>CABFWO010000883.1:47924-136650 GCA_902155825.1 Timema genevievae
CTCTCCCTCCACGCAAATGCGGGTTCACTTCCTCTAAATTCAACCTTCCCAATTTCTAATCCATTAGCGCAATTAGTACTTAAGCGTATAACCCGAACGGGTAGTAAGACGCGGTGCTAAATAATAATAAAAAAAATCTTTCAGGTGAGATGATGTTGATAGTGAGTACGAGGGTGTGGAATCAGTGGAAACTATTAAACCTAACCCTGTTGACCTTTGAGGTGGTTCCCCTTTCGAGAAAAATACTCAAGGTATCAGCCGGGAATTTAACCCGGGACCCCCAGGCTTGTAGTCAAATTCACTGACCACCACCCCACAGATCCGGTTACTATTAATGTTATTCAGGCATGAAACCCCTTTTCGTTCTATTTTAGATAAAAACATTGACCTATTTTAGTTACTAATTCTTGAGAAAATCTTCAAAACCAAGTCAAATATTCAAATAAATCATAAATATTAAAATCAAATGTAAATAACTTTTTTACTTTCTTGCTATCTTACAGATAGATAAAGTATTGTGATCGTCAAAAAAATCGAACTCGAGATTTTGATGACTCTCGACGTTTCAGAACCCCCCGAATCGGAAAAAGTTGTTTTTGAATTTACGTCTGTCTGTCTGTACCTCCGACTAGAGCCTAAACTATTTTACTGATCAGGCTAAAACTTGGTATCTAGGGTTTTCATAGGGTTGCCCCGAGGGGTTATAGAAATGAATATTAAACCTCAAAATTAAGGGTTTACTGAAGGGCAAAAAGAGAAAAATTCGATTTACTCAAACTTGGCTCTAACGATTTTGATTAAATTTAATTTCAAAAAATTTATAAATATTCAAAACAAAATGGCTACTCTCAATATTTTGCAAAATTACTCTAAGGGTTCCGCTCTGATGGGTATGTTCTCATTTTTTTATCATATCTAAGAATTATTTGAGAAATGAAATTACTTATAGTTGCAAATGTGTAGGGCTGCATATAATACAAATATTTTATTTGAAACATATTTTTATAAAACCAATAACTTTCAAGCTATACGCAAATATATATAAACTTTTCGAACACGAAAGGTAAAGTATTGGGACCGTAAAATAAATCTAAGCCGAAATGTTGATGGATTTTACGTCTCATCGCCCCTCCTCCCAACCCTAACAAGTGTTTTTTGCAATGACGTATGTCTGTGTGTCTATTTAACAGTAAAATTAGGAGTAGTTTATTAAAAAGCGAAAAGAAAAAAAATCGGCTTTAACGTAAAATATTTTTAGGTTTTCGCCACCTCACATACCCTTGTTACTCTACAAGTGCCTTATCTTCCTCAAAGATATATGTTTGGATGCTAGAGCATTGCCTTTCTACACATTATTGTTAGCTACTTTTAGTTTTTACTCTCAAAAGATTGTTTTATGTGCTGTGTTCGTTCAAATATTATTTTTAAACTACCCGCTTTGCTGTTCGCATGGTCTAACGCACCACTCTCGTGTTAGACTATACTGCCATAGACAGGGAGTTCGGACTTCTATTCATGTCAAGTACACTGAGGTATGTCTTCCTAAATGGTTTTCCACCCTTCCTCCACGCAAAAGCAGTTGTTCTTCCTCTAAATTAAGCCATCCTAATCCTTAACCCATTATAGTAATTAGTACATGGGCGTATAAATCGAATGGTTAGAAAGATGCAGTGCCACCAAAAAAAAAAAATCAAACTAGTATTAAAGTGATTAGCAAAGAACTGATATAGGCCTATTACAGTATTGAAAATCCCTCTGTGAAATCTGTATTGTTCTATGAATAAAATCGGCGAATAATATATTATCTTCCAAACTGTTAATCGAAAATGGTTAGATCGATAATTTCAGTCTTCCCTTCCTCATAATATTAGCTACGCCACTGAAAAATGTAGAAATAAAATACTGTTTTAGACTAAGGAGCCAGCTATATTTGGAGCATGGTGATCAGTTACTTTACCAGATGAGCCTTATCTGTAGTAGGAACACTGTAAGATTTTGCTATGCTAGAAAAAGAAACCTACTGAATTGTATCCATTCTGAATGGTCTCCATTCAGACGTTTTCTTAAACAAGCACCACAAATAAAAAGTCTGATTTGTATCCATTCTCATAATATCCACAAAAACCTGAATTTTATCCATTTAATTTCTATAAATTTCACAACCACCTAATAAAAAAACTACTATGCACTTCGTATAAGATATTGCAAATGTACAAATACCCAAATATCTTCTTTTTGCACAATATTATTAATGTATATTTTTAATATGTCAAATGGAAGTGTGTGACTGTCACTTTGTATCAAAAATATTTTTTGTAGGAATTTGTTCAACCTTCTCATCTAAAACCAATTCGACTATAAGGGCCACACAATACTATATCTGGACTTGAGCCCAGGCAATATTTGGTGACGTAAGTCCACCTTCTCCTACCTACGGGACCAGCGCGAGGAGGGACATGGGGACAAAATGTGTAGAATAAAATTATACAAATCAATTTTAGAGCAGCAAATTGTAGTCAACGTTGTAACAGTCCACTTGTTCAAATGTAATTACTTATATGACTTTTAATATTGAGTAGTTAGAATAATAGGCTCACAAATCTATTAAGTGTAAATAGCCGAAGCTATATTAATGGTAGTTGGTTCAGTTAGATCAGAATGTTATCACAAATCTATGTTTAAATTTAATTTACTTTTTATTCTATAAAAAATTATTTGTATGATGCTATTTAGTAGGTTATGGCTAAAGGAATAGATTTTTTAGAGGAAATATGAAGCATTGGGTGGCTCTTTGCGCTTTTTAAAAAGAAGGCTGTTAAATCACAATCTTTTTTGTTTCTATTTTTCAATTCTAAACATATAATATAATTTTTCAATAAATTCTTCCCAATTGAATAAAATAAAAATTTGTGATTCTATGAATATTGAATATATATTATGGATTATCCACAATCAAGAAATCACCCTTATTTAACAAACCTTGACTTGTACTATTCAATTTTTGTATGAGTATTATTTACATTCAAAAATGCACCTCTAGCTATAATTCCTAGAAACGAACTATTCACCTGTCCCAGGAGTCTTGTACTTCCATGGAAATATATCAATTAATTTGAATATGTCTTTTTAATTATGAATAACAAGCCCTAAGGTACGCATAGTATATAATTGAAAAATATGTTAATCAAATATATACAATAATTATCTTCATGAATTCGATCCAACACAATAGCATTTAAGGGCAATGCACGGTGTAGAAAACTCTTAGTCATTTTTTTACGACATATCTTCCCTCCTCCCTCCCTAAGTATGTTCGTGTAAGCACACGCTCTCCATAAAATATGTTATACTTTTAGAATATAAAATAATCTTTCAGTTAGTAAAATAGTTGAATCAAAAGTTTAGTTAAAACCGTAGATTCACAGATAGAATCCGTATTATAATAGGAAAAGGTTTCAAGTGTTATACTATTTGAAATGCTCGCCATTCTCACATCCGATATCACTGTATATAATTGTAATTTGTAACTGTATAACTTAAATATAGCTCGTAACAACTCCGTGTTTGTACTATTGATGTATTTCTGATTCAAAATATTACACATGATTTACAATCACGCTAATAGATTATGAAATATGATATCGAATAATTAAATAGTTCCAAGTTATTACTTATCTCATATATGGCTGTAATTAATGTCTACTTGTTAAATTAATACATAGAAATAAATATTGTGCAGGGGTTTGAATTGTTTACACAAATAACCGCAAGAACGCTATACAATTATTTACGTTACATTAACAATAATTATTATTGCTTCCTTTATATAGTGATATTGACATACAAACAGCAAGTAGGAAATCTCCAAAATCCTTTTTAGGCATAAGAATATTTTGTGTGACGTGAATTTATAGAACTGTCACCTTCCCCATTGTGTTCCTTAACCATGTGGGCCTATGGATCTGTCAGGATGTCTTTGGCCGAGAATAAGGGGGGATGGTATTGAATACTTGTGTGGGTTAATGATTGACGTTAGACTTGGCTTTTAGGAGGTACTATATCTATATATATCTAGTCCACTGAGCTGAATCTATATTCGCTGTCCTAACATACAGGAAGTATACACAAATAAGCTTCTGGCAACTTTTTCATATCTTAAATGTGGCAGATTCCAATTGGTGCAAATTCAGACAAGGTGAAGAAGGATAGGAATTAAATGACCAGTAAGACGCGGTCAAACCCTGGCGATAAGAGAGGTTGTCCCAAGGAAAGCTACCATTTTTGTTCAAAATGTGGTTGGTCTCGTGTACAAAAATTTACACTATTTGATTTAGTGGGAATCATCTTCAAATTCTTTATTTTCAAATTCACTCATGTGTATTCTATTAAGTGTGCTAATTTGTGAAATCAACGGTACAATATTTGATCAAAGACGTTAAACAGCCATCAAAAACTAACGCAATAAAAATTAGTTGATATATATTTACTTTACATTGTCACTATTTCAACTGCAAATTATAGTATAAAAATGAGAATAGAAATAAAAATTGGGAAAAATCAAAACAAACAAAAATCTGCAAAATATGGACAAAATTCTAAACTGATATAGTTTATAATTGAGATAATAGAATAGAATAAACAGGACTAGATATTCGTTCAAACTATATCACCTCACAGTATATTATTAGAGTTTGAAACAATAAATGTACTTTCAAAAATCTGTGTTTAGTAAATTGTATTTAAATAATCTTTTCTCAAAAAAAAAATCGATGTTTTTATCATGTGTATTTCAAATAATTTATAATTTGTATAAATAGGTAAATTACCATTATTCCTAGAGCTTGAACCAAAGTCTTGATTTCAGCTATTGATATGGTCAGATAACATCTGAATTTCAAGCTGTAACGAAATCCATCAAACATTTTTCGAAGTTGTCCCAGATGCAGATAGCGTATTGGTTAGATGGACCAAGAAAATTGTATAACCCACTCTTTCCTTTATTCCTGGGGAAAAAACCCCACAAGATCAATCATAATATTGATGTCGAAATATTTTACGATTATAACATTTTGTCCCAGCGAGAAATTAAAATACAGTAACTTAATACTTAGTAATTTAGTTAAATATATGAAAATTCCAGGATCTCAGAATTCTTTAAAATCAGATTGTATTCCTTGTCATTTTTCTGTCGTGGATGACTGAAACCGGAATACAACAGGACTTATTTTTATCATGCACTTAAATAAATAAATTACAAAACGAAAAATAATAAAGAAAATGTATTTATTTTCTGACAATGCAGGTGGTAGTATTTCAAATATTAATATAACTCATTTATATTTCTCTTGTGGATGGAGTTAAGTCAACAATTTTCAGCAGACCGTTATGCATCTTACGAGAATAGCTGGAATGACCTTTATTTTAGTTAATTTATAGTTTAATTTTCTTTAAATAATCAATAAAATAGCAATGAGAATATATAACTTTTTGTTTTATTTACAAACAAAGTACTAACATATTTTTTAACATCTGATTAGAAAAAGTAACGTTTTAGAAGGCCTACGATTAGTAAATAGAAAATTATTATCAAATTAAATATTTGAGAATAAGTCTCCGAAAGAAAATATTTTAAAAAAGCTGGTTAACTTAAATTAAGTTTATTTCCTAAGTTACTCCTCATATCAGTCCATACAATCGGTATTAAAAATTCTGTGATTTTGTTGGATAATCAATGAATACGTAGTTCAGTAAGTCAAAGCGTCTATTAATCATTTATTAAGTTAATTTGACTTTATGGAAGCGAATCAGTTGTTTAGTGAGTTTTCTATCTCACGTCTTACTACCCATCCGGAATATACACCTTTGAATAGCAATATTAGTTTAAGGTAGAGTTTAATTGAAACATACCAACCAACCTTGGCTCGGTAGGAAGGTGGGAAATCATTTAAGACCTTAGTAAACCTGGCAGGGATTTGAACACCAACCTCTCCAACATTTTCAAAACAGACAAGATATTACTAACATTTAGTTTACGTGTCTCTAGATGCCGTACAAATTTTATTATCATCCAGCGCAGTGAGGCCCTGTTTTAACAACTCTTTGGGAGCTCATCGTTTATTTTAGAAGGTTATTTCAAGTGATTTGAATATAAAATTCCAAGCAATCGAACAAATACCAATGCTGTATTTATAGACAGACGTTTTAAATTACGTTAACAATGCTTATTATTCATACGTATAATGGACTAATGAATAGTGTATTTATTTGTTTTTATCTAAATTGATAATCAATGGAAAATGTCATCTTCATATAGCTTAGCTTTAAAAAAATATGGATGTATTTTAAACTGAAATCGAAAGAGAAATCTTAAGAGTGTAGGAATGTAACATGGAAAAAGCGAATTCTACTGTTCAAGGAACTACTATTAGGACTGCAGCAACGATAGTATATATGTTTAAAATCACTTGACAGATATTCATTTTAAACCATATCACTAGAGACATTGTTAAAACATTCAAATTTACTTCTTGTTTATTAATTTTATTCCCTTCTCCTTTTTTTTATATACGTTTTAGTTTTTCTTCTATGCAGACGACATGGTTCGGTGAATTTTCACCATCTTCAAGTAAAAATCAGTGAGACTGTCGTCCTCATAGAAGAAAAACTAAAACGTATATAAAATAAGGAGAAGGGAATCAAAATAATAAACAAGAAAATACAAACTTACTATAAATTAGTATTACTCCTTAACAAATAAACATGAACATTATTAGAATTAGATAAAACAGTCATCAATAAACTACCCTTAAACAAATTTATCTACAAAATCCAATAAACAGTTTTATCTTTTATGTCAAACACTCCCCAAACAAAATTCTTAAAATATTTAGAATTTTCAAAAATCATTCTTCAGTAGACACAGCTTAACGAATTGTTACCCAAAAACTAAGTATTGGATTTTTAAGGATGTTAAAACATTCCCTAGATATCGATTTTAAGCTAAATCTTTACATCAATTTTCGAAAAATGTTGTATTTCAAAATATTAAAATTCTCTTAATTTGAGCGCTAGTTTCGAAATAAACTAAAAATGTCTCTAGTTATTGACCTGTAATATCTAGATATCTTGTTTGAACAAAATCCATTAAAACGTTTCATATCTGTGTTCAAAACCAGACAGACAGATGGACGTGGGGCAGAAAGAATTGTAAAATCAACTTTTTTTGTATTCGGACACAATAAAAGATTAGAACTCATCATAATCTCCAGTTCAAACATTTTCACGATTAAAATATTTAGTCTTGTTATGAAAAAGTAAAAACTAATATACATCCTGTAAAAAATCGTGGAAACTATTTTTGAGATATTAAAACAGATAGTAACTTTTTTTTAGCTATAAACGTTTTAAAATATGTCCTAGAAAACACTAACGGGGCTAGCAAAGTGACGAAATTTTGGCGTGATACCAGGAACAAGTACCACTTGTAAAAACTGTCCAGGTACAAAGTTTGAAGCCATCACAATTGAAAGTTTACCAAACCACAGGCAAAAAACATAAATTCCCTCACCAGATTGAACGTAAAGTTGGGGCGTGTTGTGGGGAGAATGGTTGTTGGGGGGACAACCTATACGTGCAGTTTGTACGCGTTAAACCTTCCCTGGCAATATGCCACGGACTGCCACTGGAGCAGACATTTCTACTAACAACAAGCCCTTATTCAGAACTAATTTACAGTAGAATGGCAATATCAACTTAAGGTTGAGTTGTATTCAAGTGGAAAACCAAATACTCACATTTATATTCAACCCATACCAGTCAATAATAATTAATAAAATATTTAAATACTAAAAATAAAGTATTTATAGGCTAACATTTTTTTATCTGAGGATTCCTGTATAGGTTCATAAAAGTTTCAAGACTAAATAATGTATTAATAGGTTTCAAAATTAATGAACTGCACGTGAATGTGCAGGTAGGTTCAAACAAAGTGATAAACAACAAACTAGCTGAAACGAGAGGACAAACTGGTAGACAAAACTCTAAATGGGTCCAGCTAAGAGTGGGCTAAGTGAAAGTAGGATTTTACAGTTTACATCCAGCTGTTTGCCCCCTTTCCTCATGCTGGGATCACGATCAACTTAACGTTAACTTAAAGTTAACTTAACGTAACTTAACGTAAAGGACCTCCTCGTGTGTTTAAATGGAAGCGATCCAGTTAACTTAACATTGACTTGCAGTTAACTTAACGTAAGCGATGTCCTGGGAGGTCTTTTACTTTAAGTGAACGTTACTTGAAGGGTATCACGTGATCTAGCCAGCCAATCATTATGCGAGTGACGTCAACAGGGCTATTTAGTAACTCATTGGTTTGTATTATGACCAATGTTTACTCTTTAGAGTAAGTTCTAGGGATCAGACATTGAAACAAAATAATTAAACTAAAATAGGAAAACTAAATTTATCAAAAAAGTTTTGTAATAGATATTTATTATATCGATTGAAAACTGTAAACATTCACAGATCATCACTGTAAAACTAGTTCAAATCATAGATCATACTTGAGAATGAGTTGAGTTGTTACGTTAAGTTATATGAATCGTGATCACACATACGTTAAGTTAACTTTAAGTGAACGTTACGTTATGTTAACGTTAAGTTGATCGTGATCCCGGCATCAGATCTGATAGATCGTTTCATTCGAAGAAACCTTCTTGGTTCATCACTATTATATTGTATGTACCAAAAACCATTATATATTTAAAATATTAAAAAAGTTAGTGTTATAATATTAAGTTTTGAAAAGGCGACTTGTAGCCTAATTAAATATCAAAATTTAAAAACACAATCGTTTATTGAAGTTATTACTCGTATAAGTGGACCCCACCCTAGCAGCTAGTCCAGGTCATATCAGCCTCTTTACCTAACCAGGATTCCAAATATTTCACTATAGCTTGTCGGCGAGTTATTTGTCCATCAGTTTTTATGGTGCAGTTTCATATGGGGAGTCAGGGGTGGGGGAGTGCATTTATTTTTATCACCGTGTCTCACCAACCATTCAGGTTATACACATATGTAATATTTATTCTAATATGTTAGGTATTAGGAAGGTTTCAAGTAGAGTAAGTATATCTGCGTTGGTGGGGAAGAAGGGTGGAAAATCATTTAGTAAAACCTCATCCTTATTACACCCTACCGGGACTCGTCATCAGTCCGGTCTATTGTTAGAGTGTCACTCACTTTATTCCTCTAGAATGTAGATGTAATTCAACTATCTGATATTGTACTTACGTTATTTAATAATGGTACTTAAAAAGTTTAAGGCCCAATTATACAATGTCACGTTATTCTATTCGTTAGCGCTTAACATAAGGTTAAGTGATAACAACCACAACTTTTGATTTTACAATGTTTGGTTAGCGCTAATGTCCACGTAAAAGTGCTCGTAAAGTTAACGCGAGGTCTACCTTCCGGTTAGCAAATATAACGTCTACATTAACAACGTTAAAGACGCCGCCATATTGTTTTCAAGGCAACTGTTATTATTAAAGTTAGGTTACATTTATTTGTATTATGAAATGGGTGATTTATTTTTGATTATGATGACTTTGAAAATGAGTTTCAAGTTCTAAGGAACGCAAGACTTTAAATAACTAAGAAATACAGTAATTGGAACGAAAGAATTTCCTAAAATTTTTAACGAGGAAGAATCATTTTACGTTTTCGTTTGTACAAAAATAAAGTTTTAGAAATTCTTGAAGTGATTGGACACCAATTAGAATTGTTTATTTTAAATCGTTTATTTGTATTTATCTATTAATTAAATTAGCAAAATTTCCTCTTCTTTGATATAAATTAAATTTCGTGTTTAGTATTTTCAACAAACGTTTTAGCAGACAAATAAATATGATAAAAGATAGCAGATAACCTTAAACAGTCTTAATAAATTGGATTTGCTTTGAATGATTTGTTTTCATAACAGTTCCATAGACATTGTAATGACTTGCTTATATTCTCAATGGTAAAATTAAGCCAATCAAAATCTTTGAAACAAATCTAGTGCTCCGAGAAAGTTAGCGATAATAACTAATGGAAGGCACCTGTTCGTAATTTGACGAGCACATAAAAATAGTATTGTAATACACAGCGCCAAGTTTAACCATCGGTTAGACTTTTCGAACAGTTAAGTTACGAGGACTTTGACGAGACATTGTAAGATTGGCCCTAAGTGTCGACAAACATATTTTATATTATAATTCCTCCCCAATCCTAATTTGGGTTATATTCTTGTAAGGGTGTGCGAAGTCAGTTTTAAAATGCGAAGCAAAATCAAAGAGAAGTTAAAAACAGGCGATAAAATTCCTAAGCCAAGTCTTAGAAATGTTTTGTTGTTGTCACAAAAATTACTTTTAGTTTTAAAATAAATAATCGAGTGTACCTAAGTAAGGATAGAGGCTTAGAGTGTAATGAGGTGGACTGGATATTACTAGCTCAAGATAGAAATAGAGTGTAATGAGGGGTACTGGATAGTACTTTCTCAAGAGAGAAATAGGGTGTAATGAGGAGGACTGGATATAACTATTTCAAGATAGGATTAGGGATTAATGAGTTGGACTGGATATAACTAGCCAAAATAGGTATAGGTTTTAATGAGTTGGACTGGATATAGCTAGCTCAATATAGGAATAGGGTGTTATGAGGTGGGCTCGATATAACTAGCTCAATACAGGAATAGGGTGTTATGAGGTGGACTGGATGGAACTAGCCAAAATAGGTATAGGGTTTAATGAGTTGGACTGGATATAACTAGCCAAAATAGGTATAGGGTTTAATGAGTTGGACTGGATATAGCTAGCTCAATATAGGAATAGGGTGTTATGAGGTGGACAGGATATAACTAGCTGAAGATAGGAATAGGGTACTATGAGGTGGGCTCGATATAACTAGCTCAATATAGGAATAGGGTGTTATGAGGTGGACTGGATATAGCTAGCTCAATATAGGAATAGGGTATTATGAGGTGGGCTCGATATAACTAGCTCAATATAGGAATAGGGTGTTATGAGGTGGACTGGATATAACTAGCTCAATATAGGAATAGGGTGTTATGAGGTTGACTGGATATAACTAGCTCAATAAAGGAATAGGGTGTTATGAGGTGGACTGGATATAACTAGCTCAATACAGGAATAGGGTGTTATGAGGCGGACTGGATATAACTAGCTCAATACAGGAATAGGGTGTTATGAGGTTGACTGGAATAACTATCTCAATATAGGAATAGGGTGTTATGAGGTGGACTGGATATAACTAGCTCAATACAGGAATAGGGTGTTATGAGGCGGACTGGATATAACTAGCTCAATATAGGAATAGGGTGCTATGAGGTGGACTGGATATAACTAGCTCAATAAAGGAATAGGGTGTTATGAGGTGGACTGGATATAACTAGCTCAATACAAGAATAGGGTGTTATGAGGCGGACTGGATATAACTAGCTCAATATAGGAATAGGGTGTAATGAGGTGGACTGGATATAGTTAGCTCAAGATAGGAATAGGGTATTATGAGGTGGACTGGATATAGCTAGCTCAAGATAGTAATAGGGTGTTAAAAGATGGACTCGATATAACTAGCTCAATACAGGAATAGGGTGTAATGTGTTGGACTGAATATAACTTGCTCAAGATAGTGATAAGTTTTAATGTAGGGGACTGAATATAATTAGCTCAACACAGGGAAAGGTGGCTTACTTTTTTAAGTGCGGCAGTGACATTTCACATTCCTAATACTGTACCATGAAATAATTAATTAAATGTAATACGTCATTTTTACCATTGGTAAATATTCTGGCAATTTATCTTTCCTGGACTAAGGGATAACGTTGCTATAACATATTTATAATATAACCAATGACATATATATTAATATTAATCTTCTGAATACTAGCTCATATACATACTTACTTATCTAAGGATATCAGCTTCTATTCCCAACAGGACCAATATTGTTATAGAGTTATTTTACTCCTTTTAGCTATTTCAATATGGATATAATATGAGTTTATATCATTCGTAACTATGACACTGAAATAAACTATACATATTACTAATAGTGTACTACTAATAATACTATGATGGATAATAATATAACATTCTATGCGTCTTTAGTCAGATGATGTATTAGTCCTAGACTGGTAATAGGAAGCTTTGCAAAATAAAAATAAATAGTAATTAGAGTGCATGCGCTCTCTAACTAGAACTAGTTGAGCTTTCATATCGAATGTGTTGATTGTTGAAACGATTTGAAATAGCTCATTTTTAGTGGGGAAAGGCTTTTGTGCTCGAGTTATGTTGTGATAAAAAAAACCACAAAAGGAAACCACTCATTGATACAATACTTAAAAAGATACGTTTATTCATTTTCTACTTTACAACTAGTACTGTTTCCAGCCTGTGGCCTGGGTTGGTTTCTTATTCAAGCCATATATTTTCCCACCACCGGCTCGCTAGGCTTGTCATAGCTTCATATGCCTTATTATCTAACTTTAAACTAGGACAGGCACAACATCCAGTTCCCTGTCGTTAGTTCATCACTGTGAAAGGATAAACCCAAATTTCACCTATGATAAATTTTTCGGCCATGGTGGGAATAGAACCTGGGACCCCTAACTTGGTAGAGAGACACGCTACTGACAGAGCTAAGGTGTCATAATTGTATATTCATTCAAAAATATATCATTATATTGATATTCAACTGTTTCTATTTTGCGTTTAAAACCTTCAACGAACAAAATACATTTCTGTGAGAGTATGAATTATGTTCCTCAAGCACTCTCTATTTTCTGAAAACGTGTTAATAAAGATTAGTTACAAACTCCATCCAACGAATCTTGCCTTTATCTCGACGTTATGTTCTAAGTTTGCCGACATATCGCCAGGTACAAACTGAGAGCACTCATTTCAACCGTTTCACGCACGGTCTAGCTTTGAGGCCCCGTACCATCCCACCGGCTTCTTCATTTATTAACCACTCGGCCGCCGTAACCACCGCTGTTGATTATCACTTAAATATTAACGAACGAATTAACGTCGGCCTAAAACAACTTGGTGCAAGAGAGGAATTATCTTCCAAGACTTTGCTCGGGAGTGGAAACCTTGACGCGTCACAAGTATCACAGAGCTGACTGAACAAGCAAACTACACAGGAATATCTGCTTCCGACGTTGTGGTGGGGAAAAGCAAATCTTGACATCCCACAACTTTAGACTTTCAGAAATATCAGTATATAGTCAAACATATCCTTCATTTGTCTTCAGACATGGCGCATTATTTTATAATAACCTATATTTATTTATATTTTCTCATATAGAGACATTATTGAATAGTAAAAACTTTATACTAATAGAGTGATGAATATTAACTTTTATATGACCCCCAATACTTTGTGTCCCCATGTATGTTCATCCATCTGTCCCCACGTATGTTCATCCATCTGTTGCCACGTATATTTGTCCATCTGTCCCCACGTATGTTCATCCATCTGTTGCCACGTATATTTGTCCATCTGTCTCCATGTTATTTATCCCCTGTTACCATTTTTGTTTCTCCACTTATTTCCATGTTTGTTTGTCCACCTGCTCTCATGTTTGTTTGTCTGTCTGTTTCCATGTTTGTTGGCCCATTTGTTTCCATGTATGTTTGTCAGTTTGTTTCCACGTTTGTTTATCCATCTGTATCTATGTATGTTTGTCCATCGGTTTCCATATTGTTTGTAATTCTTTGTCCTTCCTTGGGGCTATAGCCAAAACTGTTTGATATATTTGGTTCAAATTTGATGTTTAGGTGTTAGTAGAAGGTAAAATAAGTGTTAATCACTTTCCTCCCATAATATTAACATTGATCCTCCTCACTCCAGAGGAGGATCACGGGGAGGATAATTTTCCCTAGAAGGTTTATATTGATTCTCCACACTGGAGTTAACTCACTTTCTTCCACCCCATTGCCATCCGTCACCACCAACCTTTATCGGAAATATATATATTAATATCATAACTAAATTAAGATTATATATTTATAAACCTTGATATCTCAGACTTCGAATAAATCGACCAAAATTATTTTCAAAAATAAAATTGTATTTAGACACACGCCAGCCGCATGCTGCCGGGCTAAAGATGTTACAGAAGTAGTGTAATGCAGGGGGTTGGCGGAGATCTTGAAACGTAGCGCTCCTACTCCTCCCATCTCACCCCCACGCTTGAACACCATAAGCTTCCATTCACAACACACCAGTACAGAGAAATCCATAGTCAAGTGAACCTGTGTCTAACAATGGCGTCGAACAAGAAAAAGTGCGTTTCTTTAAGTGTTGTAGAGAAACTGAAACTTATTGAACCATTAGAATCCGGTGTTTTTGTGGCAAATGTGTGTAAGGAATATAGAATAGGCCAAACAAACAGTTTCAGGCATAAAAAAGAACAAGGATAAGTTGAAGAAATTTGATTTGCAGTGTGATGTCAAAAAAATTTTCCAGTGGAAAACGACTGAAGTTTCCTAGTGACACAAACCTGGAAGAGGCTGTACATAAATGGTATGTGCAACAACGGTCTAACGGGGTCGCAGTTCATGGTGTGGAGCTTCAGGCGGCAGCTGAGAGACTTGCTAAGCACATGAACATTGAATTTAAATCAAGTGATGGCTGCCTGTATCGTTTCCGCAATCGGCAGGGTATCGTTAACAAGAGAGTGTTTGGTGAAGCGCTATGTGCCGATAAAGCTAGTGTTGAATCATTTATAACACAACTTGACACTCTAATTAAGTAAGAACGATTAACTCGTGCGCAACAAAATAAAGCTGACGAGACCGGGCGTTCACTACCTGAAAACGCGCAGGCTAACAGGCATGAGGGCACTGTACCTGGACAAAAGCTTAGCAAATAGAGACTTTCGGCCTTATCGTGTGCAAATGCAAATGGAATCCATTGCCTTAAATTATTTATAGTCGGAAAATCACGTCAGCCTCATGTGCTTAGGTCTATGCTGGATGACCTGCCTGTGCGTTATACTAACTAAAATAAATAGTACGGCGCACCGCACAGACTTTCTCTCTCTTTCTATAAACTCGTAAGATTTCTGAACGGAATAATGTACATTGTATTATCACCACTCCACATAAGAACACGCATAAAATAATATACAATGATATATAATCAATGAGAAAAGAGGCGCATCTTTGTCCACCTAAGAGCATTTCAAACAATTTAATGTCTTCCACAAGGGTCAACACTTCGTAATAAAATTTCGATTTTTGGTTAAAATTTTAACATTTTATAAGGTGTTGCAGATCTTCAAGTCATCGCCTTGATATTTAATTATTCATTTATACATTTTGACCAATAAAAAATGTAAATATTGACTATTGAGTCTAAAATGGAGATAGATCATTGCTGTGCAAACATTTCTCCTAAGAGCTTTAAGGAAAAATAACATACTTTTTTTAGATACTTACTTATATTTAATTACTCTATGGCATTGGAGAATTATTGCGTTAAGACTTAAGTAGTATATGTTTACAACTAAAGCTCACAAAATTGTATTAATATATTTGCAAATATCTCAGAAACTGTTGCTTTTATAAAAATATATGTCAAATAAAAGTTTTTTATTTCTAATAGTCCTACAATTTTGCAATGATAAGTTGTTTAGTTTCTCAAATAGTTGTGGAGATACGGAAATTAACGCTTCTGTAAAGTACCCTAAAAATCATTTTCATAGGAAAATGAAAATAGCCAGTTTATTTATAATCTTAATCAACGCCTAGATACGAATTTTAATCAAAATCGTTTGAGCAGATTTTGAGAAAACCAAATTTTTCTCTTTTCGCCCTTCAGTAAACTACCCTTAATTTTAAGTTTTTATAGACACACAGACAGACGGCATTGCAAAGACTATTTTTTAGGGTTCGGGGGGTCATGAGACGTCGACATCCATCAACATTTCAGGTTAGTTTTTTTTACGATCGCAATACTTAAGCTTTAATGTCCAAAAAGCTAAAAATATATATATAATTGCGTATAGATTGAAAATTATTGATTTTATAAAAATATGTTTCGAATAAAATATTTGTATTATAAATATATATACATATTTGTAATGCTAAGTAATTTCATATCTCAAATAGTTTCGGAGCTATTATAAAAAATGTTAATTTACGCATCAGACCGGAGCCCTTAAAGCCATTTTGCCGAAATATTGAGAGTAGCCATTTTGTTTGGAATATTTATTAATGTTCATAAATGAAATTTAATCAAAATCGTTAGAGCCGATTTTGAGAAAATCGACTTTTTCTCTTTTTTCCCTTCAGTAAACTACCCTTAATTTTAGGGGTAGATATCCAATTCCAAAAACCCCTCGGGGCAACCCTATGAAAACCCTAGATATCAAGTTTCAGCTCAATCGGTAAAATAGTTTAGGCTCTAGTTGGAGGTACAGACAGACAGACAGACAGACAGACAGACAGACAGACGGAAATTCAAAAACCACTTTTTCGGATTCAGGAAGTCATGAAACGTCAAAATTCATCAAAATCTCGAGTTCGATTTTTTTGACGATCACCATACTTTCTCTACCTGTAAGATAGAGAGAAAGTAAAAATGCATGGTTCACGCAAGTAATCACGCAAGACTGGTTTTAAAAAAATTGTTTCTGAAGAGCGACGATTCCAATTGAGATTCTGAAGATTGCCCCTAATGACGTCAAGGCAGTTTTACTAGTAGACAACTCTCCATCCCATCCAACTAAGAAGATGTGTAACAGTGATGGAAACATTAAGTGCCTTACATTGCCTCCCAATACCACCTTCCTTATCCTACCAATGGATCGGGGCGTTATTTTGACACGCAAGAGATTGTATAGAAAGAAGTTTCTTGAGGAAGTGATGGTGGTACTGGAAGAACCTCAGGACAAATAAGAGGACACGCGAGGACAGAGAACATTGCAGAACATCCGCAAGTACAGGATCAAGTCAGCTTTAAACTGGACCTCTGCTTGGAATGAAGTAAATACACTGTTGGAATAAACTTTTGTTTGACAGAGCTGTAGAGCATAATTAGGAGGGTTGTGAGTTCAGTGATTACCAACATACATTGTTAGAGAGTGGTGAAATTGGGCCCATCGAAGAAAACATTCGCCAGTGGTTAAATTGAGAAGATGGAGACCCTGGCTACCAGATTCAGACAGAGGAAGAGATCGCTCGCGATGTTCTGTCTCCTACCACCAAATACCAGAATACAGACAGTGAGGAGGAATTACAGCCCTTGTCTAAGTCGAAGCTGTAAAGGGCTCGTGAAACTCTGGACATACTTAGTGATATCATAGATTCGACTTCAGACCCTGAGCTACAGCCATTTTATAGACACTTCAGGACTGCACGTGCCATAATTGTTCGGAAGCAACATCAAAAATATTCACAGAAGAAGATTGACAGTTTCTTAAAACTTACGTTTGCGGAGCAAAATATCGTCACAGTGGCACACCAATCACCATCGAGCTCCTATAATAGGCCTAGGCCTACCGAAAGAGGGTGTGAATCAGACTCTGACTAAAATATTGAGGTCAGTAAGTTAGTGTCAATTTTATTGTTCCGCATATACAGTACATTATATAGATAATTTGCCCATGGTACTACAAGTCTATCGTAATCTCAACCTTCCACATTCCAATACCTAGCTGTGTTATTTGTGTATGTGTCTTATCTGATATGTATAGCTTACCTCGTCACATTAAATTATAATATTACTTTAGATAAATATAAGTTTTAATTCTTTAGGCACACCTTTATTTCCCCTAGATAAGATGGACTTTACATAACTCGGACAGACCCACACCCCATATAGTACGAGTTATCGAGCGTTGACTGTATTAATAATGTAACTAACTGTAAGAGGTGGGGTTGACTCCTCTTCTTCTATTAAAAAAAGCAACCTCTATACTGAAAGTGACGGGTGGGTCAGAAACAATTATTTTTGGGAGTTTACAGATTTAAATATGATATTTAATTGATTAAATATTAAAGTTACTATCAGTTTAGCGTCGTGGGGAGTTTCCAGAGGCAGTTAGTACAGGAAAAAGTTCGGTTTTGAGCCATTTTTTTAGGCGTGCATGTGACAGGTTCGGACAGGTTCGTGCTAGTTTGTTCAGATTGGTCCAGGCTTCAACATGTTCCAACTAATTCCAAATATCTCGACAGCTCACTCAGCTCTCGAAAGGTCTCGATATGTTTTGACATACTCGGATCGGTATGAACATGTCGTGACATGCCTGAAATGGCTGGAAATTTTTGATAGCCCCCAAAAAACCTTAAGCATAATGTGGAAATTTAATATGATCACCAAATTTCAAGATTACCACCCCTATATCTTACAGATAGAGATGACAGATTCAAGATGACATAACTCCACCCCCACCTAAACATTAAAGCCAAAGATAGTCCAGCCCCACCACTGCTGAATCTTACAGTGAATGAGTGTGTATCCCCAATTCCACACCTTAGAGCCAATGAGCATCCCACTCCTTCATCCAAGATGGCAGATCCAACATGGCAAATCCTCAATCCCCTCCTAAGCCAATGCGTGTATAGGCTTTCTCCTTAAAACCTATGAGTCTCTAACCCCAGCATTCTGGTGACCCCACAAATTCATACCGAACAAGGTTTTACCTCCTCTTAAGACCCCTCCTCCTAAGTTAATTATAGTTGTTGATTTTTACGCTCTCTCTCTACAGCTATAAACATGACTGGACCTGTCTAATATCCTCCAAGACTTCACCTTGTCATCCAGGAAGTGATGTTGACTAACTTGAACCTGACGTTATAAATCATCTTAAACATTGTAGCTTCAAAGGAACTCCTCGATCCCAGATGAGGGCATACACCTGAATCCATTTATAGTTTTGAGGGGGACAGGACTAACACTATTATGTGTTACTCGGTTAACCGTTGAGAAGAACGTTTTCAAAGAAACCCTGCGTTGAAGCGAGTAGCGTAACTTCCCACGTAAAATTAATTTTGAATATACATTCAATTTTAATAAAGCCATGCTGATTCACCTGAAGAAATCAAGCTATGCTATTTATAAGAACTCAAGCATTGTAGGGATTAAAATATTTACTTAAAAATTAAATATATAAATATCAGATCTAATATATATGCAATACATCAAACTTGAGCAATTTTTATGTCTTCGTTGGTGAATGCATTTGTTTTATTTTATAGTGACTGTATGTATGACATCTATTGTCCAAGATATAACTTTTGCCATTTATAGATGAAAGCGAAAGTTTATTCAAGCAGAAACTGTAGATCTGATGTTTCTCATTTCTTATCATATACTTAGTTGTATAGTGTAAGACCCCCTTCTTTAAACGTTTTTTTTACTGGGTTTGTTTGATTTTTTTAGATCTATTTCGACACACTTTTACCCAACTTTTCCTCCTCGAGACTATCTTTTGAATTGAGTAGAGCTTCGGTTGAAGTCTTAAAAACTTTCAATTACATTCCCCACTCATCCAATCATTCATTTTACCTAGACTCTTTTTATTGGACTTACTGTCTAAAATGTGTTTCTCGATAGTCTGATGTACCCATGTATACTTTCTGTTTTCAGTTCATAAGAGACGGAGTCTATGTTTGTGAATAGGAGCTTCGCATTTTATCCATATTGCTTTTAGCATAATTATAATGATCATAATTAACATAATTATAATTTACATTTTTATAATTATGATCTTGTTTGTATCTAATACTGTAAACCCTGGATAAATCAGCATATTCTATAGGAGGCTTATTTTCCTCATGTACACTTGTGCAATCTTTCGTGAAGACTGTACAAGCAATAAATGATGTGGACAAAATACTTTTTTTTTAATCTTTTCTTCATTGATTAACAGTTGAACATTCACATCGTATTTTTTATTCTTCATTGTCTTAACAAATATGGCATTGTCCATGAGTTTTAAAAATTACTTTTCAAGCCAGCTTACAGTTATTATTTTTTAAACTGGTATTAAAATCAATATGATTTTAGCCCAGCGTTCTACTTCAAAGTGAGAACAGGACGCACCTTTTTAAGCTTCGTACCCCAAGACATATAGTTTTAAATTACAATATTGTACCATGTAGTTTTGTTTACTGTTTAGCTTAAGCACGAACTTTTCTGTCTTCCCACCGATCAGAGAGCTCAGCTTGAATTATAGATACTTATAGAATGATGATAACATTTCCGGTGAAACTATGGCTTTTTCAGGAGCAAGTGTATAGTCACTGCATTTATCGTGTATTTATTCCGGATATTATCAGAACTGAAATTATATTGAGTTTTTCTATTTTAGCCCAGTTCAAATACCTAAAATCACATTTTGAAAATTTACCTCATTTTCAGGGTTGAAATCGTACATTACAGTGTTGTTGGCCTCACATTGTATATATTATATCATTGATACTCCACAACGTGTAACTTTTTTTAATAACTAAATGAATTTCAATATCTGTTGGTAGCTCCAACTCAACCTTGGTAATCTTTAAGAATTCAGCTCATGGTGGTCCAAGACTTGTACAAAAATATAGAGACTATAGTTTATAATACTCAAAACAAAAAGAGCGAAACTATTCAAAAACCTCTTTATAAATTAGGACAACACTTAGAACACATAAACTCTAGTACTCCTCTATAGTCCTCACTTCAAACTTTTCCCACACAGTTTTAGCTTTAGGGTATTAACTTTCTGAAATATTTTATTCTATCATCTGATTATAAAATGCGAATTATGTTGGTAAACGATTATTTTTTAGTAATTTACTACAATCCATGTAATCCTAGGGGAATATACTTTTTCTAAGCATAATATCTAATTAATCAGTAGGAATGTTTTTTTGGAGTATTTTATTTTGAACTTTCCCACTATTAAAAAAATTATCTACCAATTTTTTAAGAGATGTGCCTAAAAACTGGTAAGAGTCGATACATTGTAAATAGTCGAGAATGAATAAAATGCACTTCTCCATAGTGTTTGGGATGCTCAGCATTACTATGTCTGTAAACTTTCCAAATTTATCTTTGATTGGATGGGTGTCTAGTTTTTTTAAATTATTTAATATAATGGCTATTCTCATTGTATATGTAAACTGAACATTAAATTAACTGTGTTGCACTTCAATAAGCACTAATGATAGGACAGCTGTCTGTGCTTACCAGTGTGGTCTAGACACTACTCATCACCAGATACAACATATGCTGGCTGAAACAAATTCAATTTATTGTTCAGCAGTGGTGCAAATATGGATATTATTTTCTTCATCTTACTGATCACGGTTTCTTCTTAAACCAATCGACCTTGGTAATCTGGGGGTAAATTTGTCACGTCAGGATCTGATGTTGGTGTGTTTATACCCATCTGAAGCCGCAGGGTTATTTTTAGCGATAAAAAATACGTTGCACAATTTCCTTCGGAGGGGAAGTAAAGCCATCGAGATTATGTAAATTTTGGTATGTAAAAGAACCTTGGAATGTATTTTAACAAACATGGGTCTTCAAACCCCTGGCTATATCCAATACTGATCGTCTATACAATGCAGATCGTAAAGGAATAACAAAATCTATTACGGAAGATGGATTGTTTCACCAACATGCCACCAAGAGTAGCATTAATTGCTCGCCTGACAAGGGAAACTATTAATTTTAGTCTTTTTATTTACTAAAAGGATTTTTTTATCTTTAAATGTTATTATTATAATAATAATGGTATGGGTTTTAAATATTTTGTGTGTTAAGGTTTAATATTAATACTAACGCAGTTATTTTTACCAACTGGTCTGAGCGCTGTATCGTGAAGTTTTGTATGAGATCAGGATATTCTTGTCATTACCAAAGCATTCATAGAGTTGTTTCAATATGAAATAAACCTCGACTAATCTAATAGACATCAGTTATGTTGATGTTTAGCTGTGGTTTGGTTCCGATCTATCTCGTTCGATGAATATACAAATAATGTAATATGATTTTTTTTTTGTTTAAGATATTTTAAAGAACCTTTTGGCATTTATAAATCGAAATTAATAGGTAGGTTAGTGAATATTATTGCCATAAGATTTGTTATGTTTATGATATTTTTTAGGGTATTTTGGCATTTATAAATCTAAATTAATTGGTTAGTTAGTGAATATTGTGTCTATCATTGTTTTAATTGGGGAAGACAATCCAAGAATGCAATCATGAAGTCCTACAAAACTTGTTTTAAACAATGGTGATTTAAATAGCTCAGGGAGTGAAAACTCACGTAAATCCTGGTTCCATTCTTGAGCCCAGATCAAGAAACGCTGACATTTAAGGACATACTTTGGAAAGTCCTAAATGTATTTTTTTTAGTGAAACTACCAAGGTATTATAAACATAATCTACACTTTCGGTAAGCATTTTTGTTTAGTTTATCTTCAACCATCACGGCAGAATCCAAACGATGATTTCATATTTTAAACGTATCAACTTTTGTGGAGTAAGGATAACTTCACATTCATTTGTGATTAAAGAACCATTCTTTAACAACCTTTCTCCATTATTGAAAGGAGTATATTTCTAAAGGGCTAATATTCCCGCAATTAACAATCTTTGTATAAATGAACCAATTGATTAAATATTGATATTTATAAGCGACCCCTTTGGACCCATCTTGGAAAACTGCAAATGAATTTATCTGAATAGTACTTAACTTGTTTTCGAAATTCATTAAACCCATTCCATTAATAAACCTTTATAATTAATTATTGACTATTAACACGTAATTAATCTGAATTTCATTTAAAATTAATAACAAATATGTATTTTTTATATTATTACGTAAACTATTACGATCTATCGTCATGGTTACAATCCATCAAATATATATTAGAACCGTTATTTAGCTTATAAGAAGGTACATCATTTTTTTTATTACTCTATTTTATTGTTATGTTGAATCTCACGTTTCTGTTTTCAAGTGCGACCATATAATAGTAATTGTTCAATAAGTTAATTACACTGCCACAATACACCAAAAATATTGAATTCCACAGAATTTATGAGTATTCATTTAATTTACTAGTCACTGGTAGTATGTATACCTGTGCTACCTTCCACTCCTATAGTTCCTATGACACCTGTGCTACCTTCCACTCCTATAGTTCCTATGACACCTGTGCTACCTTCCGCTCCTATAGTTCCTAAGACACCTGTGCTACCTTCCACTCCTATAGTTCCTATGACACCTGTACTACTTTCCACTCCTATAGTTTATATGACACCTGTGCTAACTTCCACTCCTATAGGTACTATGAAACCTGTGCTACCTTCCACTCCTATAGTTCCTAAGACACCTCTGTTACCTTCCACTCCTATAGTTCCTATGTCACATGTGCTACTTTCCACTCTTATAGTTCCTAAGGCACCTGTGCTAATTTCCACTCCTATAGGTACTATGACACCTGTGCTACCTTCCACTCCTATAGTTCCTAAGACACCTCTGTTACCTTCCACTCCTATAGTTCCTATGACACCTGTGCTACCTTCCACTCCTATAGATCCTATGACACCTGTGCTACCTTCCACTCCTATAGTTCCTAAGACACCTGTGTTACTTTCCACTCCTATAGTTACTATGACACCTGTGCTACTTTCCACTCTTATAGTTCCTAAGGCACCTGTGCTAACTTCCACTCCTATAGGTCCTATGACACCTGTGCTACCTTCCACTCCTATAGTTCCTATGATACCTGTGCTACCTTCCACTCCTATAGTTCCTATAACACCTGTGCTACCTTCCACTCCTATAGTTCCTAAGACACCTGTGCTACCTTCCACTCCTATAGTTCCTATGACACCTGTGCTAACTTCCACTCCTATAGGTACTATGACACCTGTGCTACCTTCCACTTCTATAGCTCCTAAGACACATCTGTTACCTTCCACTCCTATAGTTCCTATGACACCTGTGCTACTTTCCACTCTTATAGTTCCTAAGGCACCTGTGCTAACTTCCACTCCTATAGTTCCTATGACACCTGGTGGTCCCGGGGTCAGTGATTGTTACTACCGACATTTCCTGAGTAAGGTAGTCCTTTTAGACGGCAGCCCACACAATTATAGATATAATTTCTGTAAGCCCTGATATTGGTGCGATCTAGTAGAAGGTTAAGGTGTAGAGTAGGGTGGGGTGCTTAAGATAGGTTAAAATTTCTTTCCCGGATAGATTGGTACGTTCTTTCGCTCTCACTCATATCAATTCTCGTGTACTGATATAATCGGTCGGTTAAGAAAGGGTACTTTAAATAACTCAAATAAAATAAATACAAATAAACTCTTCAACAAGTTTATGAAGAAAGGTATCCAAAACACTTTACTTACTTGGTTTCAAACACCTCCCTTCGGAATCAACCACCACAATGCAAATCCCGTTCTTATATTCTTTGTCATCATTTTTTTTAGTTGGTGAATAATCAGTGTTAGGTGAACACCCGGATATTTTAATATTAAAACATTTAAAACCTGCAGAGATGAGATGCGGGATTTTAAGAATATATTATATTTTGAATATTTAAATAACTTATTTCCTTCCTCGAGTATCTTTGAGAATCTAGATCAGCACACAACTCACTATGATCATCCTTGAGAATTTCCTTGGAACATATATGAGTACCATATTTGATGTTGTATGATTCCTTATTGTGTTTAGTTGTTGAGCTTAGTAATCTACTTAGGTTTTTAACAAGACAATAAGATCCACTACTTTCATTCTAAAGGAATAGTCTTAGTTATTCTTAAAAGGAACATTTTACCTTAGCATACATATATATATATATTATTTTGAATCAATTAGCTGAAGCTATTATTAATTTTAGAGAAGAATTCACCATCTAGATATCAATAAAGCTAACAATTTCCGCACGTCCATCATAGACTCTGGTTTATAATATGAGTGAGGAATTACCCTGGACACGGGACGACTCCTGGATAGCTCAGTGGTAGAGCATTGGCGTGCTAGGCCAAGGGTCCCGGATTCAATTCTCGTGTCCAGGTGTCATTTTTCAATTGTTTCAGTATATCATTTTGTTTCTTATACTTTGTTATTTGCGGTATCGGAAGAGGATACTCAATAACATTGATATTTATTCTTTGTTTCAGTGATGCGTGCTTGCCCAAACGATAAACACGATCCTTAGCTGGGTATATAAAGGCATTAACTACTCTGGTAATTGGATAAAACCGGAAGCAGCCAACAGTATATAGTTTAAGTTATAAATATTTCACACGTTACTCAGATCAACTACTTCCCTTGTGGTGGAAAGAGGAAGCTGTTTCAAACATGTAAGTACACGTACCCTCAATCTGTGATTTTAGTTCGTCAGGACTTAAGTGACAATACACTTACTGCGAAAGTAAGAGTTGATATTCTTTAAATTGGAAAATATGACCTGGACACGGGAATTGAAAACGGGACTTAGTAAGCCGATGCTCTATTCACTGAGCTATCCAGGATTTGTCCCAAACTGTACAAATGTAGATGTTATGATGCATTAAATAGGTACTGCTACCTTTATATTTCGCTGGAATCTGTGTTTCCTCTAAATTCTACCCCCTTGATCCTGAATTCCATTACTATAAAGATGTGGCTAGCCTGGATGGTTACTAACACGAGGTGTATAAACATTAAATAAAAACAATCGTTGCCTATCTAGCAGCTGAGCTCACTTTCTTTTGTAGTCGTGGTCTAGTTTTCATTCTTCGGCATAACAGTGGCATTGAACTTTTTAGTTTGCGTACCCCCAGATATTTTTTTCTATCCAATCTAGTAGCATCCATATTGATTAATGTCTTAGTTCACATGTGGTAAGGGCAATTTTATACACACGTCATACTTGCTACTGCCTCTCTTGACTAGTGCGATCACCTCTACAATGTATACACAAACAATAATAATAAAAGTAAGTGTTTGTCTCTGTGTGTGTTTGTTTGTTTGTGTGCGATGACCAGCCAAATCTACGGCACGTGGATATCTGAAATTTTTAACATAGGTGGATGGAAGGGGGTACGAATGCACCTTAAAGCTGGATATTTAAACTTTTAATAAGCTTTTTAGTTAGGATATTTTTAACCAATTTTTGAAGAAAACAATTTTTATCTGGTTTAGAATTACGTTTAAGAGATAACGTTCCCATTTGAAATATACCACAGTGCGGGATTGCTAGTAACATATAATCTAATGTAACTTGTATTTAATCTATTTTATTTAATCACTAGTACTAAACGGGTACTTTCTAAACAGTTTGATTACATCAGAACATGATTTTCAAATTAACTTAAATCTAAGAACATAAACACCATCTAGTCAGCCACCAGTTAATTAATTTATTTGAAGAACTAGACCCAATTTTTATCAATGATAGATTTTTAGGTTGTAAAAGTATTTTATAGCAAAAGGAATAGTTGTTGGATAGTGTTTTATTTTCCATCGTATCTTACTACCCATCCGGGAGAGCAGATTTTAACTACCCCGGGGGGTTGGGATGAGGAAGGAGAGGGAAGAGAGTGTAGGATACCTCTAAGAAAAACCATTCTCAGTAGACCTAACGGGATTAGATTCTTGACCTCTATATCGTGGAAAATCCAGATTATATGAGCTTGACGTTTGGTCCGGGATCATACCTATGCAGGTCAGAAACATTGTTGATTCAACCAAAATGTTCAATATGATTTTTTTTCGCACAGCGTCTTACTACTCGTTC
Source organism: Timema genevievae (assembly GCA_902155825.1). Taxonomy (NCBI): domain Eukaryota; kingdom Metazoa; phylum Arthropoda; class Insecta; order Phasmatodea; family Timematidae; genus Timema; species Timema genevievae. The sequence continues at coordinate 74,729 of CABFWO010000883.1, forward strand.
GGGTTATAGGCCTATATTTATACACTAATTACGCTAATAGCTTTAGAAATTAGGTAGGTAATATTAATGGGAAGTGAACCCACATTTGCGTGTAGGGAGAGTGGAAAACCATTTTGGAAATACCACTCTTAGTACACTAGATCGATACTCGAACCTTGATCTCCCCGTCATCGGCTGTCTAGTCTACTGCATGAGTATCACCTTAGACCATGCGGCCACCGAGGTGGGATTGACACAAATTAAACGTAGTACCAGTAAATTAATAGCTAAAAATTTTAACAGAACGGTTATATAATAGCTTATAATATGCTATTGGGATGATAACGTTATCTAGTGGCGTTACAACTGAATTTGAAAGTTCAGGAAAGTACCAACGCTACAAATAATATTAAAATGAGAGCCCCCAGTAGACTTGGCCAAGATTCGAAACAAAACCTTTCCATCATCATTCCAGTCTGTTGTGAGCCTAATATCTTAGGTCATGTGACCATCATAGCACGTATGGCTAAAACATATAATATATTAAAATAAGTAAACTTGTTTTAAAACTTAGAAAGTTAACCAGTTTTAAGAAAAGTGATTAAGAATCTTTGAAACATCTTGGTTTCAATATTCAATGAACCTAATCTTTGAACCCGCTGATGACAGAATCATCTAGTATGGTTTTCTGTTGACTTGGAGGTGTGAAGTTAAACGATATTTAGGTGTACTGAGGGTATTTCTCAATCAATTGCATATACGTTTCTTCTAGGTCCTGCCTTCCTAGGGGGATTGAATGTGGATCGTTCGAAGGGTTACTAGAACGTTGTGTAATATTATTATTATTAGTAATAATAATAATAATAATAATAATAATAATAATAATAATAATAATGGAAATAATAATAATAATAATAATAATAATAATAATAATAATAATAATAATAATAATAATAATAGATCGATGGATTTGTACAAATGAACTTTTCGGAGATTGCTTTGGTGCCTGCGAGCAACCATATAAAGTGAGAGGAGAGAAACAAAGAAATATAATGGAGAGTGGAGAGCCAGTGCTTCAGTGAACGTCTCTCCCAAGCGGTAAGGGGGGTGGGGTGAGAAGCGAGGAGGTGGTTGTAATTGGTGAGCTATTGATCCCTCCGAGGTGTGAGGGGACCGGAAACGCTGCAAATCTCCGGACCCGACTAATCTCGGGCCCAGTTTTTGTTCCAAGTCTCGCCGGGTAATTAACTAGCTCATAGAGATGGTCCCTCTCACCGCTGCATTGTCACCGGTAATTATCACTTGACTTCATTTCCTCTCGACTTTGTTCGAGACGGCTCGGATTACTCTTGATGAGGAGTTTATCGGGGGCCTCGAGCCTTATCCTGAAACTCTCTTTCGGAGCCCTTATTCCGATAATCCAATATAAGATGCAGACATTCATACATCCCACGCTATTTGGGAAGTAGTTCCTTATTTTAAAATATGGTTCGTTCTCAAATGGAAGTGAAAGGTCTCGAAATGTATCCATAGGACAACACAGATTCTTACATTTTTAGTTTTAAAACCAATATTAAAAAATTAAATTAGCTAATTTCCAACAACATTTTCAATGGGATAACGCAGATCTAAGACCAAAATTAACTGTTAGAAAAAAAAATCTAGCTTTATTCAAATAAATGGAGCTAATCGCTTATTGAATCACAACATTGCCTTTTAAGATTTGAGGATTTTTATCTTGATTTTCAAGTTTTAGAAATTATCGAAAGAACTGTAATAGTTTAGTCCATCCTTTTTTTGTAATAATAATAATAATACCTGTATGAATCACAACTACCATTACATATTAGCATAAGTATGTAAAAACCGAAAGGGTAGTAAGACGCGGTACTATTACCACTACTACTTATAATAATATTAATAATAATAGCGATATTATTTTATAAGTAGCCACATAGATAAATTGACATTATTAGTTTTAATTATATACATCCCAAAGGGGAATCAAGACGTTGTGAAAAAAGTTGTAATATTTATATTTTTAACATAATCATACTAATTGCATTTATTTATTATTAAAGTCCACACACCACCAGAATAAAATAACTAAAATCAGATTTTTTGTACACAACATTACCCTCCCTCTTCGGACTATAATCAACCAGTAACTATTAGCTACCACATTTGCGTGGAGGAAGAGTAGAAAACTATTTAGGAAAAACCCTCATTACATACAACCGAGATTTAAACCACTTTATTTTCATTACTGAATGTCCATGAGTTGCAAGTGTCAAGTTTAATACCTTGTAATACCTTCTGCAGGTATTTTTACAACTTTTGTTTTTGATAAACTCTATTTATATTAAATGTTTCTTATTTGCTGTTTGTCAGTAACCTATGATTTTGTTTAATTGATTTAGATTAAGATGGTGTATTTATAAGAAGTAGAAAACACATTATCTGGCCCCGTGGTGTGTTGGTCAGTGTGCCTGGCCACAGAACCAGAGTTCCTGGGCTCGATTCCCGGCTGGTACACTGGATATTTTTCCTGTAAGGGGAAGTATTCCAACGGTCACCAGGGTTTGGTTAGTTAGGTTAAAGTTAATTTTAAGAGTTTCCACTGGTTTCACACCCTAATACTCACTATCACCATCATACTCACTATCACCATCATACTCACTATCACCCTAATACTCACTATCACCCTCAAACTCACTATCACCATCATACTCACTATCACCCTAATACTCACTATCACCATCATACTCACTATCACCCTAATACTCACTATCACCCTAATACTCACTATCACCCTCAAACTCACTATCACCATCATACTCACTATCACCCTCATACTCACTATCACCATCATACTCACTATCACCCTCAAACTCACTATCACCATCACACTCACTATCACCATCACCTCATCTCATCGGGACACACAAAGGATGAACGATTTGTTTATTCGGTCGTCCCCTGGGCAACGGTACATTAATATTGGCTAAACTTTCCACTGCCGGACTACAAATGATGTAGCCCAGACACTAATATGCATTTATATATAACATATCTTTAAAGTAAAAATAATATGACGAATTACATACCAACTTAATCTATCTTTGTGTACGGTCTTATGTAGTAATAGGTTTTGTCTGTAATTTATGATAAGTGCTAAAGTTTATATGAATGATTCGCAATAGGAATAATTATTATGGAAAATCCACCAAGTTGTAATCTTTGGAATGCGACTCGACTACAACAGAGAACCCATCCAAGACGTGAAATCACCGACTGCCTTGCTCCGTCCCATTCAACAAGACATTCAATCTTTGGTTCCACCGACAACGGGGAGGAGTAATCCGTTTCTAATCGATATTTTGTAATCTACTTCCTATCAAATAGAAGTTACATCTTCCCCTCTAGCCATTTTACTCGTTTCAAAGGAAAGTCGATATTTGGTTCTGCATTGCTTTCTATTTAATGTACACCATGAAGTTGATTTACCAATACAGAAGGAAGGAGAAAGTGTTAGGTTCTGATTGCTACAGTCAACCAAAAGTTCGACATTCTAGTTTCACTTATTCATCTTTTTGTTCTGTGTTTTTGATAATGTGGAGCAATACTTCAATTATTTCTACAGTTTTGTCAACTATTTATTGGGTTTTCTTTTTCATCGTGGATTCCTAACCATTTATGATATCCACCAATTTATTAAACTATAGGTTTAGGATGAGGAATATAGATCATAAAGGAAATTTATCCACACTTTTGTGTAAGGAGAGTGAAAAACCTTCAGGCAAAACCGTTCTCAGTACACTTGACTGGGTCTGAAACATAGATATACAATTTTACGGGAAATTTTCTGCAGTGAGGACTTGCGACCTCCTAAGTAGTTGAATGGTATTGTTTGGAGGAGACGGTACTTTAAGTCTATAGTATAGGCCTATATATATTTATAATTATATATTATTTTATATATAATACATGCATATAAACAATACATTCATTTATATATATTACATACACATATACCTTCATACATTCACACATACATACTATTCATACATACATAGGCTACATACATAAAGCCATCGTATAGTGTCGAAGGGAGCTAGTGAAGGAGTGAAGGAGTAAAGGAGCTAGTGAAGGAGTGAAGGAGTGAAGGAGTGAAGGAGTGAAGGAGTGAAGGTAGGAGGGGAAGGGCAAACATTATAAACTAAATCTCAAATCAACCTTCTAGGTTACGGTATTTTATTAATACTATTGCAATATGATGAAAGTAGAATCCAAACGAATAGGGGTAATTAGAGCTGAACCCTTTTTGGTGAACATTTTAGACCATTTAATCCTAGTATAAGGAGATAGTTTCTTAAAGACATTCATTATAATATTGAAGCATTAACATATATTATAATATGGCCATCAGCTGAGCTGACATTGGTTACACATTCAACCACCAAGCGCTCTAGTCAAGATGTGATTCTGAGAAGAGAGCTGGTATCGACGTTATTGCTAGATTGGAGCTCTCAGTTAAATAGGTAGATTTAAAAATAAAAATTCAAATATATTATAAAATGAATAATATTTGTCTCACACCACCACGAGAACCCCAAAATCTCCGGTGAGCCATACGAACGTGTCGTCAAGTCCACTAATGTGGTTATCATATAAATAAGAAAGCACACTGAAAATGATTGTTTTAGTTAAATATTTAAAAATGTTTCTCGCCATGAATACGAGTTTGGTGAGGTATACAGCGAGAGTTCTAGATGGGCGGAAAGAGAATAAGCAACAGAATAGGATAAGAGAGAAGGTGGATGAGGGATGATTTGGTTGGTGTTTAAATTGAAATAAACGAGTTGCTTGCCGAGAGTTTCGTATGACTCGGGCCATATGTTAGGTGCTATTTGGATGTGTGTTTACAATGGACGTATAGGAAGGCACGGAGGAAATTGCTATTCAACATGTAATTTAATGCAAGGAGTATGGGTTCAGATTTAATGATAGGATTAATATAAATTTAATTTAATTCAAAGAATCTTTAACACAACATGAATCATTTAAATGTATTGATTACACTTCGTTTGGCCCGAGAGGTAGCAAACTACTTTACTTGTTTCTATAATTCTAAGCTTACAGAGTCATACTGTAAAGATAAAGGTCAAGATAAAGATAAAGTTAGAGATAAAGACAAATGTAAAGATACATATTAAGGTAAAGATTAATAAAAATAAAGGAAAATATAAATATAAGGGTAAAGATAAAGGTAAATATAAAAATAAATATAAGGGAAAAGATATAGATGAAAATAAAGGTAAAGATAATGAAAAGATAAAGATAAAAATATAAATATAGAAGGAAAGTTTAAAGGTAAATATAAAGATGAAGGAAAATATAAAGCTAAAGATAAAGATAAGAATAAAAGTACGGATAAAGGTAAATATACAGTTAAAGATAAATATAGAAATAAAGTTAAAATAAAGAAAAGGGTGGAGATAAAGTTAAGGAAAAATATAAAGGTGAAGATAATATATAAGATAAAAATAAGGGTAGAGATAAATGTAAAGAAAAAGGTACAGTCAAAGGTAAATATAAAGATAAAGGTAAAGGTAAAATTAAAAATAAATATAAAGTTAAAGATAAACATAAAGTAATATAAATGTTATACTCTAGCTTTAACAGTGAACATATTATACGTATCCATCAATAAATGTAAATATACAAATCTTGATTTTACTTGTGCTGGCTACAGATCTACAGGTCCAGGGTTCGATCCATGGTGCTCCCAGAATTTTTCTGTGAAACAGTGGATCTGTAACGGGGTCAACTCAGCCTCGTGAGGCGAAGGAACTATTGAAAATAAAAAAAAGTAACGCTTTCAGTCTAGAGAACTATAATATAATATAATATTTAGCATCGCGTCTTACTACCCGTTCGGGTTATACGCTTAAGTACTAATTACTCTAATGGATTAGGAATTGGGAGGGTTGAATTTAGAGGAGGTGAACCCGCATTTGCGTGGAGGGAGAGTGGAAAACCATTTAGGAAAAACCACCCCCAGTTCACCCGACCGAGATTCGAACCTCGATATCCCCGTCCTCGGCGGTCGAGCTCAACACGACTAGCGCGTTAGCCAACTACGCCACCGAGGCGGGTTATAGAGAACTGAGATAAACGGTCGGAGGTTTGGTTGTGCTGACCACATGACACTCTGCTGATGTTAGCACTATCTTCATCAACAAATGGTGGCCGCCTAGTCATTATGGCTGAGCTTTGGACTGGAACTTCGGAGATTTTTATTTACTCTTTCAAAACCCAGGAATATTAACAATATTACTTTTTAAAAATAAATGTTTGTAAACTTAACAGTATTTTCAACAATTATTTACTTTACTCTCCTACCAAATTCAAACCACTATAAGTTTAAATTAACTTTCATCAGAAAAAAATCCTTGTTAAAATCTAATGAATATTTGGGAGAAAGCTCAAGTCATGTTGGTGTTACGCCAATTGTACTATAGTATCAGAATAGAACATTAATTTTATTAGCGTATAGCCCGAATGGGTAGTAAGATGCGGTGCTAAGTATTATTTTTACTAAAAATATTTAAAAATTGTGATTTACTTTTAATTTGATAATAAGGTGTGCATTACAATTATTATTATTATTTTTACAATATTCTAATATTTAAATAGGAAATAACTGATAGGTATATAAACTATATTGTTAATTGTCAAAAGTAATATAAGATTAATATTCATAGCGATAACAAATATACTCTTCGTGTACATTGAATTTTCAAATATACAGGACCGGTAACTAGTAACTTCTCTTATCCCTATCTTGTTAGTGTTAACATGAGGCTAGCATGGACTGGTATCCTCTAAATAATACCTCCCTTGACCCTATATTGTTAGTGTTAACATGAGGCTAGCATGGACTGGTATCCTCTAAATAATACCTCCCTTGACCCTATATTGTTAGTGTTAGCATGAGGCTAGCATGGACTGGTATCCTCTAAATAATACCTCCCTTGACCTTATCTTGTTAGTGTTAGCATGAGGCTAGCATGGACGTGTAGCCTATAAATTCTACCACCCTCAACCTTATTAGTTTTTTATTTAGTCATACAATAATTGAATCTTGCACACACTTGAGATGATTGCAGTAAATTTACAAAACTAAAATTTCGTGATAGGAAAAAACAAAAGGAAGTGTTGTTAGATGTATGGTCGTTAGAAAGGGAAGGTTCTCCCAAGCGTCATAGTCAGTTTTTACATGAGCTAGTGCGCAGGCGTGCAAGCAGCCACCACCAGTATGTGGTATGGACTCACGTACAGAGGGTTACACGGTGGAACAGATTTCCCAAGAGCCACAGACCCATATTTCCCCTCGTCCCGACCTCAAGACGTATTGACGGACCCGTAGCGAACCTCTAAAAATACAATCAACTAAGCCCCATTGACTCGTGAGGCTAACTGCCCCGAGAAAATACACGGCAAACCGTTGGGTTGTCAGGGGTGCTTTCTTCAAGACAGGGGAGGATGTCGAGTGAGAGAAATATGGTCTTTCTTTAGAAACTCCTGTAAAGAGATGTGAAAATAGTATCGATACTTTACTAGTATCGATATTTTACTTTCAATACGAGTATTTTTTTACTAGATTTTTTTTTTCCACAATACATTTACTGATATTAGCACTCACAATCCGGTATCGGATTGGTATCGGACTGGTATCGGATCGGTATCGAAAGAAACAACTTTTTAGTTATCTTCATTCATACGTGGATTAAATGCTTACTATGGTTAAATAAGGGTAAAAATAAATTGAATAGATATATTACTAATTATATTTGACTATTAAATAGATTTCCATCAGCTAAATTTTCATAGACATTTTGAAAACTGGTATGGTAAAACCTTTTATAATATACATCATACAATACTTATATACCTTCCAAGTTCCAACACATAACATAGACGCGATAGACCTAAATATAGTATATTATGGTTAAATAATTATAGTTTTCAGTATTTAAATAAATATGAATATAGGCCTTTAATTATTATAATAAAATAGTTGAATTATTACTTATTAAAAAAACATTTTTTTTCAGATTAAAATGTCGATACCGATACTTACTGTTATCGATACTTTTTGTTTCGATACTTTAAATGAGTACAGTATCGATACTTTTCTTTTGATACCACATCCCTACTCCTGTACAATGGTGTTAGGAAATGGTGGAAGAGGGGATATAAAAATCTTTATTCATGAATCATCTCACCACTAAACCATTTTTAAAAATATAATTTTCTCTGGATAACTAGTTTACGGCCTATTTTTAAGCCACCATAAGATAATCGGTTGCCTACATGTCTTACAAGATAAATTAACATAAAAATATATTTAATACGCCAAGCGTTTATACATTTTACTAATGAGATAACAGGAATAAAACTGATCCAAATAGAATGGTCTCTTGAAATTTTGAGATGAAAAGGACAGGTTCAATATCGAACTATAGAAAACTCGAATTACACGAAATAACCAGAAAAAATGAAAACAGTGTAAAAAGTACTAAATATTTTTGTAAAATTATGTAGTTTAGTTTTCCTTAGCTCCTAATTTGGATCTGCAACAACGCTTCGTCATTCAAATCAATTCTCTTTCGCACTCTAAAGTTCAACCCATGACTTTTTTGGTTTTCTGCCTTCTTCGTCGATGGTCATCCTTGGCTCACTTTGAAGTCGGCATTCTTGCGTTTTCCAGAAAGCTTTTTTTGAGACGGTATCCTGGCCTCTTAGAAGTGCGGCTAGACCATCGCCATTTACAACCGTCTTATCTTCAGCTGGATGGGTTTGTGGCTAGTTTTATTCCTCAGCTCTTGATTTGACAGTACGTTTGGCTGCCATATGCTCCAATAGTGTCCTCAGGCCTCTGTTAATGAACGTCTCCTGTGCCTCCCGGGTCGAGCGTAGGCCTATAGTGGTTTTACATGTTGATGATTCATTTCCACGAATCATAGAAATCATAAAAAACCAAAATAATAGTGTTAATATTAGGGTCATGTACCCAAAGTTCGAGTAGCTGTTCAAACTTTTACGAAATTTTAAAAAGTTGATTACTAGTAATTTTCAAACACTTTCTGAAAAATTTGGAGTTTAATTGATTTAATTACATTTTAAGATATTATTTCATAGCAAGACCCTCAATATTTCCTCCTATATAATTAAAAAAAGTATAACTATACAAAATGTTTTTAAAAATTTTAATTTTCATTACAATTGTGGCTAGCCACTAGCCAGAAAAAATTTCAACCAAAAAATAATAATATGTAGTACTTAAACCTATTTATATGTAGTGGAATTGTAACAAAAATTCAACATGAAATATTAAATTACAAAGATTGCTCTAAATTATTTGAATTTGAAATTAAAAATAATTTATTTAATTTAATCTCAATTTGAAATGGAATCGAATTTTTTTTTAAAAATGCCGCTCACACACTCCTAATAAATATAAACACACTCAATTCTTTTTTCTTTTCTGTCTATCACCGCATTTTACTACGTGTTCGTGTTACACGCTTACGTCTAACTATAACTAAACTAATTATTAGAATTTATCAGCGCTGGAGTCACAATTCCCTGTTTAATTTTTTTATATTTTGTGTTTAGCTTGTGCCACGTCATTTCCCGGGAGAAATTTTACCACAAAATGCTGAACTTATTTCAACTTTGGTAGGAGATCGTAAGATTATTATTATTAGCATCACGTCTTACTACCCGTTCGGGTTATACACACGCTAATGTGTAATGGTAGGGTGATTGTGATATTAAATGGAGGACCTACAGTTTAGCGTGGGATCCAAACCACGGTGGAGGCATGTGCATTCCACACATTCACAAGTTGTGATTAATACATGTCTTGTCACAGGTGAACGAAGGGTTTGCCAATCAGATATATCTGTGCCGGGACCGATGATTGAATCCCGAGCCTCCAGCACAGAAGTCAGACACTTTACCCCTAGACCACCAGGTCACCTCTGAGATCGTAAGATATCCGGAATAATTTGGTATACCAAATAGAAATTAAATTTTTCAAATTCTCTGATTTTGTTTGTTATGAAATTGAAAATTTGAAAAAGCAATATGAAACAACTTAATGTTTCTATATTTTTCCATCCACGTCATACCACCCATGTGGGTTAAGCGTATTTAACAACATTAATGGTGTGTGGATGAGAAAATTAGAATTTACACTAAATTTTTTGAATGTTCATGAAGAGCGATAGTGGGAGACTATTTATTAAAATACACCCTCAGTATATCCGAATAGGATTGGAACCTCAGCCTCCCATCGCAGGAAAATCAGATTAAATAAACGTGACATTTAGTCCGTAGTGACGTGTTTAATATGTATATAGAAATAAATGTGTATTAAAATGACTTTTTAGCAATAATATGTGTGTGTGTGTGTGTCCCCACCCGTCTCTACACCTAAAACGTGGGCCTCTTCTCTATCAGGATGTAATATGGCTGAGGTTAGGGGGAGGGGATTGTGTTTACCTGTGTGGGTTCGTGATTGGTGAAGACTTGATTTTTAAGGTATTTATTAGTGCTTCTACTCTAGTACAAACGTGATGTTTATTATTATATAAGGATGATAGAAACTGAATAATATTCAGAAACTTGTGACAAAATGAGGTTTTGCTAGGAATAGGCCTGTCTGACTCCTAGGTTATCCCTACACGGTTTTCGAACCACGGTACCCTGGGCTCCAGTGGTATCCCTCTACCACAAATACTGATGAACCGGCGTCCTAGCCCATGTAGTCCCGAATCAGGCAGTGAGCCCCCTTGACTACGATGTTGATTAGTCAGCCCTTATGGTTGTCTACACTACTCTCTATCCTGTCTTCTGGCCTGGTTTCTACCTAAGGAATGCTGACAATGTTTATGTTGTCAGCTCCTCTATTCTATTTGTTTAGAGGATAATAACAACCTGCAACACTCGTTTTGTCACTCACAATCCAGAACACACAATATTATACAAACACGCCTTCCAATTCAGGCCGTGCGGCTATAGTGTGTAATATAGCTTATATATTAAACTAGATATAGTATATAAATTTTAACTTACGATACCAAATATATTATTAAAAGAAAGCTCTGGTGAACGCATGGTCTAAGACAGTATTCTCGCAGTAGACTAGACTGCAATTGACAGAGAAATCAAGGTTAAGATCTCGGTCGGGTGTATTTTCCAAAATGGCTTTCTACTCAACTTTCACGCAAATGTGGGTACACCTCATCTAAAAACATAGCCTTCCTATTCCCTAAAACCAATAGCGTATAGGCCTAGCGGGTAGTAAGACTCATAAAATTAAATAAATTGAAACTACCATTTGATCTTTAAACCTATGCATTGTCATGCAGACAAACCTTTGTTTAGAACGATAAATTAATTAAAAACAAATGCCATTTATTATATCATTTATAATAGTTTATTTGTACGGATATTTCTCAGAAAGCATACGACCCAATTGCTTATTCACTAATAAAAATAAAAGTTTAAGGTGTGAAACAATTATAAAATGATTTGATATTAATTTTAACAGATTTTTTTATAATTTAATTTTTTTTAATTTTGCAAACTGCTCTTGCAAATAATATGAATATGAAAGTAGTCTACAGAAAAAAATGTCTAATTTAAAAACTAACCAGTAAATAAAAAGATGAAAAAAAATAGATTTGGACCCAGCATTACTCTAACATTAAAAACACAGCCTCTCCATTTCTTTCAAACCACAAGTACCCACTGGTACTGGAATTGAGTATGAATTCAAAATCATCCAAAAAGTAAGTATAAATTTCACTACCCAAAATGAACCATTATCTATTGACTCTTCCTTCTTTTATCAATCAATAGTGACAATGATTAAGAGACAACGAGTAGGCCTACACCAGGTTTATTCATATACTATTTAATTGTAACTGTTGGCAAACGTTCTGAATTACCACCCTAAGGTTTCCACAAAACCTTTATTTTCAAAGTTCCCCCCATGACGACAACACTTTTGCTTGTACTGAATCAAGGTCATCTCACTATTGCTATATTTACTACACTTATTATGATCCAAGAGGATAAAATTTTACTACGTGTTCATGATAGAAGTTTTTGAATATATAAAACAGCTGATTTCAGTTAAATTCTTAGTTATTTTAAATTTCACTAAAATGATAGCTATAAAAATGTCTTATTTTGTTCTCTATTTCAACAAATAATTTAATATTCTCTTTTAAATATTCTAGAAATTACATTACAGATCATATACTTACTGGCACAAAATCTGAAAAATTATGTTTACTAATTCAATTTGTTAAATATTAATTTAGCTACGCACAATGGCGGACACATAATATCAGTCGGTAAAGCACAGGGAGCAGAGGGTTTTATTCCATTACAGCTGAAAAATAAACTATTGGTGAAATTTGCATTTTTCCTCATCACATACATGAATACACTTCCAGGAGCCTTAGTTTTATGGGTTGGTTTTAGAGTTAAAGTTAGTTTGTAATTTTGTTCTTATGTTATCTATTAATTTGGAAGAATAATGCGTTAGTAGGTATACATCATAGCTAGCAATATTAAAAGGCTGGTTTCCCCACTAATCCATAATTATTTAATTATTCCTATTTTTAAAGAAACTTCGACACAGTATATAAGTATATATTTATTGGTTCTTTCCAAATTTTGCTAAAATAGTGTCATAATGTATTCAATAATAGTTTCTATGAACATGACTAAATCTCACTGTGGTAGTAAATATTTTTAATTTTTATACGTATAGAAAAAATGTTTTTAAATTCCTAATATAAGGGAATAATGGTGAGGAATAAGGATTGTAAAATGAGAGTAAAAACTATGTTTTGAAAAGAGAGGCCAGTAAACCAGCGTGAGATTAGAGTACCGCTCGGTAACCGCTACAAGACGCGATATTAATCCAATACAAAAACTTATTTTTTTAATTAAAACCGAGCTTACAATTTATTTAATGGCTTAATGATTAAATACTAATTTAATATTTTTAGTAAAATCGTTATTGATGAAGTACATAATACTTAGGTTACAATAACAAGAAATATTCCAATTAATAAGCTATTTCTTGACTGTAGATAAGTTCGGATTATTAAAATATAGTTTCTGTCATTGAAAGAATTTTGGTCCCATTCTCGTAAGTTGAGGTGAATATTATTTAAAAATCAACAAGACTATACAGTTCTATTCCGGAGATGGCTATAGGTCCCATAAGGTTCTAGAAAAAAAATATGAACTATCCACACCGACTTTTATACACTTTTATAAAATGCAAACATATTTTTACATTAATGTTAATACTATTATTAATATTTTTATTATTTTAAAGGTGTTCATATTATCTAACAAAGGTGAGATTAGTATATCATATAACTTCGTATGAACACATGAACATAGTTTTAGTTACCCTTACATTTTTTCATAAAAGTGTCTTTCTATCTGATATTGACTGTAGTTTGAAATATAAATAAAACCCGCCTTGGTGGCCGCATGGCAGTAGACTAGACTGCCGATAGCGGGGAGATTGTGGTTCAATCCTGGTTGGGTATATGGAGAATGTTTATTCCTAAATAATATCCCATTTTCTCAACGTAAATGCGTGTACACTTCCCTAAATTGAATCTTCCCCAAACTTAACCCATTAGCGTAATTAGTATATAAGCATAACAAAATTGGTTATCGAAACACGGTCCTAAAATATTTAAGACTCATTACAAGTACTGGAAATCTATTTTAAAATTAATTATTTCGATGTATTTTCAACAAAATTTTCTATATGACAATTTTTGAGAATCATAAATAGACTAAATTTTGAAAATTTACAAAATTGCGAGGACTTAATAGTTTTCAGTGGATTTCCTAGCCCTACATTCACCATTATAAAATGTCCACACCAATGGTCACATGGTATAGGCCATTAAGCTTGGATAAAACTTAATTGCTGGTGATAGGTAGAGATTCGATTCTAGGCTGGTGCAGTTTTTTTCCTATGTGATTTATTATTGTGTTTTTACCATCTCTTCTCTACGCTAATACGGACACATTTTCAAAAATTTCCATCCTACGTTCTTATCAATAGCTTAATCTCTTATATAACCATAACCCTTAACTTGCTGTCCGTATGGGTTATTCGTAATTAACTACGCTAAGAGAGAGTTGGAAACTATTTAGGTGGGGTTCCCTCAGTACACTCAGCCGGGATATGAACCCCTACTACTCTTCTACCAACAACTCAGGCTATATGAGCCTCTCATCTAGTCCAAATACCAACTGATGCGGTTTCATTTTTTAAAGTATCATATATTTTTACTAAGAAAACACGTTATTTCGTGCAATTAAATGCTTTATAATTATAATTAGCGAATCATTTATCAAACTAACTCAGTAAACTTTTTACAGAAATCTCTACTTTAAATCATTGATAACTTCTTTGAGAATTTGATATTGCAGGAAATACCATCTTTTCATTTTATATTTTCCCTTCTCTTGAATATTTTTTTTTAAAGCGTGAAACTGAATCTTTCCAGTTTCTTACCTCGTAATTAGCCTTCCTCCCTTCCCTTTACTCGTCCAAATCATCTTATAGTTTGAATAATTTTCCATAGAGCGAGTTTTTCTCGTTTTCCTCCCAACCCACAGACGCCCCTGCCCCCCTCCCAAACCACGGTCTTAAGAAGCTGCGCCCTATCTCCTTGCAGATAAAGACTAAGCGGTGTGGAAAACTGTAACTTTGCTTCTTATTATTATTCTCGAACAATTTTTTTTGTGTCTTTCGTTACGGGTAATGGGCGTTCTGAGGATGTCATCATGATTAGAGAGTCATTCGTCCCGAAAGAAAAAAAATTGCCTAAAGGTTTATAAACAAAAAGCTTGTTAATAGAAATCGAACCCAATCGAAAAAAATAATAAATTATAAGCAGACTATAAAAGTTGTTTTTTCATATAATGATACGTCTCGTTTGTTAAAATAAAATCCAGGCAAATATAATATAATACGTATTCTATGTTGTTTCGGTGGACTCATTATATTCCAGTAAGAATACCAGAATTAAACCATTAAAATTAGCTCTATATAAATGTATATTTGTATGTATGAAATATATATATATATATATACTTACAGTATAGTTGGAGAGTTTTCAACAAAAAAAAATCAATCATTTTAGAATGTAGTAGCTCATTATAACTACATTAAAAGTATATTAAATTTATATTGTGAAATTACTTTTTACTAATTTTAAACCTATCTTCAACCGGATGATTATATTAATTTCACCCAACCTAGCAAAACCTAATTTTCAATTGATGGATGCATGGAAGGCTGAGTTTATTATATATAATTAATATTAGGTGTTCTGTCTTACGACAGGTCGATTCTTTTTGCCAGTGAACTTAGACCACCAATGCACTCTGTCCTCTGCCGCCTTCTTCAGCTCACTGAATAGTCTCCTTTCTTGTTTGTAAAATGAGAAAATTTCTGCCAACTAATCATATAAATAAAGAGAAGATAAAGTGGGAATGGAGTTAATTCATTAGAATTTTATTAAAAAATTATTACATTTATTTATGCACTTTTGTATTGTGATTATTGTATTAATTTTGGTATCAGTTTGCCCTGGTTAGATCCTTCACCTAGTTTAATTATTAAGTTTATGGAGTTGCAACCCTGAAATAGTTCACGTGCAATTATTTACTATGGCTGAAAATGGTCTTGCGCAGATAAATACCAATCCACCCCAAGGATTTATATCGTGACTTATAATAGTCATTTAACTGGGAACTTGGAAAGGAAATATCAGAGTCCTTAGACAGTAAATTGATTCTTGGCATGAAGGATTCTTTCTCTTTTAGATTACCGCAGTATAAATTATTACATAAATTAGATTTATATTCCAATCTGTCAATGCTGGGCAAGGGTCTTGTTTGGTGTTCAAATTCCTAGTAGTCCGGTTGAAAACTGTAAGACTGGGCATAATTTGAAGGGAATTTTTATTACCAAAATTTAAAGTTAGCTCCTAAGAATAAAATTTAGCCTGAGAGTAACTTTTTACTGGTGGATTTCGGCCACTACCTTGATAAAATGACGTCCATCTTGAGTTATTTAGTTTAAAATGAATATATCATGAACCGATATAAATAAATCACGCAAGTTTTTTCAACCTCAAATTTCCCCTTTTAAATTTTTAATGATTTCACACAGAAAATTAAATTTTTAAACAAATATAATGTCAATCCTATATATTTTTATTACAATTTCAATTTAAGAATAAAGCTTATGTAATTAGCTTGTTTATTGTAATTCCACTTTTTGAATGAACTAAATTGTTTTTAGTTACAACTACAAGAAAACAGTCTGATATGCTACTGACATCATTTTACTCTATCAATATAAAGTCTGACACTCAACTTCAAGTATATAATCTTAAACTTATTTTAAAAATAAAAAGAGACATCGTTACCTTCATCCTCCTCTTCAGTTCCGTCTCGTGTTGCTGATATGTAATCAACCTCCACCTAATCAGGTTCATCTTCACTTTCTTCTTGTGCTTCTTCGGGATGATAAAACAGACAATTTGGTATATATACTTTTATGTATGCTATCGATACTAACTTATCTTTTTGAGTTTAACATCCATGATCGGTTGTTTTTAATTTCTATTCTATTCTTGCATTATTTTGGCTTTGATTCTTAAATGAGTCATCATCTGGAGGCAGTTTGCAGAATCGTAGCTATTCAGGCAACGCCACTTTCGATCCCAAGCATCACACAAATGGTTGCTTACCGAATCACTGTAGATTACCCGGATGGTGAAAATATTTAGATCTTTATAAAGTTCATCGCTGAACTTATGTTCTCAATTGTCTACACACTTTCCCTTAGTTTCCAGGAATTTTTTTTCTGTTTATAGATAATAATTTTCATTGGCTTCATCCTGCCACATCTTAAAAAAAATCTTCAACAGAATCTACTTCTTTGAATGTGTAGAGTCAACAGCAGCAGATACCCCTTCCTTATTTGGGACGAACTTGCGACACTAATATAAGCTCGGTCGGTGGCTCTTCTGTCTTATTTTTGTACATATATACATATTCTGGTCTGTTAGTAACTGATGTACCGTGTCGCAAACTACATATCTGTAACTTTGAGGTCAAAGACCAGATTTGTATAATTCTTTGGCTGTGTGGACTAGTAGAAATCTCTATAGGACATTTCACCCTTAAATTGAAGTAACCACCTCTTATGGACACTTACCATCTCTTTCTGACTCAATGGTTTATCCGTTATCGCTGTCCTCTTCAAACAAGTGGAGTTGATACTTTTTATCTTAATAATACATCGTACATAGCTATCTATACCAAATAAGCATGCTATATTATATAACATTCACTGATGCATCTAGTGAAAATAATATAAACTACTAAAATAATTTTTTAAACAGGGTATTTTTTTTAAATATTAAAATTAACATTGTTTCTCAGTTTCATGGGTTCTAAAACATATAACCACATATATCTCGTTTCAATTGTGTGGTAAAGACAATGATTTCATGGTGGCTGTAGTAATGGTCATGAACAATGCCTGCAAAAATCTTAAAGGGTCTAACGAAAATGTATCCACATAAAACAACAAATAATAAAGGGTAAAAACGAGATGAATAAAATTATATATATATATATTTTTATGGGTTTAAACTATAATTGGGTGGTGCCAATCCTAGGAACTAGGAGATAATAAAAAAAATTACCTTTAGCTCTATTAACTTTGACAGAGGCACAATGACCCTTAATACTCGAGACCACTGGATGTGCTCGGGAACGTTTTTCTGGATATTACAATGTTACTGATAATGACACTGCCTTACCTACAACAATGGTGTTCTGTAACTCTCTACAAGAGTTTAAGGAATATACTTAAAATAACACATGAACAATTGAAATAAAAATGGATCACTGAATAAAATGTACTAATTTTAATCACAATAAAAAACCATCATTGAAACTTTTGTTGGATATTATTATTGTTATTTCATTGTTACCACATCCCAATCCTATCTATAGAATTCCGAGTAAATATAATTATAATCTTATAAAATCAAATAAAAGTTATATTACCTCTATTTTTGAACAAAAATAATCAATCAAAAAAGTTATTGTTTACAAAATAAAAATAATTCAATAATCAATAGTTGTATTAATATTTTTGCAGAAAATAAAATATTAATTGAGTTTCTAGAAGAAGTAGAGTGTTTGATTGCTTGGATTTATAATTGAAGACTGATGTGAGAGAGGGAAAAAAATATTGAAGATTTGGCTGGATCTCACCAATAAATATGTCTAATGTTGAAATAACATGAATGTCTGAAATTTGTTTCCTTTTCTTAATTTCAACTCCTCCACATTTTAAGGAAATAAACAATCTCTAGTTATTCCCCAGACACACAGCTTTCTATGGACAACTTCATATCCCACTTTAAAACTATTTTTCACTTTTTTAATCCAATTTAGTTGAGAACCACACAGGTTTGGTTCCAAGTTAAAATGACACCGAGAAATAAGACCCTAATCTTCTTCAAAAAGTGTTCCAGGAATCAAATTTAAAAACGTCCCTTTTTTTTCAAATCCGAAGAGAATATTTATGTATTGAAACAAAAGTTGGCCATGGACTAGGGATCGAATAAAATTAAATGCAATTTAATATAAATGTTGAAAATAAATGGCAATAAATATGAAAAATGTTTTAAAAGGAATTAAAATGTTTATTTACATCTGTAAAAATTGAAATGCGCACTGGTTTTAAAGGTAAATACATCACTTTTTATCTTACTACTTTCATAACTACGAGACACGCCACTCACTTGTTTAACAGTTCTGCGCATGCCTTAGAATAAAATCATGGCTGACATTGAAAATTAATAAAGAAGAGTCAACAAACTTCTTAGAATCATAAATATATTTAGTAAAAAGGTAAGTGTTTTTCCTTAGCTCAAAATTCATTAGTTCAATAATTTTAATAGTGTTAAACGATCTTCCCTCTGTTTTATGGTGATAAATTGTATTATTTTGTCACGCACGGCAACACAGCGCGTTATGATGGATGAACTTTGAAGTACATCATTCAATTCAACCAAAACAAAAATAAATTGTAAAATATTTACAAATTAGAAAAATATAGGGAAATATATGGTAGGGTGGTAAATTACATTACAAGGGATATATTTTGCTAAAAAAACTAAAACCTAAAATATATCTTGATATATTTAAAATGAAACAAGAAAAAGTTGAAACAGAAACTTTTTTAATTTTGGCTTTACGTGGGTATATTAAGTGAAATAAATTATAATAGTTCAAATTTATTTTAAAAAAATCAGGCCGATATCAACTTCCATTTATTTATGATAGTGTTTTGAAGAATCAATGTGTGTAGCTGTTATATTGTTGGTATTTTTTTAGTAACGCGTCCTACTACCCGTTCGGGATATATGTATGTTATACTGTTGTAACGTTGAAAACTGAACGATTATGCCACTACATCCCAGCACCATACAAATTGATAAAATTGGCTACACAAACAAATTTAATAAATTGTACATTCATATGGAAACAAATATACTTAATCATTTGTGTAGTTAAAGGTTGTATTTGATGTAATTGCTGAGACCATGTTAAATATAGGAACATATATTTACTGTCCAACAACAGTTATTTATTATGTATCACAACTGGGTGAAGAAACCAGTTAACCCACAGTGGTGGTCGATCGGTCTAGCGCATTATTCTCTCGTTAAACTTTGTAATAGCTGGTAATCAGGTTGGGGTTATAAACCTGGACCGAGTTACTGTCATGAGTCCAGCAACTTATCACAGTTGGTGGCATTGTGCCAACACCTTATCACAGTTGGTGGCACTGTTCCAACTCATTCAGGGGTCCTGGGTTCTATACCCATCAAGGTCGAAGATCTATTATTTGTAAATTGTTGGATATAGTACTGAATTTTTTGCTTTTCTTAATATTATGCTAGTTTGAAAGCCATGTTTTGGTATAGTAAGGTACTGATTATCAAGTGATTTTGTAATAGTTCCAGGTAAATCTTGGTTCACTCTCTCATAGAAACTTTTTCCGTCCTAAAGATATTATATACTTTATTGAAATCGAAATATTTCATTGCTTAAGAATGTGCACACACATTCGTATTGATAGAGGAGGGGAAATAAATAGTTTTAGCTGACACGTGAAGACCATATTTATTTCGACGTACCGGAATTCAAATACCAAACTACTAATCACAGGTAGTTTTTTGCAGTGCTTATTTAAATCGGGTTTACTATAGTACTAAACAAGATACATTACTAACAATAATGGCATAAGCCATAATCTATTACAAAAAAGTGTATAAACTTGATATTACTTAATAAATGAATCTTTAAGCTGTACGATCTGGCAACTGCGCACTCCATAATACCTTTTACCGAAATTTAAGAGTGGAACGGCCTATAGTGTCAGTTTCCCTAGACATTCTTGTCTCAAACTGTTGCATTGGCACAACAGTTTAGACATTAATACAACTATTGTTGTATATAAAGTACCATGGCATATGGTGCTCATAACCACGCTATTCATTGAGGATGACAACTTGAATAGTTTGATTGTTTTTTGGTATGAAAGAAACTGTTGCAACTGAGTTCCAGTGATCATGAAATGGTTACCAATGTGAGGATAGATGTTCTGTACAAAACCTTGTTGCAGCACTCTTTTGTGTTCTTATTGCTTCGGGCTTGCCTTCATGGTTTCTTCATCATAAATGTCATTAATTAGCTGAAAAGTTTCGGCTTTAGGATGAAGTGAGGATATAGTTGAAGAGCCTAAAGGCGTATTTCGACCAAGATGTTCAAAATCATACCAGTATATATTAGAACTTGGTAAGATTGAGGACAAAGCTCTGCTTCAAGGCTAGGTATTAGTAATAACTTTGATTTTATTAGATTTTAAAACTCACCATCAGCAGTAAATAAAGACAAACTAAATGATACTACCCTATAGTCTTAAATACCCTCTGAAGACATAAGGGGTGTTTCTAGTCCAGAAAGGCAATCATATATTTCTTTCATAGCCTTCTGGTCTTGTATTGTTTGTTCGTTTTCCCTACTTGCTTTTTGTCGAATTCTCCATTGATGTTATTAGATTAAAGTTTTGAAAACCTAATGCCAATAGTTCCCATTTTAAAGTAGTTTTAGAACTTCTTCTGCTAGCACGTTTTCCTGTGAATAAACTACATAGATACCGTAATTAATATTTTAATCCCAATCTTCAAGAGCTCTCTTTACTCCTTCAAGTACGAGCAGAAATATTTTTTCTTAGATTTCAGAAAGATGTTCACTTCTTTGATGCTAATAATATATTAATTAAGTTCACTTTTTGAAAAACCACGCGAGAACAAAATATGGCTGCGACTTTTTTTTTGCTATATTGATGTTTGTTAATAATGAAATGTACAGTCGAGTAGGGTATAATACATTTTCCTTCTTAGTGTATGCACAAACTTGTGTTTTATATTGCACTATGTTCATAATCAGAAGCTGCATGACGTAGAAGGGAGTGATGAGTAATTTCTCCGATTGGTCTGTACAAGCCGAGATGTTAAACCTAGTTAAGTCCCACCTCTATCCTTCCAACTGGAGCCCCTGCATGATTAAGAGAACGATCTCACAATTGACCTAAACCACAATAGCTTGAAGTGATCGTCTATTGCAAATTAGCCGAGCTGAATTGGAAACAGCCTCTACCCTATCATACTGATGATCACCATCGAGGTACTCGGTGCCAATTATTTACAAATAATTGCAAATTTGATAGTATCATCCTTAGGTTTACACTGATGTACTGTGTCTATTAATATGCCTTACTGTTACAAGTCATGACAGAATTCGTCAAATATCATTTGTTAGATTGTGTCATAACAATAACTAGCGCTAACCGGAACACATTTCATACCTTGTTTGGATTGGAAATCAACTAAAGTGCTTTTAAATTTAGTTTTTTATTAAAGTTGGCTTGTAATGTATACATATGTTTATATATATATTAAACAATATAAAAATGGAATTATATTAACACAATTTTAAAAATACAAATTTAATAACGAATTTAACTAAACAATAGACCAAACTACCTGCACTAGTGTGAATGATAAGAAATGTGTTAAAATTGTTTGTTTGGTTTTCCAATGACAAGGAGGTTGGTTCTGAAATCCATACCTGGTGTACCGAGATTGTATTTTCTTAATTGTTTCCCAAGTCTGCATCCAATGAAATGTGGGTACATTTACTCTAAATTCAACCTTCATAACATTACAATCTTCCTATGTGGCTACATACATTAAGGCGTCCCTCATACAATAGACTGACTACTGATGACTGAGAGATCAGAATTTGAAACTTGGTTGGCTGTCCTGAGGACTATTTTTCCTTTTACACTTTTCCTCTCTACAAATGTGGGTACACTTTATCTCTATTTAACACTTCTCATCTTTAACACATTTTCATAATTAGTATATATTTTTATAACCTTAACTGGTAGTAAGACGTGGTGACAAAAAAAAATACACTTTTATCTTTTAATTCATGAATAGACATAACAAGTATTAATAACACACACAATATTAAAATAAGATTATATTCCGCCAAGATGGTGTAGAGTTTATTTAACCATACAATAATTCAAACTATTTATAAGCAAGATTATGGTACAGTGCACATATTGTTTATTTTTCTTATCCAATTACTAGAAGTTTGAGTTAGTTGGACAGGAAAGCTGCATCAAAACTATATCAATTTAGGACCTTCAACATCCAGCTTCCAACTTTCTTATAGTTCCTTCTTGCACAAATCTGAGCTAGCTCTGGCATTCCAAAAACAATCATGGCATTCAATAAATTAAAACATATTAAATCTTTTGCACAAAATACTGTATCTAAACCACAAACTGAATTCAAAAACGAACATTCACAATGACTTAGCTGCCTCAGAAAGGTCAAACGAAGTAATAGGTATTGTTACAAAATAATGTTGGAAAAAAATCAACAGATTTCAACAAAGAGAACAAATAAAATAAAAACAGTGTTACAGAAACATATTCAATAAAAGAGCATCGTGTTTTCCCAAACTAGATCACCAGAGGTTGTTTATTTTAATTGTTATGTCGCTCCTGGAAGCTTATACTTCGATTTTATACATACAATAGTAACGATAACGAACGTCTTTTAAGAAAATGTTTGGTTTTTGTGTTCGTTTATCTTTAGGTTTTTCGTTTATCTATACAAATTTTTATTTTATTTCTTACCATATTGAGAAGGTTTGTTTCTGTCTTCAATCCTCAATATCTTTGACTTATATTTTGAAATTCCAAACTTTCCATCTTAAATGGGGTTCTGGAATCGCTACTCTACCGTCTAACTGAATTTAAATTATTTGCCGCACCGAAAATTGACTGTCAATATTAGTTTGAGAAATATTCAGCCTGAACGATTTCCTTGGCCTTCATTTTAAATATTAAATTTGCTTAGTTTTATTGTTATTTGAGGTTGACTCTCTACATTTACTAGATATTTAGATTTTCTACTCTTACTGAAAAGTCATAATTTCCCCTGATAATTGTGGACATTTTTTGAGCATGCCTTTTCCTCCCCATATTACGGCCATTCAGTTTGAAATTTAAAAATGTTTAGACATCTGTGGCTGTTTGGAGTTGAACTTCTGTAACTGACATATTTCACTCTTTTACTACACTGAAAATTAGTTTGTTCTCTAAATTGGTCACAATTCTAAGCCCCCATTTTACCAGACTTCACTTAGTAATATTAAATATTTAACACTTATTTGGTTATTTTAAGTGATCCCTCTACAATCCTTGCAGATTACAATTTTATATCTCATCTAAAAGTGTTTTCCTCTATTTTCTATCCCTCTTCCACCAACTACCCCAATTTAGTCCCAATTTTAAATTTCCAATTTTTTATTATTAGGGATGGTCTATAGATACTCTTGTCTGCCTTATTCCAGTTTTCTATCATACAAAGTAGTGGTTTCAGTTTGTTTTGGAATGTTAAACTTCCCCAACCCCCTCCCAATTTCTCCAACTTCTACTAAAAAAAAAGTAAGACCTATTTGGCTATCTGGAATGTTCCTTCTACTTGACTACCAAATTTAAATTTTCCACAACACCAAAGAATGCATTATTTTTGGTTTTACCCTTCCTTCCCTCTGTTTCCCGAAGTCCCATTTAAAATATTTAATTTTCAGACTTTTATTGCTATATGGAATATTCCCTTTACTTTTTTGGCAAATTTAAGTTTTCTTCCACACTGAAAGATAGTCTAGTTGTTTCATTTAAACTTGAAAATATTGTCTCCTTCTGCACCTGCACCTCGGGAACCATCTTTTTGGTGTCGTACATAAATAATTATTGTCATATTCATATTCTACGACCCGAAAAAACCACAGCTATCAAATTTAAATTAGATCAAAGAACATGAGATTTATATCCCCTTTCTGCCCCTCCCTACCCCCTAAGGGGATGACATTTTAGAAATCCTAAAAATAAACTCACCCAATTCTAGGAAGGGACAATCATATAAAATTTCAAAGATGGATGTCCAATTGTTTAAAATGATACATCAATGATTGTTGTATCTTTCAACCCTCCATTTTCACCCTTTATGGTTTGAGTTTTTCAAAACCCCATCTTATCTCTTGTCTAGAGCCTAAAGGAAACCTTCACGCAATAATTCACGTCTCAATTATTATATAAACGTTTACTAAAAACATGTAAGATTTGTGAACCGAATAATATACATTGTTGCTGGAATACTCCACCAAAGAGCATAAATGACACACTTCTACTAAAACATCGAGAAAAGAGGAACCTCTCTACTAACCAAAGAGCATAATAATCTATTTCATGTTTCAAAATTCTGAATGAAAAATTTTCATATCTGTTTATAGCGCTGAAACATTTAGTTTTATAAAAATGAAATTCAAGTAAAGTATTTTTATTCCTAATAGTAGTCTACAATGTTTGCTACGCGCATAAACGGACACAAGCTAACACAGCCGCTTTCGTGGCCATCCTGTATATGACCGTAATGGCCTCGCAAATGAAATGAAATTGGCACGGAACGAATGTTTATTTTTTAATATTTAGTATTGTAGTGATCGTAGAGTGGCTCTGTTGTGTTGGTTTATCACTCCTGATTTTTTTATTATAATAATTAGTCTCGCGGCGACTTCCCGAGCGGTTAACGCGAGGTTTCGATAAATAATTTACAAAAACAATACTACCAAGATTTGACCCGGGAGAGTCCTTGGCTCAAGCCCAGCGAGACAATAGTAACGAGACTTAGTTTACTCGACTCAACTAACATTTTTTAAAATTATATGGCAAGCACTCCCATTGGTCCTCCAGATCCAACATGGACCAAGTAGCCTAACTGTCCTGTACCGTTAGCGGTGGTAACCTGCGTGGTCCAAGACAAGGGAAGAAAATCACCCACCTTAAAATCTTTTAGGGCACTATTGTTTGTACAGGCAGCTCTCACAATAAGGACGGTTTTCTTTGATACTGGCTAACAGGCTACTAACCTTGCAATACCTTGTTACTGCCTACAAGGTTGCTAAGAACATCTTATTTTCTAATTGGTCAGTAAAGAATTGCAACATGTTACACAAATAAGATATTTAGTATCTTAAATAGTTGTGAATATATAATTAAAATTTGAAAATTCGCCTTATGTAAAGTATCATCAAATTCATTTTCTTGGAAAAATGAGAGTTTCCATTTTGTTTGTAAGGGTAAATAATGCCTGGTTACAAAATTTAATAATAATCGTTAAAGCAAATTTCACAAAAATCTCTACTTTTTAAATTTTATCCCTTTAGTAAACCACTCTTAATTTTAATGTTGGCTATATAATAATAAAAAAAACCTCGCAAGGACCTTATTAAAACCTAAGATACCAAGTTTCAGCCCAATCGGTAAAATGGTTTTGGTTCTAGCCTGAGATAAAGACACAGAAACAAACATACAGACACACACACAGGCAAAAAGACATACAGACAGACAAATAACATTACGAAAACCTTTATTTGGTTTCAGGGGATCATGAAACTTCGACATTTATCAAAAAGTATAAAGTTTAAAATCTGATACATAATTTCAATCCGGAAATTGAAGGAGTAAAATCTATATTATAATTTTGAAAGAGCGTATTTGCCGTAATGAGGAGCAATGTTCACTCAATGATTAAGGTTTTAATACTAGATATTTTGAATTTAACCTTCATATTATGGTTTGAAAGTAGTTTTAAGGTTTTTAGATTAAATATAAAAAAAAAGGACACAAAAATAAATAATTATTTGCTAGGAATATCTATTAATATTTTGACAAACATAATATTGAATGTGTTATCTAAAATAATATTTCTTACTAACACCTTAACGCTCTAATTAATTGAACAATTCGAAGAAATGTAGATATCGTCTTATATGCACTTACATTTGCTATATTTGTTTAAGCATTCGATTCGACCCTCAGTCTAACATTTCCAAGAATTTCCCGATCGACTCCTATTTATGTGTACAGTACTGCATGGGCTTTGTGGAGAATATCTCACATTTTATAGATGAAAAATAATTTATTGTCAATGTTGGCTACTGTACATTGCCTTACTATGTGCTCTAAAAGGTTCTAGAATGTGTAAATATGCTATATGTTACTACATGCATAAGCCATTCCATTTACCAAACAATAGTACTTAATAATATTCTGAGACAGATAATGTCCCTGTACCCTGAAAATAACTTCATTTATTATCTGAATATATTTTATAACCAAATACCTAATTTTTTTAAAAAGTGATCACAAATTGTTTAAAATAAAGTAATTATGGTTAAAATAACATATTATAATTATTTATTACTCCTTTATGACAGAACAAAGCTCACACAATTTAATAATTCTCTGAGATAATATACTACATTTCATCTACATCTTGATGTATCACTATTTTGACCAATGTCCTCTCAGTCGAGAATACGATTACATTAGTTGATTAAGTAATGGATAATATATAGGAATATTCATTTCAGCACTAAATAAAAGGAACCCAAGATATAAGAAATCGGTGTTACGTATGTTAATATACGGAGGAAAGAGATGTACATCCGGTCGGTTCTAATACGTCGCAAACCTTAACTATGATTTCATACAGAATTCAGTAAATAATTTGGTACAAGTTAACCATTACCATTTAAATAAACAGCTATTATAGAGACTATTATCACAATAAATCATAGAAGTTTTTAATTGGTGGTAGTGCATGTCATAGTTTTTAGCGATGTTTAAATACTAGCGCATGCGCAAAAGAAATACTTGTTTTCCTCCATTAGCAAAGTAATTACTGTTTTTATTGTTTTACAAATAAAATAAAAATAAACAAAAAATATTTGGTTTGAAAAAATAATAAAAACTTTTTTTTTACTAGATGCATTTTCTGAAATTTATTCATTGTTTAAAATAAATTCCGGATTGTTTCAAAATACACATTAAACATTTAATTCTTAAAGACACAAACCATTTTCTAAAAGAAAATTATTTTTGTTATTAGCATTAACTATTTAACTACTCTTCAACATTTTATAATCCACTCGCTATAGGCATGCTAATAGCTCACAACTAACGAAAGAAACCTGATATTCTATTAGAAACAATATCTCAAATGTGTACGATAAACTGGAACGTAGCAGTGCATTAACATTCAAAATGCCTCATTTTATGTTTTATTTTCAATTAAACTAATTTAACCTAGCTTAACTTAAACTAGTCCAAGAGCCTAAACTAACCTAACCTAATCTAATTAACCTATCCTAACCTAACTGACATAGCCTCAACCATAGAAATTGGCACTATCCAAGTGCTGGTGGGTAGTGTCAATATTATCAGGATAAACTTTGAAAAAACATTATTCAATCACCCCTCACTCGCCATTATCTACGTATTTTGGATAACGTCAACATTATCTGGATAATATTGACTCCATCCAGGTTTGAACTTTACCCGTAGCATAGCCATTCATCAAACCACGTGATCGGCAAGACCATAAAAAAAATTTGATTGCTGTCCATTTTTGCAGTCAAAACTTACACAACAAACAATTTGTTTTAGTTAATTTTTTCTCTAAACATTTTTACACCTTCTGCTAGTCGTCAACTACCAACACTCCTATGGCGAATTGACTCTAGGAAGAAATAAGTGACATTATTATTATTATTATTATTATTAGCACCGCGTCTTAATACCCGTTCGGGTTATACGCACCTAGGCTAATATGTAATGGTAAGGTGATTGTGAGATGAAATGGAGGATCTACAGTTTAACGTGGAATCCGAACCACGGTGGAGGCCTGGCATTCCTCACAATTCACAAGTTGTGATTAATACACGTCTTGTCAGAGGTGAAGGAAAGGTTTGGTAATCAGATAAATTTGTGCCGGGACCGAGGATTGAACCCCAGACCCTCAGCACAGAGGTCGGACACCTTACCCCTAGACCACCAGGTCACCCAAGTGACCATGTTAATCCACGTCGAATGTATTTAGTAGCTACCTCGTCTGCTAGCTCCTATAGGTCCCATATTTATTTCTCAATCATATTATCTAAATAATTCACGTATTTTGTTTATTTGAGGTATTTAACGTGTACTTTACTAACCGACTAACTAGATCAACTCACGAGAATTTCTATGAGCGAGAGGGAAAAAGCCTATACATTTTTATGGGAAATGTGTTTTCACATAACTTCCAGGGATATTTTACAAACCACAATCGACATAGGAGCGATGGTTTTACTTACCCTCCAAAGTAAGTTGTGCTACGGATTTTAATAGCTCAAAATAAATCCGTCAACCTTGGCTGGTATAGAACCCAGAAATATCGGGTCCTGAGGCAAGAACTAAACCCCAAAACTACCAAGGTCAACCACTAATTAATTTATTAATAAAATATGGTCAGTGAGCAGGCAAAGTTTTTTTTTCTACAAAGACCTGCTTCTCATCCTGGCTGTATGCATTTTAAATACGTGAAGGTGCTATGTTTGAAAATGGGATAGAACTCTTATTTATGTGTTGGAATAATCACAATCTTTAAGATATAGCATCCTTAATACACCCAGCCGGTATTTGAACAATGCTCCTCTCCGTTACCAGCTAACTAGACTAGATAAGCCTGATATTTATTCCACATTGAAGCTATATATTATTGGTCACTTGAAGATAAATAATAGTAAACTATAATTTATACTAAGATAAATATTATCTACATGCATATATATCTATATACTCTTAAGTTGTTAAATAATACACAGGGTGACTTTAATGGCCCTCAATATATAATAAATAAAATGATATAATAGTAGGAGAATAAAAGTAAAAATACTAACACATATCTACGCACAATTTAATAGAATTATAGCATCGAAATATTGAAGTGTGTGTAAATATGTGTTAGTGATTTTACTTTTATTTATGCTTTATAATTTTCCTACTGTTACATCATTTTATTTACTACAAATTGTTTGTGCTCTATGCATTTTATTTCATACATATTTTAACGGCTTTCATAACTTACTTTTTAAAGAATGGATTTTTTAACGAAGAACAAAGGGATTGTGTATGTAAATGACATGAACATCTCTGCTACCGGGCTTCAATCCTGATTATTACTTGTAGGGTGCAACTGTAACGTCCCTTGCCAGACTGTGTCCATTCAAACCCTCTGCTACCGGGCTTCAATCCTGATTATTACGTATAGGGGGCAACTGTAACGTCCCTTTCCAGACTGTGTCCATTAAAACCCTCTGCTACTGGGCTTCAATCCTGATTATTACGTGTAGGGGCAACTGTAACGTCCCTTTCCAGACTGTGTCCATTAAAACCCTCTGCTACCGGGCTTCAATCCTGATTATTACGTGTAGGGGGCAACTGTAACGTCCCTTTCCAGACTGTGTCCATTAAAACCCTCTGCTACCGGGCTTCAATCCTGATTATTACGTGTAGGGGGCAACTGTAACGTCCCTTTCCAGACTAACTGTGTCCATTCAAACCCTCTGCGATGGGCCGATGGGCTGATGGGCCATGACATCATCAAGAAGGTGGATGGTTTAATATCTTTGCTAATATTTTCTTTTAGCATTACACCTCCCTACCAGTTCGAGTTATACGCTTTCTTTGCTATTAAAACGTCTCTAAAATCATATATAATAATGATTTATAGTAGCCTAAATTAAGGTTTAAACGAAAAGCTCGTTAATTAAAAGAGAGTTTTTGAACTAGCTATAACAGAATTTTTTTCTGCCCTTTTTTGGAGCTAACTCCCTTACGATCTACTAAATATCTTTTAGAATCCAACACCTTAGCTCAGTCGGTGGCATATCTGTATTTTGAGATAAGGGTCCCGGGTTCTAATCCTTTCATGACCGAAAAATTTATATTTTGTGAAATGTGGGTTTACTTATTCACAGTGTTAATTTAACGGCAGGGGACTGGCTGTTGTGCCTGTTCTAGTAATTAAGTTAAATTATAAGGCATATGAAGCTACGACAAGCCTAGCCAGCCGTTAAGTGTTAAGTGAGGCAGTGAAATTTCCATTTCCTAATACCAAAGAATAAGTAGGTAAGCCAGGACTCTCCAACTGGCAGCCCATGAGGCCTTATTTCGGCTCTCAAAGTTTCATAGAAAAGTGATCTACTTTAGTAAAACTGGATGTTTTTAGCCCAGAAAGAGAAAGTTTTGACTAGCGACTTTCATGGGAAAAATCCATTAAAACTCCAAAGGATGTTCATTCAGTACTAAATTTAGTTTCATTCACAATTTTATACCTTATCTTGAAGCTTGAAAAAATATCCGACTATGATGAAGGAGCCACTAGATTCGGGGACTCAACTGTGGTTGGCAGGCACTTTTAAGCTGGAAACACCCACTAGGTTATAATAGTTTTGTAATAAATTAAATACAAAACTCTAAAACTATTATTGTATCCATTAATATCTAGTAGTGTATATAATACACTATAATTTTGAGTATCAAATTATTCCCAAGTATCATATCAATCTATAGTATTTAAATTACACGTTTTATGTTGTAGGTTAGAATAAAAAACTTTTAGATTTTATAAAAAAAATCATATTGCAATTGGCTCTTTTTATCATATCTGGAACATTGCCAATGAAGGCTGTAAATTACAGTAGAAGCTTGATAGTCTGAAACTGTGGTTATATGAACGCACCTTAAGCAAAATATGCCAAAATATAGATGTATGAAATGTAGAAAACAGAAAGCAGTGCTATGTAAAACTTGCGTCTTAGCGAAGAAAGCACGAGAGTCCATTGTGGTAATTATTTTAGTTAAAGATTTTTTAAACTATTATTTACTATAGTAAATTGAAGACTTGAAATAAAAACTGGTCTAAGTGCCAAAACAGCTATTCCAAAGAAATCGAGCTAAAAAAATTACACCTAAAACGAATCAAGTAAATAACCTCAATTTTTATATGCCTACTACTATAAAGTGAAATTGAATATATTAAGCTATTAAAATGTTATTATGTTCATAATATTGATTGTTTATGAGGACTCAAACTTGAATAATTAATGACATCCTATGCATCACCATCATTTACATCTAAAGAGATTCAAGTGCCATGTTCTTACACATATATGTCATCCTAAGTCACAAAACAAAATCCTTTTGACAATCAAACATTAACAACAATAAACATATACATTGACAAACTAAGAGTGCATCATTCAATATTGCTTTAAATTTGAAGTATATGTGTTGGCACTATTGAGCCCTTTCAAATGAACCTATTCATTATTGAGAGATTGGTAAAACGCTTTGTGTGTGTTATCCCGCAAGTATGTAATCATCTCACCCAAGTCCTTTTTTTTCTTTCGGGAAGTCTTATTTGAAGGACACATCTTAGGAAGTTCACAGTTCTTTATGTCTTTAATCTTCACGCCTTTCTTCATGATGTCCGTAGTTTTCCAGGTTCATTCAGCATTGTTCGTGTTCTAATAACACCAGGATTTGGTTTCTGATCTTAATCCACTGAACTTAGGAAATTTCAAGTTTTGTAATATTCATGAAAGTGTTGACTGCCTGATTGAAATCGAAAAAATCATTCTCCGTCATCATATTAACAGAAAAATTATTTACTTCTCTGGAACCATGCATTTGGTGACGTTCTTTTTTCAATAGCTTCAAAGTCTCTGTCACATGAAAGAAAATAATGATCCAATACTAAAACTTGTGTTCTACTGTTTTTAAAACTCCAATCACTACAGAATAAACCCAAATAAACAGAAATATTTTATTCTTATTTGGTCCACAGCTAATATCACTCCGCATGATGAGTTTGTCTTTGAGAAGGTAAGTGAAACCATTCTTTATTGTTTGAAAAACACATGGAGCTATTCCATTTCCCCTCTGTCAAATATTCCCTCATGACATATAGTCATAACTGATGCATTATTGTCCCCAATGTGCACAAATATGTTGTATGTTGAAAGCTTTCTAAGATAAAACATTTGACTGTGGGCTAGTGTAGGCAAAAATAAACCTGTTGCAGGTCTACGGACGCTATACATATCTCACTTGAAGAAGCTAAGCAAGGTTATGATACTCTTTTATTACACTCCATGCTTTTCCTGCTTCTAGGTGATGTAACTTCTATTGGTTTGCAGTTCGATTCCCTTCTTCTTTCGATTTGGCGGCACTTATTTTTTGCAGCCAACAAATCACATTTTGCACATGTGTCTGTAGGTGGGTGGTGGAAAGACAGATTTGGCTCGTAATCAAACCGATAAGTTATGTACGAATCGGGGAATTTTGTTTTGTAAGCTGAGTACAGATGATGTATTTTTAGATCAGATGAAAAATACAGTTTTTTTTTACTGCGGCCGTAATGAATGACATCCCGTGTTATGAAATTTATATGGGCAATCACACTATCTTAGTCAGCTTGTGAAAATTTACAATTTTTTGTTTTGTTTCCTCTATTTTTAGTATATATACTATTTATTCCTGTTTTCTTAAGATGATTTATTCCATGAGTACATCTGTTGGATGAACTGAAGATTTACCAGAATATATTTTTACAAACTTGGACTATATCACCCTCCCCATCGGGCACTGTGTAGATAGGTATTACTTGCCTTCTACTCTCACTTGGGTCTGCTAAGCGCATAAACGGACACTCGCTTTCGTGGCCAGCCTGTATATGACCATAATGGACTCGCAAATGAAATGACGTCGACACGGAATGGATTATTATTGTTTCAATCTATAGAGTTGTAGTGATTGTATAGTGGCTACTTTGTTGTTTGAAACAATAAAACTTCATATATTTAAATTATTATTTATTATAATATCTGTATTCTATTATTTCCTTTAATACACGTCACGGGTCGTGGCTAGTATTGTGAGTGGCTGTCAAACGATAGCGGTAAATTCACAATATTAATTGATTTGTACGTGATGTAATATAATTACTATTGATTATCATGCCTGTTTTTCTATTCTACTAATTCGACCCGCGGCTAATACCCGAGCGGCTAACTCGAGGTGTTGATAAAAGATTCACAAAAACATGGCTCCCAAGAGTTGACCCGGGAGCGTCCTTAGTGCAAGCCCCGTGAGACAGGAGTAACCAGTCTCCTAGTTGACTCAACTGATATTTTTTTAAATATCAGGAAAACACTCCCATTGGTCCTAAAGATACAACATGGACTAAGTATCCTAACTGTCCCGGCGGTACAATGTGTGGTCCAAAACAAATGAAGAAAGCCACTCCACTAAGAGGGCGGCCAGACTGGGCGACTAAAATATAAAATAGAACAAATTGGTTGTAATGAGAGGTGGAACTGATAGAACTGGTTATAATTTTCAAGCGCGTGAGCTCGACCCGGTACAGTCTAGTTTACAGGCGTTAGGCAATATTATTGTATGTTGGTTTATTGAGTGCTAGGAAAACTTCTCATTTTGACATTTTTATTATTATCGATAGGTTTAGCACACTTGCTATTAACGGCCTAATTTAATTGGTAAGATCATAAACTATACCTATATGTATATATATGCATATATATGTAAAACTGATACGTTAAAATACTTCAATATCATCAAAGTAGGCCTTTACAAATAAGAATCACCATTAGCGTGGAGAGAGGATGAGAAAACCCCAACAATAAATCACTTGTTAATACCACCCTCAGTTCACTGAGCCAAGATTCGGAGCCTCCTCGTCAACAACTAACGAGAGCTATCTGCTAATCACGCGCTCGCTCGCACGCTTGTCTGTCGGGCCGAGCCCTAAGGCCTGGTGACCACGAGCGACGTGCGTCATCCTTGCAGTCGCGTCACAGCATTACTTTGATTCGAATGATGGAGTTCACATGGGACGTGAGGTCTGGTGTCAAGTTGGCGTCAGTGTGGCGTCAGTGTGGCGTCAGTGTTGCGTCAAAACTAGTTACGCTACCGCTCAGCGTTCTGTCAATACCTGTGAAGACATAGAGCAGTGCACACGAACTGCACGCGTCACTGTGACGGTAATCAGTGTACAGTCAGAATGGAGGATTAAATAGATAGATAACTTTTCATCAATGAGTTGCGGGATGGACCTGTCATTTTGAAGTTGTCTGTAAAAGAATATAACGACAGAATTAAAAATAAGCAGCATGGATGGAGATGTTCAAGACGCTATATCCAAATACTGATGAAATGGAAGCCATAATGATAAAGAAACTTGGTGAGCTCTCTTTCAATTTTTTTCTAACAATTTTTATGAATTAGACAACATTTCTTCTATATACAGTGGAACTTCGTTCATAAGAACTAACTGGGACCATGTGTCATCTGGACTACCCAGACATTATAGTAAAAAGGCATTAAAACTATATATATTACTACCTGCCATTTATTTTCTCAATAATAATTTATAAAATATTTGAAACATGTTACAACCACCATTTATTTATAAAATAATGAGTAGAGACCGGGTGTTAGACAAAATGTCTATACATTATTTTTACAAATATCATAAATATTACTTATAAGTTAATGTCGGGGTGTTAGGGCTGTGTACAGGTTTTCCTTTTTTTTTTTCCGCTCCCGGAGTGTACTTATCACGGCCATGGCTTCAAACCAACTGAGGCAGTGAGTTGCTTCCAAATAGACGCAGGTCGCTAGTGTGCACTGCTCCGGGTGCTGTGACGTGGCGTCAACTTAGCGTCACTAGACGCAGGTCGCTTAAGTGAACTGCTTTTAGCGGTTAAGCAGCGTCACAGGACGCGACTGCAAAGATGGCGCACGTCACTCGTGGGCACCAGGCCTTAACAGCTTTTAGGGCACTATTGTTGTACCGGCGGCGACTCGCACGATATTCTTTAACAACTGTCTAGCAAGTTATAAACCTTGCAATACACCGTTACTGCTTACAAGGTTGCTAAAATCATATTATCTACTAATTTGTTAGTAACTAATTGCAGCAGGTCATCATAATTTTCATGCCATCTTCTTTCAACATGTTTGATAGAAATCAAGCCTAACAAATAAGTTTGCTGCTGTTCTAAATTCACTTTATACAAACCATTAAAGAGTTCTAGTATTTGGGTAAACCTTAGGCTCTTGTAATTGTAATGGCATTTACATGTTACATGTTCCTTGTGTTGTTCCTTTAAAGGCACCGCAATGTTCTTGGAATTAATGTATACCTGCCCTGAGTTCCAAAGTTTCTTCCTTCCTGTTACAGCTCTTCCTTTTTCTATGCACGCCATTTGTAACTTTCATACTCAACACTTTCATTATTATAAAACATATTTGTTTTAAAGGTGACCTGGTGGTCTAGGGGTAAGGTGTCAGACTTCTGTGCTGAGGGTCCGGGGTTCAATCCTCGGTCCCGGCACAGATATATCTGATTGCCAAACCCTTCCTTCACCTCTGACAAGATGTGTATTAATCACAACTTGTGAATGTGAGGAATGCCAGGCCTCTATCGTGGTTCGGATTCCACGTTAAACTGTAGGTCCTCCATTTCATCTCACAATCACCCTACCATTGTACATTAGCGTAAGTGCGTATAACCCGAACGGGTAGTAAGACGCGGTGATAATAATAATAATAATAATTATAATAATAATATTTGTTTTAAATATTCACTTCACTAACAAACACATTAGGACAACCTCAACCTAATTAAACACATTGAGAGCACGGCTCTTAGAACTCCTGCCATCTTGTAGTGACTGCAGAAACTAACACATATTTTAATTGCATTTAGACCGTCATTAACGTTATTGAGTTTGGCATTTTCTGCACTATTCATATAAAACAGAGTTTTTTATTTTTCTTGAACCTGGACTCGTTTTTACTTCAAGTCTTCAATTAGTGATTAGAATTTTTTTAGTTAAAATATTAGACACCCTATCTTTTTGCGTTTTAACCATACACATTGGTTAACAACCATATTTAAAAAAATAATAATTGTACTGTACCTTATTATACTTATTGTATTATATATGTCTTACTTATAAAATGGAATACATACTTTTCAATCTGAATGATAATCCGAACCACCTCCGGTCCCAATTAGTTCAGATCATTTTTTTTTCCTGCTGAATCTCGGTACCCAATATCGCTACACGATTGCATTAACTACTCTAGCAAAATAGTGATAAGGAAGGTATAATTTAGAGGAAATGTACTGTAATTTACGTTAAGGGAGAGTGGGAAACAATCTAGAAATAAACCTGGTCTACACCCGACCGGGACTCTAACCAAGATCTCCCAGTCCCTGGAAATCCAGACTAACACGAGAATGACGCTGTTAGACCATGTGATTGCCGATGTGGGATGTACTTGAAGTCAGTCAAAATATAATATAATGCTTCACGCTACAGTTTGAATTACAGTCATTTCTCAAGGAAAGCTGCCAACATAGCTGGCTTACATCTGCTAACCAATTTAACGGAATATTATAGACCCTGTCCCTAAACTTTCCAGAACATGAGATAACTTTCCAAAACACGTGCCAGCGATGACATCTTCTGACAAGTGTCCACAATCCCTCTTGTTTCAAACTTCCCAATTGACCTTTAGTCATAGCTTGAGGCCTTTTGTAAGTGCTCAAGACACCAGTCACACATTACACATTACTCACCTCTTGCTAAACTAGAGAACTACAGCTAATTGGTTTTTGTCCTTGTTTATACGTTATTTCTTATGTGTTTACCACGTTCAGTTGAATCTAACAATATACAGTCAACTCTGGTTATAATGAACCTCTATGGACTCAGATATTTTGTTCACCATGTCCGAAGTTCAATAAAACTGATTTATTTAGATCTGAAAGTAATGGGTTAGTGACAAACAAAATAAGAGTTCAAATACAATCATCCTTTATTGAAATCTATTAAGCTTAAAAAAAAATCTGTTGTATGCTGTTGTTTACTATTTTCTACTGTTTTAGTTAATATTTTTTTCAGATCCTTCTCTAGAGTCTGTGCTTTGTCCACACTTGATTGCACACTATCCATGCATTCAAAAAACTAAACTGAGTAGAAAAGTCTAATTTGTTTGAGTTTCATATGCCCTCTCAAAAAATGGGATTAGTGAAAACAATTACTAAATGGCCACATACTATCATTTACTGTCCTGTAACTCCTGTCGTATTAATACAACTCAGAATATCTTCTTCCTTTACTTGCCGCAGACAAAGGTATTAGAACTTAGGTCAAGTCAATGATTGCAGTGACTGTTTAAACGTTGAAAGTAGATACTAGTGTATGTATACATTAAACGGTTTAAGGTCAACCCCTCCCTCCCCTTCCACACTCCCTGCTTTCAATCAAGCTTTGTGCTACCTAAACAAGAACTCAGGTAGAGAATCGGTGTCTTCAAGTTTAAACAACCAGAAAGCTATATTTTTAAAGAATGATGATGATAGAATGACATTTCTTATTGAAAGTTTCAATATTTCTGCTTACTAAACCAAAGTTGAGGGCTCATTATAGACGAACTTTTTAAAAACACATTCAAATGTATGTGGGTTGGGACCAATGAGCTAGGTTCATTGTAGACGAATTTTCATTACAACCGAGTTCACTAAAACCAGAGTTGACAGTAAGTATAAATGTTATTTTTTGCATTAGTTTAAATTATTTTTTATTCATTTAGTTTGAATTTAACTTTTTGTATTATTGTTGAGCTCAAAATCATAAAATCCTCAATGAGCTAAATAAACGACCATGATGCGCTATTATGTTAGATGAACAACCACAACAAGAAATTTCGAGTACTGGTTATTTTAAAGTACCACAATTGGTTCTAGCATTTAAAAAAATGCCACATATCAAAACTAGTGTTGTGGCTGGTAAATAAAATGACCACAACGCGTTCCGTCATTATGAAACTACCACAATGCCCCACGGTCGTTTCCTATTATGGCCACGACATGATCTCAGAAATGTATTAGCCAATTTTCAGAAAAAGTGACAGTAAATACACTCTCTATAAGTTTATTTATTTATTGTTCAAAGATACATTAATGAACATAGGTCTTCTTAATGGCAATGGCGCTCATTTATTTATGTGAGATTTGTCAGAATGACACTTGGAAGGTAGGTCAGTTTAGGTTAAATTTTGCTATGTTAGGTCAGATTAGCCCAGGTTAAGTAGGCTAGGTCGCTAATATTGTCTGACATTGCTTCGTAATCGTAAATGGAAACAACCACAAGCTGTTTCACCAGCACCATAACGCGTTCTGGTCTTATTTTTCACTCATTGAGAGTTTTCTCATGTTGAACTTAACATTTACAGTCTAGTATTGATTTATTAAGCATATTTAAATTCAAATGACCAGCTATACATACATACATTACACCATAACTCTTTATTGGAAGATTATGTAATATATATGGTCCACTTTTAAAAACAATTTCGTAATAATAGCTAATATCTTTATAAAATATTATTTATTCACATAAAAGTTCAGTTAAGTCCATTAAAGTACCTAATAATCTTTAAACATTTTATAGAATATTGAGTTTGTGTTTCATGTTTAAAATAATATTGTTTATCAGAATATTGAAGTGGCAAGATAAGCATTGAACGGTATTGTTAAGTTTGGTTGTGTTAGTTATGCTATTTAATGAAAAAACCTTTTTGGAGGTTGAGGGAGAGAAGAGGAGGAATTCTTGATTAAATAACATTTTAAACATACAAATGTATGTAACTAAGTTTTTAGAAAAAATTATGAATGTATCAATCTTGGCTAAAATAAATTAACTATTGTGATTTAGTC
This sequence comes from Timema genevievae, assembly GCA_902155825.1. Classification (NCBI taxonomy): domain Eukaryota; kingdom Metazoa; phylum Arthropoda; class Insecta; order Phasmatodea; family Timematidae; genus Timema; species Timema genevievae. The sequence goes on from CABFWO010000883.1 coordinate 114,217, forward strand.
TGAATCGTCGAGCTCGGTGGTATTTGGGTAAAGTGCTCGCCTTAAAACCCGATATTCGTAGGTTTGAACCCAACTGGGGTTAATGGATTTTTCTTGACCGATAAGAATTTATTTTACAACTTCTTTTGGAAGGGAAGTAAAGCTGTCGGTCCGATGTCGATTGTGGCATGTAAAGTATCCCTGGAAAGAATGGGAAAATAGCAGGCTCTTTCACTCTCAATAATAGAAATTATAATGTGCTGATATACGCAGTCGGTTCAGAAAGAACACCTCAAGTAGATAAAACCAATATAAAAAAAAATTGAAAATACTTTCAATGGTTTTAAAATATTGTTCTAAAGTTCTACTCTGTGTATCTCCCAGGCCATCATCCAGGATTTATGTTTGGTAGGGGAAGTACAAAAAAAAAGCATATTTTATGGCACGAGGATGAAGATTCCCCAATATCATATTATGATTTAAGAAACAAACAAAAACCGTAAAACTCTTACACCAAAAGTTCTAAACAAGTATCCTCTATGCCAAAAGCACTATTAGGAAAGGTGCTTGGAAAAGCATCCACATGTAAGCACGAGCGTACACACAGTCAGTCCACCCGATGATTATATTTTCATTCTTTCTTATTTTCTGAACTACAGCCCATCCACTCCAATGGGATAGATAAAAGCCAACAGTCTTTATTTCTTCAAACTTTATTTCTACTACTTTGTCCTCTGGTATATTTTAAACCCACGTTTAATCACCTAAGCTCCCATCGCCCTTTAAAATAAGGCCTTGCTCACTCATATAGATAGAATATTATAATTGTGAAACTTTTTGCCCTTGAGATTATGATGGATCTCTTTAAGGTCAATTTAAATGTTATCCTCCCATCTGCGTCTAGGTCTTCCTAATGGTTTATTCCCATTGGCTTAGTCTAGAAACAACCATGGACAACTTTTGAGTGTTTATTGATGTGTTTTTTTTACGATGAGACTCATCACGACCCAGCCCAACCCCCGAGCTGGAGGACCACCCCTATCAGATGTCCGCAACTGCTGTTTCAATATATTCATTGCTACCTTTCATATAAGAAGGCCTATCCTCTATCCTCAACCTGAGGAAGTACTGTGCTGTGGATGATAGGGACCCACAATTGAATATCACAAAGAGGGTAAGAATGTTGTTTAGAGAAAAAATATTCTCATTTGCTTGTTAGCAGAATTGAAAAACATTTAGGAAAAACGTCCTGTGTACTGTACAATCAGCTATGATACGAACCGAGAATATCTAGTCACCACCAACCTGTCCAGACGAGACATACACTTAATTCACAAGATTAATGAAGTATGTATTAGTTTATAGAACTATATGTCGTAGGAATACTTAATTCACATTTCTTAATTGATGTTTGGTATATCTTTAATTTTGTATGTATATATATAATATATATATATTTGTTCATTTCATATAGATATTAATACATTTTAATCATTCCAAACAAGTGTCATAAAATTGTTTCTTAAAAAGAGCCATATAACTTATTATTTTACAAGATAAGTTAAGTCAATTTGAAAACTAAATGTTTTAGAACTCTATTAAGACTAAATTTAAACCTAAATTGTGCTGACTAACATTATATAGTACTTTGAGGCTATTGTTAAATATATCATTTAAACTCCTGCAAATGTTAAAAAAGAAGTATGTGTGAGACTAAGTTGTAAGTGTATGTAATGCTTGTACTAAGCTAAAAATAAACGTCATTTTATTAGTCTAAATATAACACCTGCAGGAACAAATTGATCTATCTTTATAGCTTTAACCACAAAATATTTCTTTAAGAAATTAGTGAAAAAAGGTTTTTATACTATAAACTGCCTGTAAAATAAATGAGAACATTAAAAAATATTACAGACTTTAGTCTGAGTAAAAAATCTATAAAACAGTGCATGTAAGCTATTCATGAAGGCACGAAAGCCTATGGCACGCTTAGCACAAAATGTCACGCAAAGCAATTTACAATGACACGCAAACATATGATGTGACAATTTAAGTACAACCTCTTGGTAAAGATATCACTCCAACGGCCTAGGAAAACTCCAAAACAAATACTCATTTAGACCATAAATAATCCGATAGATGTATAGCTTCATAAATGCCTGACTTACTAATTGTTTATTTATCTAATTTTATAGTATTAATTTCAATAAATAATATATTTTGGTTTGTTTTAACTCAGGTAGAGAATTGATGTTTTAGTTTGTCTTTAATGTTTTTATGCTAGTAAGGATTTAAGAATACAAATTATTGAAAACAAGACTACATTAATAAAATATGAGCAAACAAAAACTAATTCAGTTATTACCGATTACTCTTAGTAATAAAAATAATTGTTATCACATATCTGAGTATGTTTTGTTTAAATTATATGAATATATATAGTAAGAACCCGAAAATTATCTATTAACTTATGTATTCGTATTTAAATAAAATAACCAGTTAAGATAAAAATTATATTTATAAACGGTATTTACTTCAACCTTTTTAGTTTCTCGCTACCTTACAGGTAGATAAATTATTGTGATCATCAAAAAAATTGAACTCGAGATTTTGATGAATTTTGACGTTTCTTTAACCCCCGAATCCTAAAAAGTGTTTTTTGCATTTCCGTTTGTCTGTCCATACCTTGGAGTAGTGCCTTAACCATTTTACCGATCAGGCTACAACTTAGTATCTAGGGTTTTCATAGGGTTGTCCTGAGAAATTTTTGGAATTGGAAGTCCAACCTAAAATTAAGGCTATTTTCCTTAAGAGCGAAATGAGAAAAAACAGTTTTTATCAAAATCGGCTATAGTGATTTTTATTGAATCTCATTTCTAAGCATTCATTAATCTTACAAACAAAATGGTTGGTCTAAATTTTTCGTCAAAATGGCTTTAAGGGTTCTGGTCTGATGTGTAAATTCTAATTTTTTTCATATCACTATAACTCTTTGAGATATGAAATTACTTATCATTGAAAAAATGTAGGTATATTTATAATAAAATCTTTAACTTGAAACATATTTTTGTAAAACCAATAATTTTCAAGCAATACGCAAATATAACGATTAAAACAATCAGCCCCTTATTTAATTACATTTCGTAGATCAAAATACTTACAAATTAATTTTGAAGACTTTTGAAAGTAAATAAAACACATAATACTCCTAAATTTAATTCACTGTGATTAAAACACTCACCCCCTTATTTAATTAAATTTTATAGATCAAAATAGCTACAAATTAATTTGAAAATTTTTGAAAGTAAATATAACACTAAAGGTGACCATAAAAAAAAAACTAACTCGTGATGTTGATATATGTCATAGTTTCATGACCCCCCAAACCGTAAAAAGTGTTTTTTTCAGTACCATCTGTCTGTGTGTCTGCTTAAACCAAAAATTAAGAGTAGTTAAATAAAGGTTGGAAAAAGAAAAATATGATATTTTCAAATCGGCTCTAACGATTTTGATAAAAACTTGTATCCAGGCGTTGATTAAGATAAAAAAATAGATTGCTATTTTAATTTTTCCATGAAAATGAATTTTTGGGTACTTTACAGAAAAGAAAGTTTCCGTATTTCCACAACTATTAGAGATACTAAATAACTTATCATTGCAAAGTTATAGTACTATTAAAAATAAAAAAAATATTTGAAATATGTCTTTATAAAATAAATAGTTTCTGAGATATTGGCAAGTATATTTATACAATTTTGTGAGCTTTAGTTGGACAGATATACTACATAAGTTTTAACGTAATAATTATCTAATACCATAGATTAAGTAAATAAGTAAGTCTCTAAAAAATTTTAATGTTATTTTTCCTTTAACCTCCTAGAGGGAAGGTTTTACAGCAATGATGTATCTCTATCATTTTTAACTCAATAATCATTATTTACGTTTTTTTTGGTCTAATTTTATAGATGAGGAATTTCATAGCAATGAAATAATCATGAGATGTCCAAACCCTAATAAAATGTCAACATTTTAAACCCTAACTTGACATTTTAATACGAAGTGTTGACCCTTGTTGACCCGATATCGATATTTTTTATTGGTCCAAATATTCAAATGAAAACTTTAATTCTTTAAAAATAAAATTATAAAGTTTAAAACTGGGAGTAAAAAAATATTTTCCATAATAATAGCTCAATTTTTCTCGGGATGCTAATGTATATTATTATTTTGTTTCACATATATTATGAGTTTTGAGTAATTGTCTCTATTTTTAAACAATGGATTGACAAAGTCCGTGCGTAGTTCCGTACCGTATTTAAATTTTACTCGTCCACTTTTTTTGATTTAATACTATCTTTAGTTATGTATGTCAACAAATTATTAATTGAAGTAATTGATGGGCTTCTAACCTAAATACTATTCATAAAGTTTAGTAAAAACAAGAGAGTACGCTCTAAGTGTCAGAATCCAAACAACATTCTTAGTGTATTTTAAGATTAGTTACTTTGGGATTAATACTAAAGCTATACTAATGAATAGGCCTGTTACTTATTTTCATGCTCTATGTTGGCAACAGTGTCAAGACTTAACGGGGTCCTTGTCACTCCACTTGTAAAAGACAGTGCTTGATTAGCTCGACTCGGGAGTAGACATGCTCATTCAATTTGTCAAGAACTACTCACACCAGTACAGTATGAGAAAACATATTAGTTGTAATGGTAAACATTATTATAATTAAACATTTTGGTCCTCCGGGCTCGATAGCGAGTCAATGTTTGTTTTTCCGCAGCTCAAATGCTCCAACAAATACTCATATTTAATTAAATATCACAGTTTTTATTCAGTGCATTGTGGCAGAGTGTGACTTGGGTGCCTTATTCCTCACAGTTTTGTTTGAAACTTCTTCTTTTCAAGGATTCGCAGATCCTCAAAATAGGAGCTTTGGACTAGGGCCACGCTACCTTCTGTGAAAGATTAAAAGACAATCGCTGGAAAGATACAGGTTTCGGAAATACCTTTTGTCAACAAGGAACTTGGATCTTCAGATGTGTCTTGTCAAGAAACCAGTCTCTTCAAATAAGTGAATCCAGTCCAATTAATCCCTTCCTGTATCTATTGTAACTACCTTCCTCTTTTCCTTTCATTATAGCACGTCTCTATTATTGTAGTTTTGCTTGTGTTTAAACGCTTTGTTATTTCAACATGGCCACATACACAGATATAAAGGGCCTTGTATCAAGAGGGGACAAGTCAAAGCAAGAGTCACAAGATTTAAAGCGTATTTTCAAACATTTGATACTCAACAAAGTTCACTAACTCAATTAAAATTGCGACTATCAGAATTAGATCAGTGTTGGTCAGAATTCGATTCTCTGCAATCACAAATAGAATTGATCGATGACAGTGACTTACATTTAAGGGAACGTGAACATTTTGAGAACACGTATTTTGATTTAATGGCATCAGTTGAAGAATTTATTCAAACACACTCCCATGACACCAGTTCAACTACCACAACAAGGTTACAAACAAATATGTCGGTCAAACTCCCAACAATAAATGTGCCTTTTTTTAGTGGAAGTTACGAAGATTGGTTACCATTTATTGAAGTGTTTAATTCACTTATACACAACAATGAGTCACTAACTGATACACAGAAATTTCACTATCTTCGGTCGTCTTTGAAGGGCGACGCCGCATATGTCATCCAATCTCTTGAAATTACGTCAGCCAACTACACAGTAGCATGGAATTTAGTACAAGAACGGTTCCAAAACAAGAAAATAATTGTTGAGAAACACGTAAAGGCTCTCTTTGACCTACCAAAGGTGGAGAGAGAATCGCCTACTTCCTTAAGTCAGTTATTAGATAGTACACTAGGACACATCAGAGCTCTCAAGGCATTAAATCAACCCACTGATAGTTGGGACACATTTGTGGTTCACTTACTTGGTTCCAAACTAGACACGACTACGTATCGTGAATGGGAATGCGTGGCATCATCAGATCAGCTACCAACATTGTCTGACCTTACACAATTTTTACAGCGTAGGTGTCAGGTACTTGAAGCTATTTCAACTAATCGTTTTCAGACTAGCAAACCACAAACAACAATGAATTCACATAAGCCGTTCGTGAAAGCGAGTTCATACTCCAAACATTGTGGAAACACATGTTTAGTGTCAAAGTATGCTGTATGTAAATTATGCAAGGCTCAACATCCATTGTTTCATTGTGAACAGTTCTTGAAAATGTCTATTGAAGATAGGTTCAAACAGGTCAAAAAACTTAATTTATTTCTGAACTGCCTCAAGCCAGGTCATAGATTAGGTCAATGCAAGTCAGGTTCTTGCAAAATGTGTGACAAATCACACAATACTTTATTACACTTTCCTGAAAATAAAACAATGGATAGAAAATCAATATCTCTCAACAATGAAACTAATCGATGCATTAACCCCAACTTGCAGTCACAATCATCAGTGACTGTAACTCATTCTTCAGGCAGTGTCAAAAAACCAAGTCAGGTGTTGTCTCTACAGCGTTGATTGACATTGTAGGTGCTAAAGGGATTTCAATTACTTGCATAGCATTGTTGGACTCCGGATCTCAGTCAAACTTCATAACTGAGACATTGTGTTAGCGATTAGGTCTTAAACGAATCAAGGTTTTTACACATGTTACGGGTATAAATGCATCTACAAATGAAGCTACATACAACGCCAACACATCCATCAAATCCAGATTCAATGCCTACAAATCGAATCTAGATTTCCTTGTTTTACCTAAAATTACAGAACAACTTCCAACCACACGTGTTGATCTTTCTTCTTGGACAATTCCATCAACAATTACTTTAGCTGATCCTAAATTCTATGAGCCAGTTAAAATCGATATTTTGCTTGGAGCTGAGATCTTTTGGGATTTGATGTAAGTAGGTCAAGTTAAACCTTCCAACGAATCACCCATCTTACAGAAAACAAATCTAGGCTGGATTGTGGAAGGGAAGGTATTTCGCGAATGTTCACCACCAACAACATTTTGTCATTTTGTTTCTACACACAATATTGATTTACAACTTCAGAAGTTTTGGGAGATTGAAGAATGTAATGTTACACATGACTACTCTGGTGATGACTTGAAATGCAAAATACACTTTTCAGAAAACATATATCGGACACCAGAAGGAAGATACATTGTTAAATTGCCATTTAAAGATAATTAAAAGGACTTGGGGAATTCAAGGGAGCTAGCTACAAAAAGATTTGATCAACTAGAGAAAAGGCTGGCTAGGCAACCTGAAATACATGAGCAATATTGTGCATTCATGCGTGAATACTAATTTCTTGGGCACATGGAACCATTGCAAGAGCAAGACATTTGTTCACAATCAAGTTTGGGCTATTATATTCCACACCACCCAGTTTTTAAAACCTCGAGCACAACGACCAAGCTTCGCGTCGTATTTGATGCATCAGCAAAGACTAGTTCTGGATCATCGTTGAATGATATTTTGATGGTTGGTCCAACTGTGCAAGATGATCTATTTTACATTAGCATACGCTTCAGAACGCACAAATTTGTGCTAACGGCAGACATTGAAAAAATGTACCGCCAAATCAAAATGGATTCGTCACAATTGAATTTACAGAAGATTATTTGGAGAGATAATCCTAGCATGCCTCATCAAGTGTATCGCTTGCTGACGGTAACATATGGAACAGCTTGTGCACCATACTTAGCAACACGAACTTTGCAACAAACGGCAAGAGACGAACAATACCACTATCCCATGGCGTCAGAGGTGGTAACGAAGGATTTCTACGTGGATGACCTCATGACAGGGGTGGACATCATTGAAGAAGCTGTGACTCTTCAAAATCAACTGATAGCACTTTTACAACGTGGCGGATTTCATTTAAGGAAATAGTGTGCTAATGAGGAGAAGCTGTTGACCAACATTCCTCCAGAAGATAAAGAGAGCAATCCGACTCTTCCAGTTGACCAAGGTAGCACCATCAAGAGCTTGGGTCTGCTGTGGGATCACAGGCATGACACTTTTCAATACTCAGTTATCAACGTGTTATAAAACGTAGCAACTCGAGTCACAAAACGAACAATTTTGTCGGTGACAGCTCATATTTTTGATCCATTGGGGTTGATTGGACCAGTCATCCTAAAGGCCAAGATTATCCTTCAATAATTGTGGAAACTAAAATTGGGTTGAGATGAATCGGTTCCAATCAGTTTGCACTCAAGGTGGCAACAATGCCTTTTATCACTCACAAGTCTCGATAAAAGGCAAATCAGCAGAAGAATCCTAGCAGGTGACACAACCGTCCAAATGGAGATACACGGTTTTTCAGATGCGTCGGAGTCTGCTTATGGTGCATGTTTGTATTTAAGAAGCACAGACTCAAGAGGTTGCAGTACAATCAACCTTATTTGTTCTAAGTCACGTGTAGCCCCACTCAAAAAAGTATCGTTGCCAAGACTAGAATTATGTGGAGCATTACTATTAGCGGAACTTACCCATCGTACCCTGATAGCCCTTAACAAAAACATCACCAAATGTTTCTACTGGACGGATTCAACTATTGTGTTAGCATGGTTGGCATCACCGTCATTAAATTGGAATATATTTGTGGCAAACAGAGTTGCCAAAATCCAAGAAATCACTGAAATTGAAAATTGGCGACATGTTAGAACGCATGAAAACCCTGCTGACCTTGTGTCTAGAGGTGTGTCAGCTGATCAGTTAGTTCACTCGAGTTTATGGTGGCATGGTCCAGATTGGCTAATACAGGACTCTAGCTTATGGATGGAACCTATTTGCTCTTTTGAGGTTCCAAATGAAGAGGTGCTAGAGAGGAAGAAGAATAACACCACGCTTGTCAGCATAGTTCCAGACTGTACGTTAATTGATAAATTCTCGTCGCTTAACACACTTGTACACATAGTTTAATACTGCTTAAGATTCATTTACAACACCAGACCTACTAATGAATCACGTCGAAAGGGATCACTTACAGTGAATGAAACCAAGTTAGCACTAACAACCTTAATTAAAATGGTGCAACAACAAAGGTTCCAGAAAGAACTCTCGGATCTAATATCAAACCATCAAGTTAATCAAAGGAGCAAACTTTATTCCCTGAACCCTTTTCTAGACAACAATGGAGTCATCAGGGTGGGTGGACGTTTACTAAAATCCAACCTCACACCAGATCAGAAACATCCAATTGTGCTACCTCAGGGACACAAACTGACAGAATTAATAGCCAGCAACGCACACTTGAAACAACTTCATGCTGGGCCACAAGCAATGCTAAGTGCGCTAAGACAAGTGTATTGGCCACTCAATGGTAGAAACTTATACAAGAAGATTGTGCACAATTGAGTTAAATGTTTCAAGGGCAAGCCCAAAGGCGTACAACAAATTATGGGAGAACCTCCCAAGAGCAGAGTAGAATCCTCTCGTCCCTTTCTGCATACAGGAATAGACTATGGTGGCCCAATACAAATACTACAGAGCAAGAGAAGAGGAGTGAAGAAAATAAAGAGCTACATAGCTCTTTTTATATGCTTCGATACCAAGGTTATTCACCTTGGCGAGTGATCTAAGTACAGAATCATTCTTAGCAGCCTTGCGAAGATTCATGGCATGGCGAGGCAAATGTCTTCATATTTATTCTGACAACGCGACCAATTTTGTTGGAGCAAACAATTAACTTCTGGAACTTCGCAATCTACTTACTTCTGATGTCCATCAAACTGAAGTGACCTCCACTCTAGCCAAAGACAGCATTGAATGGCATTTTATACCTCCACGAGCGCCACATTTCGGTGGCTTATGGGAATCAGGAATTAGGCTGGTCAAATATCATCTTCACAGAATTTTGGGAAATGTCACGCTTACATATGAGGAGCTATACACGATTTTAACACAAGTAGAGGCGTGTCTAAACTCCCGTCCTTTAACACCATTGTCCAGTGATCCTTCCGACCTTTCTGTTCCTACCCCCGCTCATTTTTGATAGGAGACTCACTGACGACTACTCCAGATCTGAACCTGACATCGCTTCAAGGTAATTGACTATCACACTGGCAGCATGTGCAACAACTTTCTCAGCATTTTTGGTCAAGGTGGTCCAAGGAATACTTAGCCGAACTCCAGCAACGGAAGAAATGGAGAACACATAGCCACAACATTCCAGTGGGAGCATTGGTTCTCATTCGTGAGGACAATTCCCCCCCGCTCAGTTGGAAACTTGGTCGAGTACTGGAATTACATCCTGGCACAGATGGAATCGTTCGTATGGTCACTCTCAGGACCGCAGGTGGCTCGCTGAAGAAAGCCATCACAAAACTATGTCCCCTTCCAATGGAAGAGAACTCAGCATAAATGTGTACAGACTTGTGTTTTTTTTTGTATTCTGTTTGTGTTTAATTGTGATGTTCCTTTTATTTTGAACCAACTGTTGCCAACCCATTTCACTTGTTTAATTAATATCTTTATTATTTTTATGTTTTATTGAAAGTATTCTTTCAAGGTGGGCGGAATGTTACTAGTTTTCATGCTCTATGTTGGCAACAGTGTCAAGACTTAACGGGGTCCTTGTCACTCCACTTGTAAAGACAGTGCTTGCTTAGCTCGACTCGAGAGTAGACATGCTCATTCAATTTGTCAAGAACTACTCACACCAGTACAGTATGAGAAAACATATTAGTTGTAATGGTAAACAATATTACAATTAAACAAGGCCTATAACATTAAAAAGTGAATGGTTTATAATTAATTATTTTCGTATGATTATATTTATACGATACTTATTCATAGTTATGAATTCAATCAAAATTACTCACCCTATGGCTTTAAGAACAAAAAAAAAACACTACCGCAGTTACCAAAATATGCCACATATCCCTACCTTGAACTTTCTTTATCCAGTCCACCTCATTACATCTTATCCCTACCTTGAACTTGTTCTATCCAGTCCACCTCACTACATCATATCCCTACCTTGAACTTGTTCTATACAATCCACCTCAATACACTCTATCCCTATCTTGAGCTATTTATATCCAGCCCACCTAATTACACCCTATCCCTAGTTTGAATTTTCTATCCAGTCACCTCATCAAACCCTAGTATCATCTTGAGCTTGTTCTATCCAGTCCACCTAATTATACCCTATTCCTATCTTGAGCTAGTTTTATCCAGTCCACCTCATTAAACCTTATCCTCATATTGAGCTATTTTTATTCAGTCCAACTCATTACACCCTATCCCTATCTTGAAATAGTTCTATCGAGTTCACCTCATTACACCCTATCCCTATTTTGAGCTAATTCTATCCAGTCCACCTCATTACACCGTATCCTTTTCAGGTCAATTCCAATACTACCTCCCATCTGCGTTTATGTCTTCCCAATGGTCTCTTCAAAATAGGTTTCAAAACCTTGGATACAGTTCTAGATTCTTCCATTCGAGCTACATTTTCTGCCCACCATTACCTGTTATATTTGACTACATTAACAATGTCTGCTAATGAGTAGGACTATAGGGAATGGGACTAATCATTATGTAACTTCCTCTACCATCCATTATTTTTTATCAATTTTGAAATGAATATTTTCCTACGCACTTTGTTTTGGAGCAACCTAAATATATTTTCTTCATGTAAGGTAAGAGACCGTGTCACAAAAATAAAGAACAACCGAAACTTTGTTCTTATATCCTGAGCTTTACATTCCTTGATAACAGGCGAGTGAGATGTTAACTACTTACTGATCGAGTTATAGCATGCATTTTAAACTGTATTCTTTCCTTATTTTCACGCTTTCGCTTAAAATAGTTAAATTTTTTCTTTAAATGTTTTAACTCATTAACCCTTACAATAATAATATATTGCCTGCAATGATCTTTCATTTGTTCTCAGTCTGTGTCCTCTGTACGATATTATGTTTGGTATCCTTGACAATCCCTTCTAGATATATTTTCCTTCTGGCCTTTAGTAAAATGTATGTGTTTCTTTCAACAAATTCCCTAGTATTAACTTAAAAATTAAATCATCTGCTATCCTAATATCTGCAGTGTACAGTACCTTCAATGTGAATGTCAAGCCTTCCTTGCTCTCTTGCATTAACTTAATATAAATTATGAATGTGAATATTATATTTCATATCTATTCATATCTATTATTGTGAACATACGCTCCTTTTTGTATTATGTAAAAATCCAACAGTTAATTTCTTTGTTTAGATTTGTATCTATATTATATTTGTCATGATATATTATGAAATTCTATTAGCTTAATGATGTTTTTTATTTAATTATTGAATTATCTAGTTTATAATGATAAGAGTGATTCTCTAATCAGATGTAATGTTGGGAATGTAGCGTAGAAACCAGACTCTAGTCTCAATCTAGTGGTCTTGTTCTACCTCAGATATTCCTCTGTCGCCTTCACTTTCAGAAAGAGCTCTGTGGTTTGAACGCCCACTCCCCCCCCCCTACCCCCCCATACCCTTACCTTCCCTTGAGGCAGTTTTCATGCAGGTAAAATGCTAATAAGGTTCTTCCCTCAGGTATAATGAATTTCCATAATGTTAATAAAGCTTAATGTAATAATTTCACCATCAAGAGCCATAATTTTCCTACGCCATGTTGTTCCTTCCTTTGGGTTTAGTATGTAGTCTTATTAGATATACGCCCCCCTCAAATTCAAAAGTATGTTTGTTATTTTATAAAACAATAAGTTGGTAAGAGTAAATATAGCTCTATATATAACAAATTACCAGCATTAAAATGTATAAATTATTCTCGAAACTTTTCTTAAACAAACAAAAATTTTATATACTTTGTCAATAGCATTTTTTATATTAAAAATGGGATAACAACATAATTGAAACTTAATCAAGTACTATTTTGCCAAGTTTATATATATTTTAAAGGTTAGCGCTTAAATTGGATAAAATTCATCATAACATTTAATTTGTTTGTCTAACACCAGGACGGACCCGGTCATTTTGATAATATGGTAGGTCATAAATGATTTTTCGCAGGATTATATATTTTACGACTTCTAATCAAATTTTATGACTATGGGTTAAAAAAAATTATACCTTTAATATATAAAAGAGGAACTCCTCCCAAATTCGTGAATTTTTTTCTTTTCTTTCTCGCTATCTCACAGGTAGAGAAATTATTGTGATCGTCATAAAATCGAAGTAGAGATTTGGATGAATCTTGATATTTTATGACCTCCCGAATCCGAAAAAGTGGTTTTTGAATTTCCGTCTGTCTGTCACTCTGTTTGTATGTACCTCCAATTAGAATCTAAACTATTTTACCGACAGAGCTAAAACTTGGTATCTAGGGTTTTCATAGGGTTTACCCGAGGAGTTCTTATAATAGGATATCTAACCCTAAAATTAAGGGTAGTTTACCGAATGACAAAAAGAGAAAAATTCGATTTTCTCAAAATCAGCTCTAACGATTTTGATTAAAATTCATTTCAAAATATTTATAAATATTCCAAACAAAATGGCTACTCTCAATATTTCGGCAAAATGATTTTAAGGGCTCCGGTTTGATGCGTAAATTATAATTTTTTATCATATCTCCAAATCTATTTGAGATATGAAATTACTTATCGCTGCAAATATGTAGATCTATTTATAATACAAATATTTTATAAGAAAAATATGTTTATAAGGCCAATAACTTTCAAGCTAAAATCATATATATATATTTACTTTTTGAAAACTAAAGGTAAAGTATTGCGACCGTAAAAATAAATCTAACCTGAAATGTTGATAGATGTCGATGTCTCATGACCCTATGGACCCTAAAAATTCTTCTTTGCAATGCCATCGGTCTTTGTGTCTTATTCACCTTAAAATTAAGAGTAGTTTAATAAGGGGCGAAAAGGGGAAAAAATAGATTTTCTCAAAATCTGCCTTAATAATTTTGATTAAAACTCGTATCTAGGCTTGATTAAGATTTAAATAAAGTCGCTATTTTCATTTTCTCATGAAAATGATTTTTAGGGTACTTTACAGAAGCTGAAATTTCCGTATCTCAGCAAATATTTGAGTTACTAAATAACTTATCATTGCAAAATTGTAGTACTATTAAAAATAAAAAACTTTTATATTAAATATATTTTTTAAAACCGACAGTTTCTGAGATATTTGCAAATATATTAATACAATTTTATGAGCTTTAGTTGTAAATATATACTACTTTGTCTTAACGCAATAATTCTCCAATATAATAGAGTAATTAAATATAGTTAAGTCTCTCAAAAATTTATGTTACTCTGCTTTACAACTTTTAGGAGAAATGTTTGCACAGCAATGATCTATCTCCATTATAGACTCAATAGTCAATATCTACATTTTTTATTGGTCAAAATGTATAAATGAATAATTAAATATCAATGCGATGACATGAAGATGTGCAACACCTAATAAAATATCGAAAATGTTAACTGGAAGTCGAAATTTTAATACGAAGTGTTGACCCTTGTGGAACCAATATTGATCTTTTTTATCGGTTCAAACATACAAATGAGGACATTAATTCTTTAAAAATAAAATTATTAAATTTAAAACGGGACTCAAAAAATGTTTACCCAAGTATAGTGCAAATTATGCTTGGGTTTACTAGTGTATATTATTTCGTTTCACAGATATTACGATTTTTGAATAAATATCTCCATTTTTAATCAATAGAGCGAGAAAGTCCGTGTGGACCTCCATACCATTTATTTTTACATATTATGCCTCTTTATAAATGTTGTTGGTTGCAAAACCTACCATTCACTTGTATTTATTTCTTCCTAGCCTTTGCTCATTTCACAATTTTCATCCAATATTTTTAGACACACAAGGCCGGCCAAATTTGGGGCTGTAAATTTTATAATAAATCTAAGAAAGAGTGCGTGCAGTGCAAGAAGATTGTGTGGAGCCCAAGTACAGGAGATTTAGATTACACTTGTGATGGATGCTGTAAAAGAAAGGGTGATTGTGTATACATTCAGAATCGTAAACAAAATAACTTGTACCAAGGTATATTTAATAATGTTGTACTAGGGGTTAGGTTTGTCCCCGACAAGCGAAATTTCAGATCAAATGTAAAGTTTCTTCTATTCTCTATAATATATTTGACATTTACATTTGTTAAGAAGTGATTTTTAATCAAACCACATAGATTAAATCGGAGAGCTTATTTCCCAAATACCAAATTGTATGTAAATTGAACTGACCTTCTGTGTTATGTGCACCACATTGGATCCGCCATCTTGGATTATTCAAGTTTTATATATTATTCATAAAGATGGTGACCATAGCAAGTAAGTTCCTTTGACCATCAGGAGGTTAGAAAGAACTCGAATGGTTTGTATATATTTAGGCCTATAAATTTTTCTTTTTATTAAGGTTTCATAAATTCATAAACGTTAATTTAATTTTCAACGTACAGAAGGATTTAATTTAATAAAAGTAGAAACTATAAAAATATAAGGCCTAATATAGAACAGTAAAAATAGCTTAGTTTAAAGAATAGGATATATAATAAAGAAAATTGTTACCGGTCAAATTGAACAGAAAAAGTCGTTCTAATGTAATTCTTTCAAAGATTGTAATATATTTTCAACAAGTTGGTAAGTTAGGTAATATGTTATACAATTTAGGTGCTTACAAATATATTTAATCTGTAAACCTACTTGTTTTAGGTATTTATTGTTTAATACATTATAGTAAATACATAATAATTAAGTATTACACATGAATGGCACTCCATACATATTTTTCAGCCATTTGGGTATATCTCGAAAACCGGTAAATACTTTCCACTATCACTATTACTATCACTATTTACAAATTATAAATAATAAAAGTAAAAAAATCCATAAAAATTATGACAATCATTAATTTAAATAAATTATCTGTTTGTTAAGTTGAATGAACTTTAAGCCTCTCAGCTGATGATTAACACAAAATGACACATAATTAGTTGTTAGTTATTGTTTACGTTTTATGACATATCTCGTTTATTTATAAGAAAAATAATAATTGTAAAATACTTTGTCTAGTTTCAAAAATTGATTGATTGCACTTTTCGGAATTTTCATATCTGAATTAAATTTATTGTTGTTTATTTGATTTTGTTGGACGAAATATTATTTCACTTTTATTATTACATATTATTTTATAAAACCATTGTGCTTTAACTTAATAAAACTTGTATATTTTGTATATATAATTTTATATAGTATTAAATTTTAGTTAATTAAATTAACACACCATTTCTTCTTTCACACATTGTTTTATACAACCATTGTGTTTAAATTGATCCAACATTTTATTTTAACACGTTGTTTGATACAACCATTCGAATATAATTAATTCAGGTTTTATGTAAAATTACATTATATAACCATTCTGTTTTATTCACTCAATATTTTATTTTTTATTATAATCATAATATTTCAATTTCTACAAATGACGGTTTTTAATTTGGTATGAAACCATTCCGTTTAGCTCATTTAATATGTTATCCTTTCTATATTATTTATATATATTCACTGTGTCTTAAGGTAGCTCAGCTTTTTATCTTTTACATATTATAGGCCTAGACGAGTATCTTTACAATCTTTGTGTTTACATTTATTCACACTATTATATTTTACTCTATGTTTTATGAAACCGTTGTGTTTCAATGTATTCATGAGGCTAACATTTATATATGACATTCTAATATAAAAACTCAATTGTGTCGAAGAAATTATCATATAATTTTGGTGCCATTCTTAAGCATTCCACTCAAGAGAGTAAAAAATAAAAATCTTCCTTTCCCTCGTCTAGCTCCGATGGTGTCACGACATCTTTTATAGAGATTTCTGGATGTTTAGATGGATAAATCAATACACACAATTTATAACCCTTTCTCATACCTTGGGAAATGTGGTATTGTACAGTGCTAAATTAAAATATAACACATACAAGATTATTTAATTAATATTTAATAATCATTATAACCCTCTGCCAAAATCCTTATGTATGGCATGACTTCTTAATAAATTATATAAATTTGTATTTAGAAAAATAGAACAGGATCTAAAAATAAATATTATATATTACGAATTTTAATTTAATACGATAAAACAAAATTAAAATATTTTAATTAATAAAAAGGGTGTTTTAACTAAAGTCTTCAAATAATAAAATGAATTAAAAAAATTGTTCTCATATTCACTAATCTCTATTCTTATTGTTGACAGATACAATTTATTTTATTAAAATAAATATATTCTAGGTCCTGAATATGTCCTATGATCTCTCCTTTAATATCCTAGGTCAAAATTAATGTCTTCAGTTGAAAATATTTACAAGTAAATGGTAAAATTTTGAGGTCTCATCAATGTTGAAGCTTTCAGCTATCAGAGTGAAAATATATGTTTACAAATTTCAACATTTATATAGTATATATTTCCACAAATTATATGTCAAAATGTCATTTGACTTGGCCGTTTTCTGAAAACACAATATATTATCGAAACGAGAATAGAGGGCTTTAATTCACTTAGCATAGGATAAATTCCTAGCCATTTTTCAAGAAGAAATCAAAGGCACAAATTTAATTTTAAAATATTCTAAATTTACATTTCAAGGGTGTTCCACTTTGGTACAGACCAATAAAAAAAATTCTTTAGAAAATTCCTAATAATTAATATTAAGCCTATTCACAATGTAACAACCGTGTATATTACACCATATAAATAAAAAGGAACACAAATATTAACAAAAATCAATACAACCGTATGTCATAAAGTAATACACTATTAAGAGTATAAACATCATATATATATAGTTTGAAATGGCTGCGATCAAATCAGCTGTTCTTAAAATAACATTAAACTTAGTTCACCCGACTAACTATAAAGTCCAGATCATGCTAGCTTGACTTCTTTGAAATTAAATGATATTTATTATAGCTACGAAAAGAAACGCTAATAATCGATCGTTTCTTCTTTCTTCAGTCAAATATTAAACCATAGTATTTCATTCAAAGACGATGGCCAAAATAAATGAAAAATATCAGAATTTATATAAATTAATAAGTAAATAACTTTACTATAAAATATATTTAAAAACTAATAAATGTTTGAATAAATAACACCCAAACATTATATAACCATTTTGTTTAAATTTATTTATGCTTTCAAGTTTCATCCACTACATGTTCTTTTCAACCATTGTGTTTTAAATTAATTCCCTCTTTTATATTTTAATATATTTTTATTTAACTGCTGTATTTTAATTAATTCACAGTTTATATACTAAACATATTATATGAAATCTTGGTGTTTTAATTCATTAGTAAATTTGTTTTTACTAACAATGCTTTTGAATGTATTCACCATTATTATTGTTCCATTTAATTAGATTAAAGCATTGGGTTTTAATTTACTAACAATCTATTTTTAATATTATATTCTTTTAAATATACCTTGTTGAAATTAATCACAATTTAGCTTTGCACATAAAATATGCATCAGTTATGTTTTATACTGCATCATTATCGCATTGGACTGGATGTCCCTTTACGGATAGCTTGGATATTGAATCTTGTTCGGGTTTTCTGGGGGGAATTTTTCTTAAATGTTTTATTATTCTCACTCAACGTAGAATTAGGTATATTTCCTCTAAAATTAGATTATACCTTATCAATCCATTTTTCATCAGCGCAATTAACGTAACGAGGAATTTTTTTTTTATATTTTGTACTTAGGCCTCCTTCTGTACATTTTTATTTACTTTTTTTAAAAAATTTATCTGACCCGATACAACTAGCCCATTTGTTGACGTGCTTTTAAACCCTTAATAATAATAGTAGTAGTAGTAATAATAATAATAATAATAATAATAATAATAATAATAATAATAATAATTATTATTATTATTATTATTATTATTATTATTATTATTAATTATTATTATTATTATTATTATTATTATAAGGGATGTGCGAGAATTATTTTATCAATTCAAGACAATCTTTAGACTAGAATAAAAAAAAAGTTTCTAGACATGAGAAAACATTCTTTGAAAGTAAATAAAAATTAAATAGAAGTTTATTAAAGTAAATATATGGTTTATAGAGTTTCTTTTTGACATATGAGCTGGCGCTTGCCTTAGATTGTTTTTTATATATAGTTTATTCAAAAACTTGAGATACCCAATACAGATTTTAAATGCAATTAATAAAATAGTGATAGATAGTTACAATGAACACCATTTATAATTTAATTTTAAAGTGTAACAGCTTATATTGTCAAACTTTGATATTGAAGAATAATATTTATAACCAAAATATTTCTTAATGAAGGCTATTTTGGAGAGGGGATTGTGGCCTATTTTTGGGTCACTACGGTGTTATTGGAAATAATAAATTCACGATTTGGTTTTTTAGTTTCTTAGAGCCATTATTTGCTCTTTTTTATTTCTCGAATCTTCGTGATTAAATTTTTAGCTTTCGAGACGAGATCGAGACTTTTTTTTATATTTCAAGATATTTTCGAGTCTCGCACGTTCCTAATATTACTTTTAATAATAATTATTATCACTAATTGAACGTTGCTTGCCATAGCCATCTCCACGATAGGTCCCTGCCCAATGGGAAGGCAAGGACGTTGTAAAATTGGACAAACTCTGTGTTTTTGATGAGAAACTCTCCACATATACATGTTATAGTATCTAGTGTTATACATCATGATCAACACCTCGAGATCAGTGCTGCCTCTTACACCGTAACAGACGAGCTGACGTCACGTTACAACACAATGAACATGTTCCTGAGGACAGCTCAGACAACGTTATACATAACCTACGGTAAAAACACGACCAGATCATATCTACGGCTAGATTTTGTATAAAAAATAGCCTTTTGAAAGGCCTTTTATCTTCAAAGAACTCTATTACAAAGTAGGATTCTTGCAGTAAGAAAGCCTTTCAGATGGTTATTCGTATGGAAATTGGGCTATAGGTCAGTGTCAGATGTCTCAGGGCTACAACTAGAAATATGTAAAGAACATATTTATAAAGAAACTTGAAAAAATTACCTTAAAGTTTTCCCTTAAATTATTTCATGAACATTTCTGATTATTATTTAGTGGGAAAGAAAAAATCCATCTAATTGAATGAGTCCCAATAAAGCAATAATAACAGCGATTAGAACCGCTCTATTCTTACAATCACGTATTGATGGTAACCTTTGGTTGTTGAATATGTTGCAAACATTGGGTATGCTGTTGACCAGATATGTGAATGCTTCTATATGTTAGTCAAAATATTTACAAATTGTTCCCCTTCTCCTGGAATCTTGCAATCTGAATATTTTACCAATAAAAGTAATCTCTAAATGCCATTAACAATAGATTTGGCTTTTATTTTCAGTATATCATCAATATATTTTGTTTATATTCATTACTGTTTCCAGTCTATGGCCTGGGTCAGTTTTTTATTCAAGTCATATATTTTCCACTACCAGCTTGCTAGGCCTGTCGTAGCTTCATATGCCTTATAAACTAAATTAAGACACAACATTATAAATATAGAATAACTAGGAATGCCATAATAGTTGAGAATGTTTGAATTAATATAGATCAGTCTAAAGTGATGAAGAAAGGTAGGATTAATGCGATTTCTACATCGAAGATTAGGAAGATAACTGCAATTAGGAAAAATCGCAATGTATGTGGACGGAATTTGGTGTAATCATGAAATAGGGGCAAAGTAAAACTTAACCGACACAATCTTACCAGATCCATCATTGCATCCATGAAGTTATGGAAGCTTTACAAGAAAGTGTTATGTGATTTTAAAAGTACTACCTCAGCTTTGCTTTCGGATAGCACCAAATAAATAAACATACCTGTATTAAATACAATTAGCACTAAGAAAGGAAAAAAAATATTCATATAATATACTATAGCTATTTTGAACAAAACTAATGGAGAAATCATGTATATAATAACACAATAAAGATGGTTGATTTATTTATATGTAATAACAGTATTGTACCCGACCTCTCCGGCCGGCCAGTATTATACAGAAACTAGGTATACATTCTCCCTCTTCTCAGGGGTCTGTTAAAGTCTCATACAATTCTACTAATCATTATAAACAGTGTTGAATCATTAGGGAAAAGAAGTTTCCAAGTACAGTCCAATCAAAATATAATCATAAATACATTTTATCTTCATTTTTCAACCACCTAAATTAATGAGAAACTGACCCACATAGGCTATTTACGAGGAACTAAATATTTGCATATTCATATAGTTTTTTATATATATATTAAAGTTCTAGATTGAATAAAGTAAATATTGTCCTCAGTAATGGAGGTGAAAAGTTGAAAGTCATATCTCATTTAGTACTTAGCGGTTGATAAATTTAGCTACCTTTACAGTACAAACAAATACATGCTTTCCTGGGTAAGCCCGAAATAAACAAATTCAGGAGAAAAAAAAGTCCTCAGTAAAAATAATTATGAAGTCTGTTCTGAATAGAAACGGGCTTACTATTTACGTTACTGTTGTAGTCAGAAGAATCTCGTAAAATTTCAGTATTATTTCGGCGAATGTAGAGAGAAAAAAATTCTCAAAAAATCACTTCTTCCAGCTTTACTTTGGTCTGCACCTTCTTAACAAGCAATAAAGTTTAGAATGTGTGGAAATTATCTTGGAAGGAGACGGACTCAAAATCAGGACTTCCTCTCACCTCCATCCCTTTTTCCCACCTTCCCGCTATCTTTGCAGGAATATTCCCGCCTAGGACATTTTTCCACGCATCTTCCCAGAACTAACCAAAAGTTGCCCGAAATGGGCAGCAAGATTCCCGCAAAATATCCTAACTCTCAAATAAAGCCTTTTTAAAACTAATACAACATTATGGAAAACTCTTAAAATTAACAACCAAAAGATTATGATTCCTAAAACAATTACTAAAAAAATTTCTGGCCTTCCTCCTCGTCAAAAACTACCCACCAGAAAAAAAAAACCAATAATAAAAAATAAGATTAATATTCTTTCTCACTCTACTATCTTGCGGCAGAAATGCTCTCCTAGCAACACGCTCGTGTGGCGGGTTTGTGAACTAGTTAACTAATTAAGATGGATCCCCTAAAATAAATTTCAAAATAAGCCATGATATAAAAATAACTGCAAAATAAGGTACGTTTTAAAATAATGCAAAAAATTAATATAATATTAAGTTTCAGATATTTTTTGTATTCCCAAAGATGTAAGATACCATGGAACCACTTTAAATAGTTAATATTTCTGGGTAACAGCAACCAAGACGAACGTGCTACCAAGGCGGCCATTACTAATACCCTACAAATATATATATATATATATATATATATATATATATATATATATA
>CABFWO010000883.1:136784-154965 GCA_902155825.1 Timema genevievae
ACAAAATCACAACTTATACAATTAAACTACAAGATGGTAATAATAATAATAATAATAATAATAAAAACTAAAGGATTATTGAGAATCCTCAAACTATCAATAATTTGTTTGTAATAGAATCTATATCTATATAAAGGTGCAATCCTTAACTCACACTCACTCATCACTATTTCTAACAATTCCTGAATGGATAGGAGGCGTCTTAGTAAAACTTCACAAACATAATATATATTGTATAATGCGAGCAAGACGCCTTAGACTGCATGACTACTGGTGTGAATCACTAATTTTACCACTTACCGATTATATTCTTTAAATTTAAAATTGACACCAGGGCACGGGAATTGAACCAGGAACCTTTGGCTTCATACTACAATGCTCTGACCACGGAGCTATCCAGTAATCACTTCGTGCTAAGGGCATATTTTAAGGTAGATTCTGTTATGGACGTGCGTAAGTCGTCAGCTACAAATGAGTGATCAATTAAGATTACGAGCTATCATATAGCTGAACCACCATCGACTCGGTAAGGCTTTATGCTGCCAAATGTACAATTACAATTGTGCGAGTGAGCATATCCTGAATGATTAAATAGCAAAGCTATTGATAAGCTTTGATATTTAATCATTCATGATTCCCGATTAGCTAAAAGCCAGAAAGTCTGCATAAGAGAGTATTTAGAAAAACCACGTCAAAATAATAATTAATATTATATCTCTAAGGTTTTTTTTTTAATATTTCAAAATTCACTCACGTTATCACGTATATTTTGAACCAGCGTAGAGAGAGGCTTCAAGTTTAAAATCAAGGTTCCTTTCTAGAACTGGGTAAGGTTTTCAAAGTTTATCCACTAAGGAGGCGGAGAGGGGCATAAAGGGGTGAGAAATCTCAGAGATGGAGGCTGCTTCTTATACTCAAGTATGTTCTATACACAAAAACATCAAATAAAACCCCGTCTTCGACGAGTACATCATCTAGTCTGTTAATATATTAAAGCACGCTTCGGTGGCCACATGATCTGAGGTGAAGCTACCCTGACATTCTTATGATGACTAACAGAGATGAATGAGTGAGAAAGCTATTCCGGATCTAGTCGGCCAATTCAGTACCGAAAACTCGTCTGTCTTCAATCGTGTCACATCGGACACATTTAATACCTAGTTTATTTACATGTTATGCTTTAACAAGCCATATTTACAACTTGTGAATGTGAGGAATGCCAGGCCTCCACCGTGGTTCGGATTCCACGTTAAACTGTAGGTCCTCCATTTCATCTCATAATCACCTTACCATTACACATTGGCGTAAGTGCGTATAACCCGAACGGGTAGTAAGACGCAGTGCTAATAATAATAATAATAATAGTAATAATAATAATAATAACAATAATAATAATAATAATAAGCCATATTTTGTCAAATATTTTAATATAAAGTCATGTATAACCTGAACAGGTAATAAGACGAGGTGCTAAGCTAATAAATAAATTAAGTTTACCTATCTCTTTTATATTCTCACTACAATCAAAGGATAGGCTATTGTGCGACGAATCTTACAATTTATGTCAATGTTTTGCTAGCGTATTTTTCTAGGATGATGTGTACAGATTAAGCAAATAAATTGTAAATAAAATATTCTTACAAATTGACTGAATAAACTTTTAAACTCTAATCATGGTTAATTTTGCTGATCTAAGTGTGAATTTGATGATTACAAGTATTATCATTGTAACTCCCTTTTTGTCAAAACTGAGATAACATAGCTAATGGGTAGAAAAATTATTTGCCATTATTTCTGTATCATTATTGTATTTCTAACAATGCTAGAAATTACTTTATTCATAAATATTTATATGTTGTAACTCAAAAAGTTATTTTGATTGGCTATATTAAAGTTGTATCTTCAGCTACAATCTTTTACTTTGAATCAATTGTGTATGGTTCATTTTAAGTCAAATTACTATGAAACGCAATTTAAAAAAATATACAGTTTACAGAATAAATAAAAACAAAGTACATTTAGAAGAGAGAAAAACACAGTTTGAAATGTTCTGGATTATTGGAAATCATGCTAGACAGGGGGATTACATAGCAAGAAGAGTACATAAAGTGGATAAAAACAATTTAGCGTTAAAGAAAAATCACCAAGAAAATGTAGTTTAGTTTATGCTTTTACTGAACAAGGACAAGAAGTGCGTGTGTTTAAAACAATGTTTCTATTAATTTAACCTTAAAATAGAAAAAAATAAATAAGAAAATGATGATCTCCAAAATATCTTTCTACCGATAAAAACATCTTAAAACTTCAAAAGATAAAATTGTTTGGATTATTTTTATAAGAAAAATAGTGAATATATATTTTTAAAATTTACACTGACTTGTCTTTACAAATTGAAGTAGTTTATTACTCATGAATATAAAGACTAGATCCGATTAATGCTGTGCATCTATAATAATTATTCAAAACGTTTAAAAAATGGTCTAGTTTCCTTTTTAGATAAAACTTTAAATTGCATTTTCATGTTGCAGCAAATAGGAATAGAGCATACGTTATTCCCATCTGTATTCAAAGTTTGAGAACTTCGCACTTACCCAAAATCCCTTCCCCTGCAAACAACAACAACAACAACAAAACACAAATACACAAGTGCACCTCCCCTCATTTCTCTTTCAAGCCCTCCGCACCCATTAGAGCACTGCAAAGTTCACTTAATTACATCCCCTAATTACTGACTTTCACCTTCTTACTCAAACTAAATGATATATTATAGGACAAGGTCCCCCATTCCAATATTTTCCGGGAGCTTGCTTGGTTTAATGTTTGAAAGCAAACAGAGAGATAGTCTTCCTCTGCCTCCTTTCCTTCGGGACGTATTGTAGTCTGTTCGTAGCTTCATCTCCTGGGGTCTTGAGGGAGTCGAAGTGGGGACGTTTCACAGATATCTCTGTTCAGGATTGACTTGAGCTGACTACGTGGTGGGTTTAAACAGTGTGTGTGTGTGTGTGTGTGTGTGTTTTGTGTGTGTTGTGTGTGTTTGTAGATTCTAGGTGGCTAGACTCAATTTTGTGTTCATAGTGTTGCTAGGTTATAGCTAATAAAGTGATAGTTGTAGATTGTTCAGAGTGTTGCTAGGTTATATCTAATAAAGTGTTAGTTGTAGATTGTTCAGAGTGTTGCTAGGTTCTAGCTAATAAAGTGTTAGTTCTAGATTGTTCAGAGGGTTGCTAGGTTATAGCTAATAAAGTGTCAGTTGTAGATTGTTCAGAGTGTTGCTAGTTTCTAGCTAATAAAGTGTTAGTTAGTAGATTGTTCAGAGTGTTTCTAGGTTCTAGCTAATAAAGTGTCAGTTGTAGATTGTTCAGAGTGTTTTCTAGGTTCTAGCTAATAAAGTGTCAGTTAGTAGATTGTTCAGAGTGTTGTCTAGGTTCTAGCTAATAAAGTGTCAGTTAGTAGATTGTTCAGAGGATTGCTAGGTTATAGCTAATAAAGTGATAGTTGTAGATTGTTCAGAGTGTTGCTAGTTTCTAGCTAATAAAGTGTTAGTTCTAGATTGTTCAGAGGGTTGCTAGGTTATAGCTAATAAAGTGACAGTTCTAGATTGTTCAGAGTGTTGCTAGGTTCTAGCTAATAAAGTGTTAGTTAGTAGATTGTTCAGAGTGTTGCTAGGTTCTAGCTAATAAAGTGTTAGTTAGTAGATTGTTCAGAGTGTTTCTAGGTTCTAGCTAATAAAGTGTCAGTTGTAGATTGTTCAGAAGTGTTGTCTAGGTTTTAGCTAATAAAGTGTTAGTTGTAGATTGTTCAGAGTGTTTCTAGGTTCTAGCTAATAAAGTGTCAGTTGTATATTGTTCAGAGTGTTTCTAGGTTCTAGCTAATAAAGTGTTAGTTGTAGATTGTTCAGAGTGTTGTCTAGGTTCTAGCTAATAAAGTGTTAGTTGTAGATTGTTCAGAGTGTTACTAGGTTCTAGCTAATAAAGTGTTAGTTCTAGATTGTTCAGGGTGTTGCTAGGTTCTAGCTAATAAAGTGACAGTTCTAGATTGTTCAGAGTGTAGCTAGGTTCTAGCTAATAAACTGTCAGTTCTATATTGTTCAAAGTGTTGTTAGGTTCTAGCTAATAAAGTGTCAGTTCAAGATTGTTCAGAGTGTTGCTAGGTTCTAACTAATAAAGTGTCAGTTCTAGATTGTTCAGAGTGTTTTTAGGTTATAGCTAATAAAGTGTTAGTTCTAGATTGTTCAGAGTGTTGCTAGTTACCAGCTAATAAAGTGTTAGTTAGTAGATTGTTCAGAGTGTTTCTAGGTTCTAGCTAATAAAGTGTCAGTTGTAGATTGTTCAGAGTGTTTTCTAGGTTCTAGCTAATAAAGTGTCAGTTAGTAGATTGTTCAGAGTGTTGTCTAGGTTCTAGCTAATAAAGTGTCAGTTAGTAGATTGTTCAGAGTGTTGTCTAGGTTCTAGCTAATAAAGTGTTAGTTGTAGATTGTTCAGAGTGTTGCTAGGTTCTAGCTAATAAAGTGTCAGTTAGTAAATTGTTCAGAGTGTTGCTAGGTTCTAGCTAATACAGTGTCAGTTCTAGATTGTTCAGAGTGTTGCTAGGTTATAGCTAATAAAGTGTTAGTTCTAGATTGTTCAGAGTGTTGCTAGGTTCTAGTTAATAAAGTATTAGTTATAGATTGTTCAGAGTGTTGCTAGGTTATAGCTAATAAAGTGTTAGCTCTAGATTGTTCAGAGTGTTTTTAGGTTATAGCTAATAAAGTGTTAGTTCTAGATTGTTCAGAGTGTTGCTAGCTTACAGCTAATAAAGTGTTAGTTCTAGATTGTTCAGAATGTTGCTAGGTTCTAGCTAATAAAGTGTTAGTTGTAGATTGTTCAGAGTGTTGCTAGGTTCTAGCTAATAAAGTGTTAGTTCTAGATCGTTCAGAGTGTTGCTAGGCTCTAGCTAATAAAGTGTCAGTCAGTAGATTGTTCAAAGTTTTTAATTTTCAGATGGTAGTTTTTCAACTGTTGGCTTGTTCCTATTGTTTTTAGAGTTCAGATATGAGGACTCCCATTTGTATATTATTCAGTGTATAACTTATTATATAGCTTTGGATAGTAAATCTTCAATTATAGATTTGCTGGTGCGTGCTTTGAATTTATAAACGAGTCCTCGGCTAAAGATTGTTCCTAACAATGGGAAATATAGGTATTCAAGCATTAATGGGTATATTTATCTGTGTATTGGTTAATTCAAGCTACTAAGGTTTCTATTGGTATTGTTATAAATACGTTACAAGATTTGAGGTAATTAGGCTTCAACCAAGATATGATTCTTTTGTGTGTACTTATCGTTGGTATGTGTTCTAAAAAGATTCAACCAGTTTAAAGGAAAGTAAGTGAAAGTTTCAAAATGGAGGGGTTTCTAAGTTTCCATGTGCTGGATTCAACTGAATGATATTTCAGTGTGTTTTGGCAGAATTTAGATAATATGCTTTAGCTAATTGATTTTTAAATCTTTAATAAATGTTTTAAGAAATTTCTTAAACATTTTAAGTGTAAGATCTCACTTTATCGAGTGGTACATTGCAAATAAAAAGTTTTAAAATAATGCTTGATTGCCGGTCTAGAACCAAACGCACCCGCTTGTCGGACTTGCAACTACGCAATAACGTAAATTTGTCTGTCTACAATAGCTTAAGTTGTAACTGTCGGACCCGCTTGTCAGGAGGAGATGAACGTTGTCCATCTCTTACGTTTATGTAGTTGCGTTGGCTTGCGTTCAGCCAATAAAAAATAAATATGGATGGACTACTAAAATCAAATAATATAAAGTTATATGGTCCATGACAACAGCGCTTGGAAATGAATAGTAATGAATACAGGATTTTCAATTAAAACATATGTATTTAACAATTTAATATTCTTTAATATTTATTTCTTATTTGAAAACATTATTATGAATTTGACTTTTATAGTCATCTTTGCTGTTTGTTCCTATTGTTGAAATTACGTCTTACGACTTCTCACTGTAGACAATCTATTTTATATTCAATATAATCGTAATTTCGAGTGCATTTGCGATTGCGTAGCTGAAAGTTCGACAAGTAGGTATGTTGGTTGTAGACGGGCCATTGTTATTGTTTGTTCTCTGAATATATGTAAGATGTCATAAATTATTGTATACGTCCCAGGGAGAGGTAAAATAATGTAGGTAGGGAATTTCAAATTGGAGTTTTTTTGTTTTTTATTTATTGGGACAGTCAAATTTTTAATTTGAGAGGAAATTTAAATAATAAAAACGTGCAAATATTTAGAATTTTAAAATATTACTAGTTTTATTGATAGATTATATTAATATCTACCAAAAAACACGATGTCTGAAATAACGACTTACGAAAACTTGAACAAAGATATAATAGGATATCTTTTCTAAATATTAGATAAGACTATTACTATAAAAGAAACATTTTACCAGTTATGTTTTTCAGAGCATGGGTGTTGATTTTACTTAGTGTTTATAAACACAAATTGTTAATTGAAGTAACGAACACCATAGTTAAGATTGTCATTAGGGTAAGTTTTCAATGTAATGTTTGTTATTTAAACGTTTCTACTTTGAAATTATTCAATTAAAGTTGATAGAATCTAGTAGAAAGTTTTTACTGTTATTTTTTTAACATATGTTTTCAAACTAGAGGCAAGGTATTTGGATGGAAAATGTTTTGTGTATCATGGTACATGGTTTTAAGAAAGTATAAAATAATAAATTGTTAATTTTGTACACTGGATAGGAAACTTTAGATGGAACTTTTTTTAATATGCTCCGGTGGACACAAGGATAAGTGTTACAATAGAGATGTATGTATTTATAGAGTGTATTGGAGGTTCTTACCAGAGTATTTATAGATTTTAATGGAGGTTCTTACCAGAGTATTTATAGAATGTAATGGAGGTTATTATCAGAGTATTTATAGAATGTAATGGAGGATCTTACCAGAGTATTTATAGAATGTATTGAAGGTTCTTACCAGAGTATTTATAGAATGTAATGGAGGTTCTTACCAGAGTATTTATAGAATGTATTGGAGGTTCTTACCAGAGTATTTATAGATTGTAATGGAGGTTCTTACCAGAGTATTTATTCTGACACGGGAGGTAAAATTTATCTTTAAAAATGTTTAGCTATGAGAAACAATCTTGATTACAGTTTTTCATATTCACTCCCAAAATGAAAGCTCTTTTAGTTATCCTACTCAAGCTGTGTTGTTAAATTAATATATAACTAAGATAGTTCATATGTGCAGAAAGTTGTGTATCACTAAAAATAAAAATAAAGAGCTCTAGAAAGACATTATTTTATATGAAGAATGTATAGTCAAAGCTATTATTAATGCTTATTAGTAGTAATTACTCCATCTAGATATATTCTGAAAAATTAAAAATGACACCTGGACACGGGAATCGAACCCGGGACCTTTGGCTTAGTACGCTAATGCTCTGAACACTAAGCTATCCAGGATTCATCCCATGCCTAGGGTCATTCTTCACTAATATTTTAAGGCAGAGCCTATTATGGACTTAGCGGAAATAGCTGGCTACAAATATGTGATTATATTAATATCACGAGCTATCAGATAACGCAGCCATCTTCGACTCGATAGTTGGCTTTTTGCTGCTATTTGTGCAATTATTAAATTGTACGGGATTGAATATTAAGAATTTATGTGGTTAGAGCATTGGCGTACTAAGCCAAAGGTCCTGGGTTCGATTCCCGTGTCCAGGTGTCATTATTAATTTTTCAGATTATTTTATATGTTTTAAAGTAGGAAAACGCATCCCATTCAAGAAAGAAACATCTCAGTTTTAGTTATAAAAAAATCTTAAGTACCCCCATTTGAATTTTGACTCCATGACCTGCACATCAGCGTCAGGAAGATGCAATAAGTGTAGAACTCCAAAGAGTTCTTGGTCACCAATGAGAGTATGAATAGTGCCAAATTACGACAAGTCATAGGCATTATTAAATAATGTTAATATTTCCACTTGACTGCCATGCAATTTGTCGATCGCAGTTATATATGAACCTACACTAGTTGTGTTTGATTAAAATGACACCATAGATCGAATATTCCTAAAATACGTAAATTATATCTTTGTTGTTGTTTATTGTTAAATACATACATTTTATATGCTAGTCCAACTAAGATTTTATTCTAATTACCAAATATCAAATTCAAAATTTATATTACCAGCTTGAGAAGAGGCCTACTTGTAAATAAATATAAACAATATTATAAATATATACATCAATTACAATAGAATTAAACTAACAAGCTATTAAGCTAATAAGCTATTTAGACGCAATAATTATATCACATCATAATAGATCTTAACAATTAATATTATTTAGCAAACTAATATCGTTTAAATTCATCATTCTTTGAAATTAGTATAAAATAAACATGTCAAGCATCATTACCATGGTTGTTAATTTAGAACTATTTTATGTGGAGCCTGGACTACTATATAATTAAGTCAAATTGTCATGGCAATTTTCACTTCACAAAATATTTAGTGTAATTATTATGTAATAATAATTATTATGTAATGTGTAGTTGTTGAATTAATGAACATTAGTGTGTGTGTGTGTGTGTGTGGCTTAATTTAATGCCAAGCACCACAAGGCTTGATTTAGTTGATGGCTTATTAATTCCTCTGGAACACCGGGACATAGAGTAGGAAATACCTACAGTTGAAAAACTAACTATCTACCTTTCATAACAGATCGTTTTAATGGTGTTCTTAAAATTAATCAAGGGGAGCTTTAGTCAATTATATTACATATATAAAATATTGAGCCATATTTTAATTTAAGCAGCCTTACAAATATTATAAAATTTTAATTCTCGACTGTCCACATTTTAATTTGCTCTTTATTACCTGTTATTATTATCTATTAGCGACAAACTCTTCAATCAATACTTAATAAAATATTGATACACTTATAACTAGATAAAGTTAAATACTCTAAAATAATGGATAAAATAGACAAGCTATATTTGTTATTATTATTGTTTAGCAACGCGTCTTACTAACCGTTCGGGTTATACGCTTAAGTACAAATTACACTAATGGATTAGGAATTGGGAAGGTTGAATTTAGAGAAAGTGAACCCGTATTTGCGTGGAGGGAGGGTGGAAAACCATTAGGAGAAACTACCCTCAGCTCACCCGATCGAGATTCGAGCCTTGATCTCCCGGTCCTCGGTGGTCTGGCTCAACACGACTGGCGCGTTAGATAACTACGCCACTGAGGCGGATCTATATTTGTTAATTACGGTTATCTAAATATAATATTCTTTAAAAAAGAGAAAAGACACCTGGGCCCGAGATTCAAGCCTGAGACCTTTGGCCTATTACACTAATGCTCTAACCTATGAGCTATCTAAGAGTCGTATGAGTTTTCCGAGATGGGGTAAGAGCATTGGCGTACTAAACCAAAGGTCCAGGGTTAGATTACTGTGTCTAGGTGTCATTTTTCAATTTAAAGAATATAATTAAGTAAGATAATGATCGTTTGGAATCAGTTTACCTAGACTAGATATAGAGAGGCAATTATATACACTACCATAATGTTTGTTGATGTTCAGTACAGATAAGCAATGATAGGTATAATTTAGTCATGTATGCCAGAGTGAGGCAAATATCAATTAGGATCAGTAAATCTCGTTTGATTTTGGTTCGGTTTGGATTTATTAATTTGAAATATTTTGCTATACAATCGTGAAAATAATCCATGATTAATAACGACTTACCAAATTTGGTGACTGCATGGTTTAAGGTGCTACTCATGTAGTAGACTAAACTGTTGATGACATAAAGAACGAGGTTCAAATCTTGGTCGGTCATGCTGAGGGTGATTTTCACAAAATTGTTTTCCACTCTCCCTCAACGCAAATGCTGGAACAATTCTACAAAATATAACCTCTCTAGTCCCTTAAACCATTAACATGATTAGTATATAGGCGTATAACTTAAGGGGTAGTTCTAAGTGATATGGAAGCTAATGGTATTTTACAATCTGCACTAAAAGGAGATAGCATGATTATACCACAGGGAAAATATCATATTGAAAACTATCACAAATACTTCTGGTCGTAATTCAAATCAAATCAGTTCACGTCCTTTTTGACCAAGTACAATGCAGAACCGACTCCTTATAACAATGAAACATCAATGCCAGCTAGTTTAGATTAAGTACACTCCCTTTATGCCGGGATCACGTCAACTTAGCGTTAACTTAAAGTTAATTTAACGTAACTTAACGTAAAGGACCTCCTCGTGTGTTTAAATGGAGGCGATCACAATGCAGTTAACTTAACGTAAGAGATGTCCTGGGAGGTCTGTTACCTTAAGTGAACGTTACTTGAAGGGTATCACGTGTTCTAGCCAGCCAATCATTATGCGAGTGACGTCAAAAGGGCTATTTAGTAACTCATTTGTTGGTATTAAGACCAATGTTTACTCTTTAGCGTAAGTTCTAGTGATCAGACATTGAAACAAAATAAATAAACTAAAATAGGAAAGCTAAATTTTTCAAAAAGTTATGTAATAGATATTTATTATATCGATTGAAAACTGTAAACATTCACAGATCATCACTGTAAAACTTGTACAAATCACAGATCATACTCGAGAATGAAGATGTTTGGCTCGAGTTGTTACGTTAAGTTACGTGAATTGTGATCACACATATGTTAAGTTAACTTTAAGTGAACGTTACGTTAAGTTAACGTTAAGTTGATCGTGATCCCTGCATAACTCTGAATGGACTCAGTGTAACCTTGGTATATTACATTATGTCCATATCTTATATCCTACCTCATAGTATAACAACACAAGGTAAGCTTGCAACATCTAGGGGTAAACAGTGTATACGTGTGAAGTTGTAGACAATCTCAAAAAGAGATTGTTGTTTTTAAAGAGTTACTAAGCTTAGATCATGTAAACTTTGTTTTAAGTTAAAACAAGGACCTGCAAGTTTACTAAAGCTGGGTGAAAAAGATTGAGGTATATTATTTATTAAATTTACTTACTTGCCTCTGTATTTATTATGTGCCTTTTAAATGGGTTCTTTATTAGTTTAGTACCTCTTTAAATGGTATATTTTAATGAATTTATTATAATTATTCAACAGCAAATACCATATAAAGATGACATTTTCAATGATTAGGTACCTTTGGTACGATCGCTAATGTTACAGAAAATAACAATGAATTTAAAGTATATGATTTAAGGGAGACATATTTGTTCATCAAGTACAATAGTAGCCCATTTTATCCACTCTTTATTTGCCTTCCCCTAAGATTATTTTGTAAGAAGTTTAAATCCTGTTCAATACTTAGGATTTTAAATTTATTAAATTCATGTTATGTGGTTGATTATTTTTTTAATATCCGAATTTTGTTTATAAATGCATTTTGATAATCTCAAAATATGTTAAAATATATTTGCTTTTAAAAAAATTACCATCTTTGGCCACCGGATGTATATATTTAATTTACTTCAACTCAGATTAAATAATATCTATTTATATAATTACATTATATAGAGGAACATAGGCAGTGTTAGTATATTTTAGATAAATTAATCTTCATAATATTTAGAGACTTATTTATAAATAATAGTTAATATTTTTATACGCTAAAAGCGAGTTAGTAAATCAATAAATTAAACCAAAGGGCAATGGAGACTTGGATAGTCTTGAACATAAATGGTTTTAAATTAGTGAATTAGTTCAAAAACTACTAGGGTGTGTATATACTCTATAATTATATTCAAGTAGGGATAAATTATCAAAATAATCAGTTTTATAAACTAAAAGGAGAAAAAAATTGAAAAAAAGCTGAAAAAATAAATATTGTAGCTTGATAATGAAAATCATAAATAATTTTCCAAGCTCTTACCCTATAGGCCAAAATTCCTAAATGTATTAATATATCAGGTTATTATACACAGTATTAGTCTTGGGATAGAGTTATCGTCTCAGAACCCGATGATCGTGGGTTAAAACCCACCCGAGTTTGACGAATTTTTCTTGAGCGATAAAAATCTGGAGCACAACTTCCTTTGGAGAGGAAGTAGAGCCGTCGCGTAGGTCTCATGTCTATTGTGACATGTAAAATAGCCCTGGAAGGTATGTAAAATAATTTTCAGGCAAAATTTTTAGTCTCTTTTACTTTCGCTTATAGAAATTCTCGTGTGCTGATATAATCAGTTGGTTCAGAAAGTGCACGTTAAATACCTATAAAAAAATTATCTACGATATTCACCTAGATTGTCTGAAACCTATAGCTATAATATACTATCCAGTTAATGTATCTGATTTCAAACATACATTAAATATTATTTCTAATAATATATTTCCATAAAATATTGCGTAAATTCATTTATTGAAGCTTAATTAGAACAGCTGTAGTTTTTCTAACTGAATATATTAATACATGATCTTGGTTACATAATACTATATAAGCTTATTTAGGACTCATTCACGAGAACTTCACGCTCATCGATAAACTTGTCATATTGGTAAATTAGTTTTGATAAATTTACCGCTGCCATTATTAATAATGTGTAGTCAATGACCAAATGGTGAGATGGTTTGGGTATTGGACGATCTAGCTGGCCATTGTTCCTGATGAAATGCATTGAAGCTATAATACGGGCAAGTACTATGGCATAATGCATTGTTCAACCACCTCTGGAAACTTTGTTAATTGAAGTTCTATATAAGTTTAAAATGATCTTATACGTTGGTATGTGTAGTATTTGAAAAAGCTTTAATTCAATGCATTAAGCAATTATTTTATTATTTGTAGCGTCATCCGAGCAAAAGGGCACAGGTTTAGTTAACACATCTATATTAAGAAATAGAAGTATTTGTTTTTCTGTCTGTCATGAGTATTGAGCATTATCTGACACAAGCAGAGGGTTGAAATTTTAGAGTTAGTATCCACTGTTCATTAACATTCGCACCTCGAAGATGGAATTTTAAATTTTTGATAAATTTATTTAAAATCTATTAAAAATTGGGTTGGTATAAATAAAATGAAGAGATTTTTCTTCTGTCTGTTAGAAGTAACGTCGGGTACTACTTCTGTTGGTCTATAATAAAGCTTTAAGATCTGTCCATACACCCAAATTTTGGTCGAGTTTCTAGCTACTCTGGGTTGTATAGACAATAAGAAAACCTAAATTAATTTTTTTTTTATAGTTTTGGTCTGTCTGCAATTGTTTGTTGCAAGTAAACTCAAAAAGTACTCATCGGATCTAGACGGGACTTCTTCGTTAATACTCTTAGAGTACTTGCACCTATGGTACAAATGTCTTGGATTAGGGAGCAAAGTTTTATCTCTACGAGTATAATTTAATATTTAATTATTGTAGTACTAATATTTTCTATATATTTTGGTCACCAATAATTTCAGATTTGAAAAAGGACACCTGGACGCCTGCACACCTGGATACGAGAATCGAGCCCCAGAAACGTTGGTTCATCCAGGAATCGTCCCGTTATCAGGGTCATAATCCACCCATGATTTAAGGCAAAGGTAGTTAAGGCTATTAAATAGAGGTCAAAATGATGCTCCTGTTCATCAGAGGATAGTTGGCCCACACCATTAATAATGTATTTCATCAGATCCGAGAGAGTTCTGCCCACCTGGGACAGGCCATGAGTAATTTCATCGACATAGATGGGGGAATTATAATAATCCTCCCTATGATTACAACCAAAATCAAAAACATGGCGCTCCATTTTCTGCTTATTCACAACAAGCCCTCTAGTAGGCCTTCAAGCCGCAGTTCTGGAGATCATTTTAAACATGAAGCCCATTTTATTGAGTACCTCAACAGGAGAGGAAACTGTAAGCCATTTAACATAAGGGCAGATATATTATTTGCACAAACTATTAATTATGCTACATAGTTTATGAATAATATCACAAACCTTAATTGTAAAAGTGGAGATCGTAAGGGTCAAAATCGTTTTTTTTACCAAGATGCTTGGCCACTTTCTGATATATACTACTGTGAGCTTGAGCACCAGGGATTCAGAAGGACTTCAAATTCTCTAAAGTGGGACATTTATTAGACAAACTAAGAGACTTGCGATGTTATTTTTCATTCCACCAATGGACCGGTCGGTGGAAAGTATTTGGCAGGATTCTAAGTCCAAACGCCTTCACCACCAAGATGGCCATCAAAGTGAACTGATCCACACTAACATCGACATTAAATACCACGAGCTTATGAAAAAAAAGGCTTGGAGAGCACGTTTAAGTACCCAGTGGGGTGTACGTGCTACACTCGGAGACTCCGGAAGGGCATAAATTAATACAGGTAATCAATTTATGCCACAGAGTTGTGGGTGTACCTCTCAAATAAAGAAAGCAGCAGAATCAGCATTACGGAATGCCAGGTCAATGGGGGAGTGGAATCTTTTGAAAGTGGAGAAGTGCGGCTGAGTCTCGGTGTTTAAGAACAACAGGTCACTCCAGAAAACTATATCCTTTATCACTCTTACTTTGGCATCTGTAAAGAAAGAGCTCCAAAGATGATATAGGGGTCTGGAATTTGTACAAAGAAGGCATCTATGTTCTTTCTAGTAGCACGTTCACCTAAGGGGAGGTATTTATAATAGACTAACATTTAAGGATAAATACAAACGAAAAGCAACCACTTTAAGGTCATAAACAATATTAATATTATATATATTGCTTGGAGCAAGGGTATCAACACTGCCCCTTGCCTCCCAAAGGTAGGCTTGTAAGTGAAATGTAAATCATACTTACAGAGAATCGGGTGTTCAATAGGGTGGAATTGGGTCTCCTGAAACACAATATG
Organism: Timema genevievae; assembly: GCA_902155825.1. Lineage (NCBI taxonomy): Eukaryota > Metazoa > Arthropoda > Insecta > Phasmatodea > Timematidae > Timema > Timema genevievae. The sequence goes on from CABFWO010000883.1 coordinate 151,660, forward strand.
GATAGATCAGGGAAGAAATTGATGACTTTAATTCCTCCACGAGCATAAAAACTCCAACCATTCCATTGTAGTAACTATATTGTTTACTAATATAAAGTTATTTATTCAATCAATACATTGCATCACATCTTAAAAATATATTTAATTAATTAATTAATTAATTAATTAGGTCATGCACCTTAGCGAGTTTCTCCTGGACCTTTCTCTAGAGGAGAGGCTTTCTCTTTCCAGTAGAGATTTGGGCGCAGAGAACCTGGCCTACAAACTTTCTTTGGGTTATTTTTTTGCCAATCTGAGTGCTAATTGTCACGTGCTGGACCTTCTTAAATGTAGCAGGAGGGCTCACTTTGGTGGATTGACCTGTCTTATAAACATCCCACCCTACACCCTATCCTAGAGGGGACCGATGCTAGGGTGTACATAGATTAAATGTATATTCTGTGGGGCGTCATCCAAAGGGATTACTTTAATCAGTGAATGCCGGTGGACACGATCACTGACCTAGGAAATACCAGGTGGCATAGGACCTATAGGAGTGGAAGGTAACACAGGTTACATACGACCTATAGGAGTGGAAGGTAGGACAGGTTGCATAGGACCTATAGAAGTGGAAGGTAGCACAGGTGTTATAGGATCCTTAGAAGTGGAAGGTACGACAGGTGTCATATAACCTATAGGAGTGGAATGTAACTCAAACACAAACATTCAAGGATTGATAAATAAATTAGTATTCAGACCTTCTGTAAAATTTGAGGTTTTAGTATATTGTGCCAGTGTTATTGACTGATTGTACAATGGCTATTATATAATCGCAATGATGACAGTAAATAGAGACATAGTACCACAGTAAAATTCAGTGCACGAAACAATGATCTTAAATACGGTTGTTGGAAGAGAAACGTATACGTTGAGAGCCAGGGCATAGTGGGATCTTCGTCTTTGACTGAATTTCCAGAACTTTTTTCTCTACCTTATATTTCTGACAGATCCGAGAATAGGCAGAGGTTGGACCCTTGCAATAATTAATGTAGAACTTAGGAGACTCACATGGAGTATCGTGTGCTACCAGGCCACAATTTGCACGGGATGGCTTACCACGACCCTAAACACTACATTGGGGGTTTTATACATACCACTGGACCCTGAACACATGGAATTAAGGTAAAGCCTCCTTTATAAGGACAATATTGTCAAACGTAATGATATACGTGTCCAAATTATTCACTGTATTATTACTTTTGGTGGTAATTCTATATATTTAAGTGAAATTATAAGAGTTAAGGCTCTTACACATTTCCTCAATACTCACTCAGTTAAGGTAAAATGAAGTGACAGCTCCCTTAAGGCCCTTGACCCTGTTGAGGGCAATACCTATTTTGTGGGATGGTGGGCGGGAGGGTAGAATGAGTGGTGTGGCTTCAAAACCGAACAAAGTATGCTTGAGCAAACCGTTTCTGAAAATAAAATTGCAAAACAATAAAAAAAAATCTTGAAGATAATCGTTTGTTCCCACGGCTCTGCATTTCCACGCCAAATCAAAAGGGTCAATCGACTTAGGAACTTTGATAAGCCTGTGGGGTTCACCTTCATTTTAGTAGTTTAATGTGTAAATATTTCAGTGATAGTCGTGTTATTAGACTGAACGTCATTTGTTGTCTATATCAGCTGCTTGTCATAATGCAGTTCTCTTTTAAGATGTCCAATTTATCAGCACTATTTATCTGTCTTTCGAGGATAAATAGCTGGACACTGAAGCGTTGTGGTACGGACGTCTATTGGTAGGAATGGGATGTGGAAACATTGATATATTAATAATAATAATAATAATAATAATAATAATAATAATAATAATAACCCACAGAAATTTGTAATGATTTTCTATTATTATTTTAATTTCACCTTGTACATTTTTTCAGTGGTTTTCTTATTATATTTTTTATTTTCTTCAACTCTTGTCGGTATTTCTATGGTACTATTGTTGTAGGTAGAGTCAGTATTAAAAAAAAACTATACCATCATCCAGTAAGAGTTCCCGAGCACACCTAGTTTTAATTCACGCAAATGATCTCGAATTCTTTTTTGTAAAATTAAAAATAACTTTCTTTTAATAGCTAGGCTACATTATATATTATTTTGCTTCTTGAAATTCTTTGTGAAAACTTTCTTACATAATAAAAAAAAACTCTTGTATCCTGCCATTCTACTCTGCCATTTTATATGTCGTGTCTAAATAACAAATGTAAGCGCCCACTGGGTCGGTACCGCACGGACCGCAAGTACGAAACGGAAAGTACAACTAATTCGTAGCATTATTTGTTACCAAGATGCGTCCACTTCGTCGGTACCGCTGGCAACGGACTCTCCGCCATTTCACCATTCAACAGAAATTCCGGGCGAGGGAATTAAAATCAAGAGTGGTCCGGAACTTTTGGCGTCATCTTCAACCAGATCAGGACATAATATGTGGTATTCACTAAACATAAGTCTTTTCCTGTTGATGTTGTGAACCCAGAATGGTCGTTTCCTACATTTTCTTCTCTCCTCTTCAATTAAAAGGCAACTAATAGCTACAAATTTTTCATCGCTTTCCATATTTAAATAATACGGTGAAATATCACTCACAAAAGCACAGCTATAAACATGAAACAAATCCAACAATAGCAGAAATGCAAACAGAACTTCCTTGAGCACGCAAACACGAAGCTCACCTTCTGGCTCTAGAGCAGCTGAGCAAACTGAGTCTCCGTCCGTGCTGTCACGTGGTGTGAGTGAGGAAATAAGTTGAAACCGTCCGGCCTCTAAAACTCGTCCGTTTCTGCGCATGACGTCAGCTTAGGGGGACTCGCTTTACTGCGAGCATTGCGCGCTATGGCACGTTCTCGAGTTATCTTTATATTTAAACAATATACCTTGTATAAATCACTATATAATCATGTAGAAATATGTAAAAAATCTTTTAGAATATCTGTAGCTGGAATAATATGGGTGTGGAACAATGAACTTACATATATTTTTACAATATTCTGCAAAGTGAACAAGCTTGTTAAATTTATCAAACAAGAGATTATATTTTACTACTCAAAATATTGTGGTGCACATGTTAACAAATTTATTCCAATTATTCCATCAACATTATGAATTATTAATTTCAAACAAAATCCTTGACTTGAACGAATAAAGAACAGGGATAAACCATTATTATTTACAACAGAAGAAACACAAAACAAAATATGTAACCAAAAAAAGCAAAGTATATTAAAAATACTATAAACCGTTATTAAAATAAAAAGACGCTCCTTTGTCATT
>CABFWO010000883.1:155689-232620 GCA_902155825.1 Timema genevievae
AAAATGTTTGTTTGAAAGCTTTATTTATACAGGGTTCATTGTGATTAATAAGGGTGAATATTTGTTTTTCTGAGCAAAACTTAACTAAGGGTAGTTTACTGAAAACATATTTTTGAAATATTTGTTCCAAGCTATAATAAACTTTTACATGCCACTATCCACTTTCTTGTATTGAGTTCATCCTTCGGAAAACCAAAATATATAATATTGCTGCCTTTAGTTTTTTGGGAATAATTACTACACCCATACACTGCACAACTAGGCATGATTCCTACCCTTTAAAACATTTAAATACACTAAAGAGGTGGCCTGTTTGCTTGGTTTCCCTAAAGTTGTTCCTTCTACAGCTACCTGACTCCCCCGAAGCTGACGTCACGACAAGAAGGAAGGGTGGGAGAACATGCGCACGGTTTCACCTTATTTCCTCACACCACGGTGCTGTAAGTGCGGATAGTGGGCGCACCCCCCTAAAATGTGCGGTCCGTGCGGTACTGACCCAGTGGGCGCTTACCTTAAGTATGATACCCTTTGTTCTATTTATTCGAAAAGGAGTACTTAAACACGTTTAAGATATTAACCGTCTTCTACTAAAGACATCACTAAGAAGCAGGGCCTAAGTCTCACCACTTTTTGAGTAAATTTAAATATTGGTTTAGACAACCTTACATATTTCCATCTCTTAATATTGTTATGACCCTGTAAAGGGCTGGGAAGTGAGATGCCAGCAGGGTTTGGTAGTAAGATGCCAGCGCGTGAGTTTGTACTTGAGGCCATAGGGAAACCATGAGCATACAGAAAATAAACGGTCACCCATGGCAGTGCCTGTTACCCAGGGAAGGATGGGAATAAATACACGAATGATCCGTGCACTATCCGCCATCTTGAGTCTGGCTCGGGTCTCAAACGTTTGCTACAGTCTACTCCTCTGCCGTGGAGGCCATCAACATTTTGATTGATACAACTAAACATAAGGCTTCTCCTTTGAGCCGTCTCTTACGACAAACAAAGGTTAGTGAGGAACCATTCCAAACCTCAACACGCAAGGTAAAATACATTTAACAAACGATCTACTAGCCCCTCATGATAATTGGATACACACTTTGTTGAGTACGCCAACTAAGTAATAGGCTCATCCATTCTGGTTTACCAGTGATGAGCAATTTGGAGTTCAAATAAAAGCCAAGTGTACAGAGTTTAATTCTAAATGTTTTCCCTCTCTTTCTCTCGGCGTAAATGCGTATCTATCTCCTCTGATTTCTTCCTTTTTCATTCCTACCCTAAGAGCGTGGATAAACTGCCCATAGCTAGGGCGAATAATAAGACGAGGTGGGAATATATATAAAAAATAGGGTAGGGAGAGTTGGCTATCTAGAAAAATTCTCTTGAAAAGAGGGATGAAAAGCCACTCCCTTTGATCCACATCATCTCCAGTACACCCAGCAAGATGTCAAGACAATTACTCGAACTTTAAATCCGTCAATGTTTCCAGCCTGTGGCCTGGGTCACTTTTGTATTCAATTTTCCACTACCAGCTGCTAGGTCCGTCGTAGCTTCACATGCCTTATAATCTAACTTAAGACTAAGACAGACACAACATCCAGTCTCCAGCCGTTAATTCATTACTGTCAAATGGCAAATCCACATTTCCCCTATGATACATTTTTCGGCCATGCTGGGAATCAAACCCGGCCCCCTTAGCTCAGTAGACAGAAACGCTAACGATTAAGCAAAGGTGTCGGATAATTAGTCGAGCTCCTCAGTCATAACTAGCATGTCGGTTAAATATGATGGCAATAAACTAGCCATTTAATACTTGTGGTAATTTTTTCAAATAAATATTTCAGCTACTGGAAATTTTTAGGTATTAGTTCACGTCAACAATAATGTTTTTACCTTTATCAAATAAAATATTTATATTGTTTTTATATTTGATTTAGTTTAAGGAATAATTCTTATGAACCTATAATTGTTATGATAATTATTAATCCAAGTATTTTTGTAAAAATAATACAATGCATTTAAGAATCTATAGCTTTCGGTTAGGTTTGAGGTCTCTATTATCATATTTTAGTCCTAGACCATGGCTAAATTGATAGCGTGCCTTTATTCCGAGCTACAGGCTAAGGGATCTAGTCCCTACAAAGGCTAAAATAAACTACGCTTTATTGCAGAACTTGGGGCTTCCCCTTTCATAGTGATGAATAAAGGGCTGGGGGATTACGTTTTGTGTCTTATAGAAATAAGTTAGTGTGTTGGTCATGTGATGATATAATCTTATACTTACTTAGCACTGCGTCTTACTGCCCATTCTGGTTACACGCTAAAGTACTAACTACGCCAATGGGCTAGGAGTTGTAAGGTTGAATATAGATGAAGTGAACCAGCATTTGTGTGGAGGGAGAGGGTAAAAACACCCCCAGTTCACCCGACTGATATTTGAACCTCAATCTCCACGTCCTCAGCAGTCTCGCTCAACACGAAACAGTGTGTTAGCAAACTACGCCACCGAGGCATGTATTATATATCAGTCGGTTTTAAACTTTCACGTTAAATTAAACAAAAAAAACAAAACATGAGAACATATTATATTTGCTTGCTTTTTTTAATTTATTTTTTATTTGACGGTGAAACTTCATCCAAGTATTTATTTAAAATTCTGAATATAACATTTATGTAATGAAAAGGTTTATTTCGTTTCGTAATTAAATACATTCTTAATATTACATACCTGATGCAAATAAAATATTATTTTGTATTTATTAATCTAAATCAACCATATTAAAATTTTTTATCAAAAATTATGTTTATCAAGTAGTGGTTTGCCTCAGGATGTTCTATTATTAAAAACCTTTATTTATTTAAAATTTTATCAATACACGTATAATATGATGATCATACAATGCTGGTTGTAGCAATAAAAAAACCGATCCCTCGTCAATTTTTGGTCAATACTGTTGTATTCTAAATACGTTACAATGATATGTAAAATACGTACATTCTATATATATACTTGTTCATACGTAAAATGCTATAAATATTTAATATATTATTTTACTACACCTTTGGATATATATTAGAAATCAACCAAACATTAAAACATTGTTTATAAACTTACATCAATATTCTATATGGCAATTGATTGTTTAAAATATGAGGGATAATTTTACATTGGAATAGTATTAATATCATCAGTTGTGAACTCATCATCCAAATAAAACTGACCGTATTTGAAATAATTCTGCCCAAATACGAATCGCTGGTCCGACGGGATGAATGCTACGTCTATTTATTCGGATTTGTGATGACGGCGAGTTTAAGGTTAGATCCTGAATGGGCGTAGTAAGATTGTTACATTATAAATGGCTTCTCCATTTTTCTTCACATGAATGTGGCTACAGGTCTTTTAATGCAAGCATTCCTCTTCCATTCCCCATTTGACTAGTTAAATGTTTCTAGCTTTGATGGATAGTTAAAAGCGGTGGAAACAAAATATTATATCATAATGTTTATGAGACCAATAAAATAAACATTACAATTCATATTCAAATTTAAACAATATTTAAACTACTCAGATGAATTGAATTGCTATCTGACCATTTTTATTTTATTTAGTAACATATTTGTTTCAAGTCTGATATTAATAAGATTTATTGTATTTTTGAGCATCACAATACAAAGTTTTTATATAATAATTTTAAATTTGGTAAATAAATTATCTATATAAATATTTCTAATGGAAATATAGATAAAGCATTCAAACTTTATTGAAGTTAAAATTTAATAAACAAATGGTCACGACATAATCAAACATACCTTCTCACAACTGTGGAACAAAATTAAAACAAAATTGTATGAAACTCCGCACCAACTTCCTCACCCCATTGTTTCACACATATTCATTTTCAAAGACTTGAATTAAAAATTATCTATATTTTCTTATAGCTTATATGGTTTTATAATAATATATTTCAAATAAAAGATTTTTATCTTTAATAGTAATCCAACTTTACAATGATAAGTTATTTCGTATTTCAAATGGTTGTAGAAAAAATATGAAAATTGGAAAATTTCAGCCATATAAAGTACCCTTAAAATCATTTTTTATGAAAAAATGAGAATCGCCAACTTGTTTATAATGATAAACTATGTCTAGATTTAAAGTTTAATCAAAATTATTAGAGTAAATTTCTAGCAAATCGATTTTTTCTGTTTCTTCCCTTTAGTAAACTACCCTTAAATTTAGGTTTAGATATATAATTCCAAAAACCCTTCGGGAGGACCTTATTAAAACCCTGGATAACAAATTTTAGCCAATTGATGAAATATTTTCGGCTTTAGCCAGAGGTATGGACTGATAGACGGACAGACAAATAAAAAGACCGCATTGTGAAAACAACTTTTTTTGGTTTCAGGGGGTATTGAAACGCCAACAATTATCAAAATCTTGAGTTCGATTTTTTTTACGATCACGATACTATCTTTCCGAGGTGTCGAGAGAAAGTAAATATTATTTGTTAGTTTCCTGCTCTTAAGGTAGGCCTATATGTAGAAATTAAGTGTCAACTACTTATAAATTAATTCGACATGTTTTGGTAATAACACCATCTTAGGAAACTTAAAACATGGAGTATGTATATTACTCTATAGTTTATTGTAGGAATAAAGGTTGATGCATATCAAATATCTAAATACTTTGTTGTTGTAAATGATGTGACCTTATAATTTTATTAACAAAGTTTCAAATAAACAATAGATTAATATCCATACTACATCCATACATGTTCTAAGATTTCTTAAGATGGTGTAAGCACAGAAACATGTTCAATTCATTTATAAGTTTTCGATTAGCAGAGCAAGGGACTAAAAAATACTAAGGATAGGGCTATAAATTTTATTAATGTTTATATTTTAAATCTTAATATGTTTTAATATTTAATTTGTAAATATTTAATTAATTCCTTTTTATATATCTTTATTATGTTTACTGTCGGTTAATGTTTAATTTTTTTATCCAATTTCTCAAAAAAGTAATATTCAAATGGGGTTTTAATCTTTACATATTTTTAAAACCATTTTAATTTTAATAAACTAACCTTTTCCTGAATATTCCTGAAATTTCTAAGGTGTCACGTTTAAAACATTATAATCTCCTGCATTTTACTAATTTAAGACTTAATTAAGTGTAAAGCCTGTTTAGAGTCTGGACAACTAATTGAAATCAATTTATTAATTATTAAAACACATAATTAATTACTTATGTAGCTAATTTTATGAGTTTGTTATTTATATTTTACATTACTTACATAACTTACAAGGTACACATTTTGAACTAAATCATTAAAAACATTTTTAAAATACATAAATTAAAAAAAAAATCATTTGGGAGTAAACTACCCTTAAAAAAATGTAACCGATACAATCAATTATTTTGTTCAGGAAGGACACTAAACTGTCGTGAAAGAAGGAAGCTGATTAGACCAGTAGTGGCAACTGCGGTACTACTGGTCTAATCACATTGTTTTATCACTAATAATTAACTAACACTACTGTGGAATTAAGAACTCAATTACTCTACTTGCCGATTCAGCTTTGTTCCTGCATACCGGCCTTAAATCTCCATATTACTATTATAGTAATAATGGTAATTGTTAAGATTTCCAAGAGATTGGGTGTCAATTTAATTATTTGGCTATTTATCTTTATATCCATCGCTTCTTCTTAGTATCCGTTCGGGTTGGACGAATACATTAACCACGCTAATTGAATAGGGATGAGAAATATATAATTGTGGATGAAATGGTCCTGAATTTGCGTTGAGAGAAAGTGGAAAAACACATGAATAACCACCTTTTAAACATTCAAAAGGGATTCAAACGCCGTCACTGTAAATTCATCCTAGCACGTAACTACTGTTGTAAATTACTATGTGGGGGATGGTGATTTAAGTGAGTACTAAATACCACTAGTAAATAAGACTAGAATTTTCTTGGGCGTGTGTAATTTTGTCAATCTGTTCCTTCCCGGTGGAAGTGTCAAAGTTGTGTGAAACAATGGACGAGACCGACTCGACGTGTCGGTACAATAGGTGACAAGACACTTTTGAAGAGCTTTCAGTTCTGCTCGCGGAGTTTGAAAACTCCACTTCGACACGCCTTTCGTCGGTAAAAAGGAACGAGTACCATCACTCCTATTGTACCAGACTTTCAATGTCCCTCTCCATCATTATTTCATTTCCCCACGACTTGTATAGCATTTTGATAAAGTAACGGCAATTATAAAGTGTTAGGTTAAGTGTGCAGTGAAGAGAGGGTAGTACATCTCGTATTGTAGGATTTTAAAAGGCAATCAGTTTAATATTGGAAAAAGTAATACCAATATAACAAAGAGAATAAAAAATGTATCAACCACCTACAGATTACTTTTCAACCATAGGGATATTTTGTATCTGTTGGTAGGGTTAATGAAGAGCGGTTGAACTTTAACAAGGGAGGCTGGGGTTTGAATACTAGAAGGGTGAGATATATTGGTTTATTCAATGAAGTGGTTTCTTTATTTCCCTCCAGGCGATTGCCAGTTTACGATATGAATAAATCTTCTCAATTTTGTTCATATATATTAAATACTAGAGATCAGCAATCAAAGCTACTCAGCTTATTGCCACTTAATATTTCTGATAATATTTAAGTTAAATATTTGAGTTATTATATTAACCCATAGTGTTGGGCATGCAACCTAAGACGTTAGTCCTGTATGGTATTGTTTGGATAGGATTGAGAGGTCAGGGTTCAAATCCCGTGTAAAGTGCACTGGGACGTTTTATCTATATAGCGTTTCACTCTATCTTCACGCAAATTAGTAGACCTTTCATTTAAATGGTATTTTACTGTTATAAACCCAGTCAGAGTTAACATACGTATGTACCGAAGAGGTAGTAAGACTCAATGCACCAAAATATCACTATTGTTATTATTCCAATAACTGTGTATCGTAAATGAAAGCTAATAGTATATAAAAATATACAGGCAATTGTCGTACTCTAACGACAATATATAAAATATAAATATGTATCATAGTGAGAAACAGAGAAGAAAGGGTGTAGAGTTTCACAGTGTCCAGATTAAAAAATACATATTTATACGTTTAACATCGAGTTTATAAGGAAGAAGAAAGGTAGCATAAAATTCACCAACATTAGAGTGAAAGGAGGCTGGAAAAATCATTTTAATAAGTCAAGTGCAGAATATTAGCACCATTGAACACAGCTTAGATTCGAGCCAAAAGATCCCGTGTCAAATCATTCTATCGCGAATCTGACAACTTAGACAGTATGTGTGCCATTTCAGTTTAAATGTTGTTACATTATTCTTCAACATGTTTGTCACACTGAAGGAGGCTTACTGTAAGGGTGAATGGGAGATGTTCTGACCAGTTGTATTTTTTCCTTTTAGTTGGAGATTACTGTTAATTGCACAAGTAAGTTGAGGAGAGAGGTGGAAGAGTATTCTAAGGCTCGATATAAATGACACAATATATGAACGGCCCTTTAGTCCTATTGGTTGGACATCATGTCGGGTAGGTTGAGGAGAAAGCTAGGAGGGTACTCGAAGGGATGAAACCTCGAAGAATATGTGGTCAGAGCCCTCCAAAGCTAGAAGAGAGTGACACTCTTAAGTAAGAAACTTGCGATGAATTGGTAGTCCATCTTTGAAATTTATTATATCAGAACAGGACTTACACACTAACTGAAGTATAGAACTGACCCCACACCAAGTATCGTAGTTGGCATTTTATCAAATTGACAGCGGAAGCTCCCATTTTGATAACAATTTTTTGTCTGAGTCAGGAATGGATCTTATGATCGAAGATTCTGGATAGACATGTGTTACAAATATAGCTAGGATGTAAGATTTTCTGCCATACCAATAGTTTTTAAATTTAAATCATAGTTTGGAATGTGGCTACACACAAACAAAGCTACTAGCGCCTTGGCAACTCTTCAATAACGAACGAGGAACGTGAAGGTGTTCTTCAGGCCTTACCGAATGTTCATGGAGGCCTGAGATCTTATCCAGATCCATAATATCTAGTAGAGATTAAATTTTACACAACTCATCTGGTATAATGTTAGCCTGTCTGTCAAATAGTTTCTGTTTCAGTTAAATTTGACGATCAGCTGTATTTAACTGAGGAATAAGTTTTGCTCTTACATTAGGTAGTGTTGTGTCAGAAAAGTATTTTACGGTGTTTTTCGTTAAATTAAGTAAGAACGAATCTAGTTCCCGTATTAGCAGTCAATATCACAATTTTCAATATACTAGGTTGCCATTGACGTAGAGGTTGAGGTTATTATATTTATATTTAGCACCGCGTCTTACTACCCGATCGGGTTATACGCTTAAGTACTAATTACGCTAATGGATTAGGAATTGGGAGGGTTGAAACGAGATTCGAACCTCGATCTCCCCGTCCTCGGAGGTCGAGCTCAACACGACTAGCGCGTTAGCCAACTACGCCACCGAGGCGGGTAGGTTGAGGTTAAAATCCATGGTGAATATGATATTAATTAAGTATTTTACAATCTCTTTTTATTAACATTAAAGTATTTTTCCTCCAAATTCTACCTTCCTTGCACATACCTCATTAGTGTAAATATACGTACAACTCTGACGTAAAGTGAAACGTGGTACAAATGGTGTTAAAGACTAGATATATAAGATAGGGTTGAGGGGGGACGGGGTATTTAAGACATGAACAAGCGTAATCATTAAAAGATAATTATAAACTCAAAGGAAAGATACCAATTTTAAACCCTCCCTCATTTCGCACAGCCAGTTCATTTGACCCAAACTTCTCTTTTATGACGAGAGAGAGCAATGCGAGTCTAACCTCTTATAATACTAATTCATCGCTGCAGGGTAAGAGTAATATTCATAATCGATAAAACTTAAAATGAAGACAACGGAAAGAATCGAGACTATCATAACCAGACGTTTCCAGACCTGGTTCTCCTTGTGTTTGTGCCTCAATTAAGATCCCATATACTGGCAAATTGTATTGGTGAGGAATTGTTACTCTTGGGGTTGTATTCCCACGTGGTGTATTCTCACCAGACGTCCCTTGTTATTATCCCAACTGGCTCAACGTAAGCCTGATTGTTATAAATGTAAGTGCGTTACTCATTTGTCGATGCTTGACTCTACTGTCTTGTATTCAGACACCAGGTAAGCTACGTCTCCTGTTATCGTTTTACACATGAAATTAATGAAACATTTTTTATTTAGTTTTAGATTTATTGAGACACGTAATTGTGACTATAATATTTAGGATAAGGTATCTACTTCATTTATTCTTTAAAAAAAACTTGGTGTGCCTGGTCGTGGTGATTAAGTCACCCTTGTAATGATTGACCGCCTAAAAGCTAATTATCGTCCCGGACTGCCTCGCGTGACTCGATTACAACTCCGAGGGTCTCCAGGGAGGCTGCACCAATAGCAAGTCAGCCCTGGACGATTTCTATTTTAAGAAAAGAAAAAGCTTCTTTTCGAAGGGCACCCACACTTTCAATATAAGAAACTAGCGTAGCTCGGTGGATGAGAGAAATATTTCTTAATGGGCTGTTTGATTCTAAGTCCGGGTAGTAAACCATCAAATAAACTCATTTTCCCCCTGTAAAGCTAGAAAGGGAAAAAGTTAAGCCAAAGTATCTTGCTATGAGGACGAGAGCTTGTGGATTTTGCTAATAATTATATTGCATTACATGGTTTTCCCATCCTCTCTCTTAGCTAATATAGTAACACCATTTTAAGCTTTCTAATTCCCACCCTCCTATGTGCTTAAAGTACAAATTAAAATAACCAGATATGCAGATAACAATTTACACGACTTTTGGAACAATTCATCCGAGGGTGGTAATACACTTACACAAACTGCGGGGTAAAAATTAAATTAATAATGACCTTTTTCAAAATTGAAAATGGAGGTTAGGTTAGATTCGGTTAGGTTAGTTTAAGCTGCGTTAGGTTAGGTTAGGATGGGTTTTGTTAGGTTAGGGGTTAGAATTTGAATGGGATTCTAGGTTGCTCCGTAATTCATGTGCACTGGCTGACAGGTATAATTTATTCAGCAATTTGGGTGCACCCACAGAAAAATGAACTCATTATAAACAATTTATTGTGAGTGATAACCGTTAAACTTCTGAGGACCACACATAGATGTGATTTAACATGATATGAATGCAAGAGTGGCCTCACCGCTTTTGGTGGCACAAAGGTCAGATTAGAATACTGGTACTGAAACAGCGGGTAAACAAATACATTCATCAGATTGGTCTGGTCTAGTTTATTGAGGATGAAGTCAGGGCTCAAATCCTACTCGAATGTACTTTAGGTAGCTTTACATAAATTATTTAACACTTTCCCTTCAATCAAATAAGTGTACATTTGCTCTGAATCTTACCTTTCTCCTGACTAAAATATTAGTGTAAACATGATTATAGAATCTACGAATAGAAATAAAGGGTGGAAAAAAACTGGAAGGGGCATTGACATATTTGATATAAATAATTTCACAGGCGAGGAATTAAATCTACACATTCACGATAAAAAATATTCCGTTCATGAGCTAGTTAACTTTACAACGCGCCACACTGGCTAGCCCGTGGCTAAATGGCATACTTTTGTGTCGTTATAATCATGCTTATAGTTCAATAGTACTTTAAAACTTAATTTTATTTATACACCCTAGTTAATTTTACATATATATATGCATATAACAGTATTTGTAAAAGGTATATAATTATATATACAAGATTGAAAATATTAAGAAGCATTGTTATATGATATTCATTTAAATATACGTGGAAAAATGAACCTGGAAATGTAAATCGAACCCAGAACCTTGTGCTAAGCAGACCAATGCTTTACCATTGAGGTTTTACCAAGCTTATAATACTATCGGTTTTCCCTACCCCCAAACAGTTTTTTTTTACAGAATATTTAGGGCAGTTTTAGAACGTTTGTGGTTAAGTGCAAATAATATTTTATAAAATATTTAACTAAGACTTTCTGAAAAGTATTAAACAATATGTCTTAATAAATATAGGGCAAAAGCAATATTTCTAGATTTTAGTTTTATTATTTCATGGAATTGGTCAGAGAAGAGGGCGTAGAAGCTTTGTTTAGACCTTTTGATGACATTTTCAAAAAAATTGGAAAATACTCTTCTTCTTAAGTCAACAACCCGAAAGTTTGTTTAATGTGATCTATATCCACCCAGAGCAGGGAATTCACTCGCGTCCCTCGGCTGGTTAGTGCTGCCTGCACCATCTGGTACAGATCCCATTTACTCAAGGGATTTCAGGAAGCTGTGTGGTTCCTCTTTGCCTTCCACAATGAATGTCTATGAATTAATTTTAAAGGGCCCAACAATTTTGCCGGGAGAGGTATTTTCACATACCTTCCAGGTTTATTATGCATGACACAATTGACATGGATCTGTCAGCTGTACTTCTTCTCCGATGAAAGTTGTGCTATGGATTTTTATTTCTCAAGAAAAATCCTTTGAATTTTGCTGGGTTTGAACCCACTAACATGGATCCTGAGGTGAGCATTCTACCCCAAGACCACCAGAGGGGATATTCAAATTTTATTAGTCAATATATTAAGGCTATAATAAATCAACTATCAACAAGTTTGACTATCAGTCGAATACTTTCTTTAGCTCAGAAAATCAAATATATTCCAGACCAGGCACTTTTGAAAGTCATTACACCATAAGGTTTTCCTTTCCTCTTTACTGAAGAATATATTCAAAACTCATTTTTCTGCCTAATTTATATTAATTGTTTAATTGAATGTAATACATTACTGGCACGAAATAATACTGATAAAATAGTGACTTAAACATTCAATCCGTGTAAAAAAAAACATTTATAATGAGATATAGACACATTTCTTCTTTAAATTTCCAGCCAACTTCTTCAAATTCTTTTTGAATAAACTTTGGGTAGTAACGATCCTGCAAAACAAGAGGTGCTTGGTTTCCCCTCAGCAGGTCCTGGAAGAATGCCTGGAATGATGTTGTCTTGTAGCGGTAGAGAAGGGTGGACGGTTTTCTCACCAACATGGAAGTCAGTAAAACAAATTGAGTCTCAACAAGAAGTAAGTTTTTTCCCTCTGGAAAGTTTAGAACTTTTAGCTGTATGAAAAGTTAGAGCTTTCCAAATAAAGATTATAAGACGAGGTAAAAGTATGATTATACTCGCTCTGAAACTTACACCAGCGAGCATATATGAAGAATATCACACAATAGGAGTCTTCCTATCTAAATAATCTGTCTGAATGTACTTCATGAATAGAAAGCTATAAAAGGCCAGTAAGTGTTTTATAAAATAGGTTCAATGACCAAACGTATTTGGTTGAACCTTTTGGCTCTGTCTACTCTGGACCTTGTGTTCGACTCTAAAAACAACCTAAAACAATATATTTACCTGAAACAGGAATCCATTTTCACAGCAATGAATAGCTTGGCTATTTAATCTATTAGGATATGCGCTGTTATACAATTACATGTATTGTAATGTATTGTATTACACTACCACCGAGTCACAGATGGCTGTGTTATCTGACAATTCATGATCCTAATTTAACATTCATACGTAGCTGATGAGTTACACAAATCAATCACGGGCTATGTCCTTAAAATATGAGTGAAGAATGGCTCTGGGAACGGGAAGTGGGAAGAATCCTGAATAGCTTAGTGGTTAGAGCATGGGCGTGGTAAGCTAAATTATTCCGTATTCGATTACTGTATCCAGATGTAATTTTTCAATTAAAAAAATTTATGGGAGTTTCTGTATTATATTGATTTTAGGGTTAAGATAAACTTTATTAGTGTGTGAAAATTATCAAGTGATTTAAAAAGTAGGTCGATACTTTAAATAAGCATAATAAAACTAAGAGTAGTGAGGCTGATGCATGACCCAATACATAAATAAAGTATTTAATCCCATTAATAAGATTGTTTTGGTTTTTGTGTTTTTTTAATAGTCATAATATTACGTTATAAATACCTAAAATAACATTTTTATTCAAAATTATTTCTACTTCCAGAATTATTTTACTGTTATTAGTCCATTTTAGTATGAAGATCTTGGAAATGACAGTAAAATGTCACGTGAGTCACAATTTTTCTATTTATAGATAGATTCACTTAAAGTAACACATGACACAGATCAGATACATTTACAATATTTTTTTCGCATTTTTTCCTAGATGGCAGTAGTGTTTCAAGATTATCGTTGCTATACTGTGTGTATGCTGACACAATAGCTCTTTCAGTTACGGAGAAACAGCTCTGGCTTGAGTGGTTGATCTGTGTTTATTTTGAGAGTATTTTTATCTTCTGACTTACCTTGTATTGTGTTGTTATAATGCCTAAGCCAAATAACTCTGATAATTTCTGATATCTGTGTAATAGGCTTACAACTTAAACTCTGGTGAAGTAAATATTTAACTTTATTAAATATTCATAATATTTGTATTTTGGTTGTAATATGAATGATCAAGGTAGAAACTGGGCTCCACATATGTACTTTACTAACGTAACAACATATTTAAGGATGTAGCTAACTGGTAAACATAAAAGTATGGCTTTTGATGAGGCTGTGGTATAGCGAGAACAATGTAACTACATTTCAATTGATATTTATGTGTGACAAAAATCATATATGTAAAAAAAAGTGAGCACAGTTTCAAATATCCGAACATATTATCTGCAATAAGGCCAGCTCCATATGTTGAAGACCACCCACTTCCAGTTCCCCCAAAAGCACGGGATGAATAAACCAGTGACGAAGCTAGTTCAGATGAATGTGTTAAATATTTTACTGAATAATTCACTTCTAAGAATGGCTTCCAGCTGGGAACTGATGGCACGTTACAATTAATTAAGCAAGAATAGTTTAATGAGATAGTTCGTGATCTAAAGCTAACCCAAGAGCATTCTGAAATTCTTGGTTCCTAGTTACAGAAATGTCAATTACTTAAAGCTGGAACTAAATGGCATTGTATCAACAAGGTAGTGATGTGTATTTGTAAACTTGTTACAACAAGTAAACAATAAGAGGTTGTTTCACTTACCACCCTGGCCCCAGTTGAGTCGTCTCAGCAAGACCGCGAATCTACAACACACCACGGCACTGTCTAAATACTTGACTGAATTGAGGCCCGTGGTTCATTCACCGTCGTGAGTACCGAACCGCATCCAAAGAAAAAAGAACAAAATGTACGAGCGTGCTGCGTTATATCAGCTTTGTTCGGCAAACTCATAGAACTGTTCTTTCCACACGCACATGGAGAGGCGTGGTTTGTCCCAGTATGTTCTAGACGCACGCTAGCCCTTACCCCTCTCTCCCTCCTATTGTTACCGCGCCTTGAGAACACGTGGTAGATTCATAGGATATATAATTGTAGGATTCTGTGATGTAGTCATATATTACATACTGGCTTCAAGGTGAGCAACGTTGTCATAAGCTGATTAACGTTAGAGTATTCTAAACTCCCTTTGGGCTTAAACTATTTTTAACTTATTCAAAAATATTGTTTCTGGACTTATAAAATTTAAACTTATTGATTATTAATATGGAATTCACATCTGATGGACTTAGTATATTGGGCTCTTAAAGCCATGGAAATATTTAAATTCTTTGTATGGTTAGTTCAAACCGTATATTCTATCTTTGCACTATGATCTCTTTGGGGGACATTTGGTCACTGTGTTTTTACTTAAAACTTTAGCTTATCCACCTTGCGGATTTTTTTTACCCTTTGGGTACTGGCCATTTGGGACGGTTATTAACTGATAGCATGGTTCGTAGGCTCTACTTATTTTAATATTGTGTAGGATTAATATCATCTTGTTATTTATTGGGAGATTATTTGATATTGTTGGTAACGTTTAAAGTTTATTGTTTGTTAGTTAAAATGGGGCCGCAAGTCGGCGAGATTGTACCGTAGTCTTCGATTTAATAATTAAATGTTTAAGCAATCCACTTGGCTGCGTTGTTATCAAAATTAAAGTTTGATGTTTAGGTGGGTGATTTCAAATATAGTCATGTTCAGTTGGGAAAGCGATAATTTAATGGAGCCATTTTGTTATTATTTCAACTAATTGAGTATTGCCGATAAGGTCAATTTAATAATTATTTGAGTATTTATTAGATTATATCCCTGATTAGTTATTAAAGCCTAGGATCTTTGATTTACCTGTAAATTACAACTATGATAAGGCTAAGGATATCAGAGATTGTTATGAAGGTCGATTTAAAATATATTAATTTATGTGTTTTGAGCTGCCTTTTATGGGCGAGAGTAGGTGTCTTGCAATTATAAAATGTTGATTATCTGTAATTATGACTAGTTCGAGACAGTCCTGCTAACTTTTCACGTTGGAACTTACCTTTCATTACTTCTCTCATATTGTATAATGTCCTTTTTTACTTTAATTATCTTATATGGTCCATAAAACCTGAGAGTGACAAGAAAAGCGTGTTCATTTCATACTGTTTTTGAGCACATAACGCTTTGAGCTGTCTTACTCGTCTCATTGAGTTGTATATGTTTGTACCTCGAATAAAATAGCTCTCTTGTTACCATCCCTGGCTGTTATTTCTGAGTGATGATAATGGGAGGATGTTACATATTCTAAGTACTTCACTATAGATGACATTATGGAGAAAATTTTAGTGGTCTTATGAAAGAATTAGGCAACCTAATGGGTTGCCCATATTAACTGAGGTGATTAGATTAAGTTTGAAAGCAGTTCCACATCACTATGAAAGCATTACAGCACTAAATATCTATCAGTTCCTCTAATTCATGTCACTGAATTGAAAGAAGCATCATATTAAGCGTGTCGAAGATTATGGATGCAATTTTGTATGAAAACCGCTTTTGGAATATTTGTAGTGATTTTAAGGTTATTAAAATACTTACAGGTTTACAGAAAAGTTTCATAAAATAGGTTTTTTCCTTTGTTCGTGGGACATTCAGGCAACAGCAAAGCATTGTATTGTACGAAAATATGAAAAAGAAATGAATATTTACCTTGAAGAAGTAACAAAATTTTCACTGGTTGGATCAAAAAATGTTCTACTTCAATCTTTATAGTTGTATAAGGCTTGGTTTACTAAAGATTTCGTTAAGGCCTAAGATAAAACAGGAAGTGGATTCACCTATCTCCCATAGGTTTATCCCCATATAACTGATGCCAATCTAACTTTTGAAATATGATGTAATTTATTAGAAGCTACCAGATACTGAACTGCCAGCTTGGATTTCATTTAAAACAGTTGTGTATGGCTTTCTTGTAAACAGGAAAGAAGACAGTTATTCGTATCTGTTGTCAACGTTGCTTACAATGCTATAAATATTTAGGGTGCTAAATGTTTTTGAAAATTCGTTTTCTACCTTAACATTCCCCCTCCCCCCCCCCCCCCGATAATTTGAAAGCTGTGAGTAATGAGAAAGGGAAAGCTTTCATAAGAACATATCTACGATGGATACTTCCATGATGGGAGATAAGTGTTGGTTTTGTTTATAAGGGATTGCAAAATTTACTATTAGAAAAAATTATCTGTGGCAATTATTTAAATGATATAGAATGCTCACATTAAATGTACGATGGTATAAATTAATATAACTGTTCTATTTTAACATGGCGAAGTTAATGAAGAAGATTGCAAATTATATATATATATATATATATAATAATTGTATGTTACTAAAAATGATTAATTCAGGGACATTTTAAATTGAAGTATATATTTTCATGTAGACATGACACATAAACATTAATGGCATTTTGAGAATCAGAATATATTTTCTTTATAATCAGTAAATTATTATGTGAATTATGAAAATACAATGTTAATGGCTAGTGTAATTTGGTGATTAAATTGTATTATTATTACTATACAGGTTTATACACTATCTTGACTGTATTACTATAAAAACACGAAGTAAGACAGGTTTACTGTTAACAGAACTACTAGTAAGAGTAGTCACGATAATAACATTAACTGAGCAAGGTATTCTGTCCAAAGAACTACTAGTATGCTTGTAATAACTATAATACCGTAAAGGGGGATAGCTCTACTGTTCACAGAACTATGAGTTAGACTCTAGAAATGATAGTAACATGGAGTTATAGAAGTCTACTTTACCCAGAACTACTAATACAACTATTGAAACGATAGTAACATGGAGGGAGTGAGGTCTATTGCTCACAAAATTAATTATAATAATGTTTTAATAATAATTGAATTCACAATAAAACTAAAGAAAGCACTGCTATACTATTATTTCAGATTCGTACCTTGGCTAATGCTAATGCTTGGCTAATGTCAGCTGAGGCAGAATTTGGTTGGTGGTTAGTTTTCCACTAATTTTAATTGGTTTTACCATCGTCTGGTCACAATAATATGAGTACTTTTAAAATAAACTTTCGTAATACGTGCATAAGGCTTTCCCACTGTTCTAAATAAATAATATAATGTTTAAAATCTATGTTGCAAAACACTCAAATTCAAAGAAAATACCCCAAAAGGTTAATTCATAAGAAAGCATAGAAAAATTAATACCAATATGTTTAATTATCCCTTTATAAACTATGGTCTATCGTCTATTCATCTTCAGTTTTATAAATCCATTTCAAATTTAAATTACAAAATTAAATCGTTCCTCAAGTCAAGAAACTTGCTCTAATTATAAGTTTTGCGGGTCAGTATTTAACCTTTTGCAGGCTCTGATAGTATAGTAATGAGACTCCGGCCATATTTCATAATAATAATAATATTTTATTAATTCTAACACGGCTGTATACAATGAATTTCTATTTTTTATTCACATAAAAAATTAACATTTTTCACATCTATTACCGTTCTTCTTATTTGATAGTAAACATTGTTTACGCATTCCACCCCTTTGAGCTTTTGTGTGTGTCCACAAATTAGCAACACGTTTTGGTTTTGTCTAGATAGCGAATTATCCAATTCAATCTCATTTAATTTTTTTAGGGATTCCAATTTGATTCAAGTGCATTCAAAAAAACAACTATTTCAAAACGTTGTGGAGCTAATTTATCTGTCACTTTCTTTTCATTCGTTTATTTGTAAATCACGTTTGAACCAACTTTTCAAGGTGCCCGACTCCAGACGATAGTCATAACAGGTTTGGCTATTTATTTATCTTCAGTTTCTGTTTCCATCCTTATGAGTGTTTATAACATATACAACGTAATATTTGTGTAAATAAGTTTCTGGCAATGAACCTATTGAATATTGTAAGACTTTTAATAGTCTACGCCAGCAAATAACCACATCCAATCTATTATTTAAACACCTTAATATTGTAGTTACTACCATCTTTAGGAAACGTTTGGAACTTAAATTTATTATAGCTATACACAATATATTTTTAAAATATAAATTGATTTTAATATGAAATGCGTATAAAACGAATGTATTTAGATTGTGGTCCGTTATGATTTCAAAGATCTTAAATTAAACAAAAGCCTATCCTATTATTGGTTTAAAAAAACGGGGGAAAATACAATGCAAAGTTCACTTTCTGAAATGACTGATTATATCATCACACGACCTATTAATTAAATTAAATCTAGAACAGACATAACATCCAGCTCCCAGCCGTTAATTTATCACTGTGAAAGTTTAGACCCACATTTCAGCAATGATTACATTGTTCGACCTAGTCAGGAATCGAACCCAGGAACTTAATATCAACGGAGAAAACCCCTACCGACTGAGCGAGGTAGTCAAAAAATATATCCCAAACAAAACTGCTATTGAGTTTCTAGTGACCTAATGAAATTAGATGGGTTAAGACAGGCATAATATATCTAATACTACTGCCATATTTTATCATCCTGGCTTATTGTGGCAATATATGATTTATACTACATGCTATGTTTGTTGAGGAATAATGTATAATACTAAACTGAGAGAAATTAATTCATGAGAACAAGCTGAATGTGATGAATGTTTATGATTACGCTTTACTTACATAATTTAACTAGATGAATTGTAGGTTTTGTAAGAGTAAAATAAATGACAAGACACAATCGCACAAACTTTCTCATATTGTGTATTAAATCTTCGAAGATAATATTCAAAACTAGGCTTTGACCTAGCTACCGAAAGTTATACTGCCCTTCAAAAGGAATTTGTGCTACGGATTTTGTCACTTAAGAAAAATCCATTGGCCTCACCTAGTTTTGAACTCACGGACATTGGGTCCTGAGACAAACACTTTAAAACGACCACGATCGAGTTTTACAACAGCAATAGTAACAATAAATAATTTTGTTGTAATAAGTGTATCGTATATTATCAGGATATTATTGTTTCTGGTGAGATATTAATTTTTAATCAGCGTTAGGAAAAGTGATGAGAGGCTGAAAATATTCCTACTCACTCTTTTATTTAAAGATAATCATGGTACATTTTTTATGCTCATGAAAGTCCATAAGCGTGTAGGTCCTTCTTCCCGTACCAATGAATAATGTAAAGTGGTTACTCCATGGCATGAGCCCGCAAAGAAGCTATACCTACCAAGTAGCCAGTACCATTAGCGATGAGAGTGCCAATATTTGTGGATACAAGGTGTAAGGTGGTCAGCACAAGAAGACCTCCAGCCATAATAATCAGTTTTCTAGGCTGGAATTTCTAATTGTTTATTGAAGTAGCTCCTCATTTGTCCTCATGAGAGTGAGTTTGACCCCGTTCTAGATCCAATACTTCGTAGATGAAATTTGAAAGCACCGGGGATCAAACCCAGCTACACATTAAATAAATAGATATTATACAAATAATCGTTATGGCTTAGTTATATTATGATAAGCTTATTTGTTATAATAACAACAACATTTTTACCCACATTGGTGGTTGCATGGCCAAACGCGTCACACTCTCATTAACTGGATTGTCAGTGGCGGGGAGAACAGGGTTCAAAACCAGGTGGGATGTACTTAGAGTGTTCTATTCTACGTGACTGCGAGGAAAATATAGCCACATGGATATCATGGATGGTTCCAGCACTCACTGAAGGAGGGCTGACTCCTCTCGGTTATAGAAGCTGGTCTAGGCGGGGAGGGGTCCCAGTGTTCCAGTGATGACAGGGATTGATGGTGGGCACGGGCGTATTGGCTCCTAAATTGCTTGCTGCGCATGTAAAAGTGCGTGGCTACACACCCATGATGGGCTAAAGGAGCCTAGTAAGAGGTGTTTGTTCCCCAGACAAATAGATTTCGAGCCCCCTTACTGCAGGCGAGTTTCTGACCTATAGACGGTGTCAGTCTAGTATTGTGGCGGGTTCCTTCATTCCGGACAGTTACTAAGACTTCCCTTACCAGCCCAAATTAACTAAGGTATAATCTAAAAATAGGTTTTTAGAAATCTTTTAAAAATATTATGTAGTCCTATAGCTTTCAAAAATAATCTGAAAATAGTTTAAATTATTTTTAATAGGTATCTTAACTATTTGGATACATAGGGAACTTGTATTTTTAAAGATAAAATTAAATAAAAAACAAAACATAAGAAATGTAGCCATATATCTACACCAGGGTGTAAAGGGTATTTAATAAAATGATTAACATTACGCGTTGTTGTAGTAGCAGGTCAATCTGTCCCATACAGCATTATAATAGTATAATGTTATTTTTAGTAGTGTTAACTTTTTAAGATTTTTTCTTAGCGTATGGCATCATTAATGACCGGTAGGGACCTACCATCCATTTCGCTTGCCCGGTGGCACAGACCGTTGCCCAGGGCACACCTATGGAATTTGCCTACACGTCGTACCCACATTGAAGTTATGTGATGATTGGGATTATGGAGGTGTGGGCCAGTGAGAATCATAAATTTAACTTAAGCCTTACTAACCAACCCCTGACGACCATTGAGAGAGTTCTTCCTAAGATGCCCAAGGTGCCAGCCGGATACCTAACACGGGACCGCTAGATTCGTGTCCAGGTGCACTGACCACTACATATTGGGGCTGGATACTTTGTAAGTTATGAAGTTCTCTATTTCTTATAATAACAGAGCATACAAACACGTTCCTTTATCTTCCAAACCACCCTTGTCCAATAATATAAAGATAAGTACAATCAAATTTAAAAACCTTGTCCAGCACTGTTAAATATCAGTGTTGTAGTTATTTATTTCTCGTCCTTCATGTCTCCTCCATTAGTCCACATCCTTCTACTAGGAACACTCATCTACAACTCCCCCCCCACAACCCTTCCATCATCTCTTTCTACATATATTGCACCCCTAAATAATTGCCCTCTCTACAATCCAGTGGCTTTTAATTAATTTCGCGGAGGGTTGGTGGACCCTATACACGACACGTGTCCGTGCTAGACTCATATCTATGTAAATTATTTACGGTTAAAATTAAGTGGACCGTAAGGTAATGCAAACATTAACAAATTCTATTTTTTTAATCGCGTCATCTTTTATTATGTAAATGTGTTATAAATTTAACCTTTTAACTGTTTGTGTTGTAAATTTGTTTCAAGGAAGTCAATGAAGTGCGTTGGGCTCTGTGTTTTATTCATCTGGTAAAACGCAAATCCATGTCACTCTTTATTTTATACAAAAAACACATTTTGGACTCTCTTATTGTGTGTCCAGAAGTTTGCCGGTTAGTTTGGCAATCTGATTAGTGGAAGGGATGTCTACCAATTAGTATTTTTTATTCGCAATCAATATTAACATTGCAGACAATCAGTTTTAAAAGAATTTACGACTCAGTTTTCCCTAATGTTTAAAAATGTTTTAAAAATTAAAAATACATTTTTAAACTAAGCACTACGAGATTATTATTGTTTATTTTCGAATAAATAGAGTTTAATTTAAATTATTAGTATTAATTATTTTCTTAATTTGTAAAATTATTAATTTCAAATAAAATACATCAAAGGTGAACAATATATATACCTTAAATATATAAAATACAGTACATATAAAAACAAATTATATAGTTGGATTATAAAAAACATATTTTATAATTATATAAATCTATTTATGATGGATTAAATATACAAGTTATTTTAATTTTTAGTTACGGCTATAGCTGTATCTAAATATCATATTATTTACATTTATTCATCGATAGCTCACTGGTAAGATCATCGGCCTACTATGTAAAAGGTACCTGGTTTGATTCCCATGTCCATCCAGGTGTCAATTTACTTTCTCTCGACACTTCAGAGATCGTGATCGTCAAAAAGTTGAACTTGAGATTTTGATAAATATCATCATTTCATGAACCCATAAAACCATAAAAGTAGTTTTCGCAATGCCATATGTTTATATGTACCTCAAGCTAGAGCCGAAAATATTCTACCTAGTGGGATAAAACTTTGTCTCTGGGGTTTTCGTAAGGTCCCTCAGAGTTTTGTTTAAAACTTGATATCCAAACCTGAAGGACAAAAGGAGAAAATATCTATTTTCTAAAATTCGCTCTAACTAGTGATTTTGATTACATTTTATATTTTGACAATGTTTATCATTATAAACAAGCTGGCAATTCTAATTTTCTCGTGAAAATAACTTTGAGGATACTTTATATGAGGGAAATTTTCCAAGTTTTATCGTTTCTCCGTAACTATTTGAGGTAGGAAATAACTTACCATTGTGAAACTATAGTTCTGTTAAGGATAAAAATCTTGTATTTGAAATATCTCTTCTAAAACCAATAATATCTTAGTTCTATAAGCAGCTATAAAAAGTAGTTTCATTTTCACCAAGAGTGAGATCAGAAAGACAATAAGGAGAAACCAACTTAGTAAAACCAACAAGGTTTCATACCCCAACCTCCCCTTCGCCAGCAAACCAAACAAGAAGAGATATAATGATGCAGATGATAAGTTAGGATTTAAAAGTCCACATATAGTTTAGAAGGCATGCCGGAGGTAGGTAAAGAGGCAACCCATAGATTACAAGGCATGCAGGAGGTAGGTAAAGGAGCAACACATAGTTTACAAGGCATGCAGGAGGTAGGTAAAGGGGCAACAAATAGTTTACAAGGCATGCAGGAGGTAGGTAAAGGGGCAACACATAAATTACAAGGCATGCAGGAGGTAGGTAAAGAGGCAACACATAAATTACAAGGCATGCAGGAGGTAGGTAAAGAGGCAACACATAAATTACAAGGCATGCAGGAGGTAGGTAAAGGGGCAACACATAGTTTACAAGGCATGCAGGAGGTAGGTAAAGAGGCAACACATAGTTTAACAAGGCATGCAGGAGGTAGGTAAATAGGCAACACATAGTTTACAAGGCATGCAGGAGGTAAGTAAAGAGGCAACACATAGTTTACAAGGCATGCAGGAGGTAGGTAAAGCGGTAACACATAATTTACAAGGCATGCAGAAAGTAGGTAAATAGGCAACACATAGATTACAAGGCATGCAGGAGGTAGGTAAAGAGGCAACACATAGTTTACAAGGCTTGCAGGAGGTAGGGAAAGAGGCAACAATGCACTCCTTTCATTCCAGTAATCCCATTCTATATTAATGCCCAACAGGCAGCAGGGGCTAGAAGGGAGGACG
Organism: Timema genevievae; assembly: GCA_902155825.1. Classification (NCBI taxonomy): domain Eukaryota; kingdom Metazoa; phylum Arthropoda; class Insecta; order Phasmatodea; family Timematidae; genus Timema; species Timema genevievae. Next base: position 179,327 of record CABFWO010000883.1, read on the forward strand.
GCCCTAGAAAGACGCCCCCGTTTCCAATCTCCCTCAAGACTTGATTATTCAACGTTGGTTCCTCTGTTCTCTGAAGCTAATTCACCGCCCACCCACAACACGGGCTTCTAGTAATCGCGCGGACCAGGCGCTACTACTCGATATTCGAAGCACATTCCATTGGGCTCACTCATTTTACTCCGAGTCGTATCCTCTTACCTCCCTCCCTCTTCCTTCCATTTTCCCGTTTCCTCCCTTCCGTGAAAACCCAATCCAGCCGGCTACTGGATCGGTAACAGGCCTTCGGGCCGGGATAATCCGGACAAGAAAAGACAAGGTAGTTGTATTTAATTAAATTTCAGTCACGAGCTTGGCAGACATTGAAGTGTAATGAAGCTGCTGTAAAATATCGGGGCTATTATAAGTTTGAAGAATACTCGAACAAATTAAAATTTAAAGCGAGTTTATTAAAATCGAAGTAAAGCTACCTTCGACCAAGGTTTTGTATCCGTTGGAAACCATTTAGGAGAAAACACCTTATTGCACCCGGCTGTTTTTGAACCTGGATCTCTAAGTGAACGGCAAACCAAACCATATTAGACTAATGCCTTTGTCTATGTCCTTACTTTTTATTAGTTTTATTCTTACCTGTGAATGTCAAATAATTATGCATTACATTAATTTTAAATTTGGAATATTTTCTATGCAAGTGATTTCAAAATTATTTTTGGTTTAAGTGTCTATTATAAAATTTAACATAGTTTAGACTCTTTTTAAAGTTTAGGTAAATGTTGTACTGTGTTATTTTTTAAATTACAAGATCTTAAAATAATAGTTAAAGATAAAATAAACCAATTTCCATAAACAAAGTTAAAAAATGGCAGCGATGGTTGGTTTCCTTTTGAGCTCTGAGACATACCATTTGCAGAGCTCCAAACCTCATCGCCGCACTTACTGGCATATTACCCAATATTAAATGAATTTTCACTGTAGTTCCTCTACGGAATACCAATTAAATGGCTTGCGTGTGTTGTTTATGGAACTATTTTTAAACTTTAATTCTTATAAATCCTGTTAAAATAACTCCGTCCTGTAGGACGCAGGAAATTAAAATGAATATTTATTTTAAACACGTACTAAAAACAAATAATGACTTTAAGAGTAATTTTAAGAGGCCATCAAGTTTACGTACCAATTAGAAAAAAATCTAATAATTTATTGCTTATAAAAACCCAACAATTTATTTTGAATTAGTTTAAGGACCATTATAATCAAATAAGAATATTATTTTTTTAAAAAAACAAAACTCTAAGGGCCTATATTTCAATATTAGGTTAAGGTACTAGTTAGCTAAGTTGAGGTTTAATATATACCTCGAGTTAAATCTTCAGGTTAACGTAGTTTACTGTTTGAATGGCTTTTTATGTAGACTTGGAGTTAATTTTTGGTAGTATATTTTTACTTAAATGTCACTTGAACAAACATATTTTTAGTGGAAATGGGAATACATGAATGCTGAAATGCGTTAATAATCAATATCTAATTTATTTTTAAATACATTTGCGAGTCTTTTATAAGTTTCAGATACATTTTACTAGTATATTATATACTAATATATTAATATTATTCCCTCCAAAAACTATAAAACTTTTTTAAATATAATTAATAGATTTAATTATGTATTTTATCCTGCTTAAAAATAAACTAGAGTGTTTAAAAAAGGGGTGAGGAGGGTGCGTAAAAACCAGTACATATAAGAAACTTTATTTTTATACAGCTAGTAAATAAATAATAATTTAACGTCATCCTTCTACTTACAAGGATACGGAGAATCGATTTGATCTAAAACAAATATTAGTAAAAATATTTGTTATGATAAACAATTAAATCAAAACTCACCTAAGTCACGGGGTATTGCCACATCGCTGAGCGTGATTCTAATATTTCAAGAAAAACTTGTTAAAAATGCTTGAAATATTAGGTTTTGACATTTTGAAATAGTTTATAATAATAAAAAGGATTACTCATATTATAAAACTTTAATAACCCAATAAAATAAACCTAGATAATATTAAATAAAATTACTTTTTTTTTTTCAATGAATGAGCCCAGGCCTTAAGTGAAACTTTAACTAGTGTAGGCTATGCAATACAACTGGACCTTGTCCTTTATGGAGTGTTAGAAAAGGAATAAAAAATTCAAGTAAAATTTGTTTTCTACTGAATCATTATTTTATTTGTTAGTTTTGGTTTGTTTAAGCCATCAGGCATACTTTATTTATTTTTAAATGAGCACCAGACTTCCATAGATGGGTGTGAACATTTTTTCCCCAATAACTGGGTTCAGGTTTCAAGTGAAACTTTAATTATGATACCACAGTATACCTATTTAATACAATTAGGCCTAGGCCTTTATGAAAAACATTGATGATTCTCTCGAAAAACTATTACATTACTAAGTAGAGTAAAACTGGTACAGAATAAAGGGAAATATATTAAACTATAGAGCATAAGGGTTGATAATTAGTTGCAAGAAGGTCATACAGAGCCATACATATTTAGTTTTTAAACACTAGTCTACCCCAGCTGTGTGTGAATAATTTTTTCTCAACGAATATTCACAGTTCTGGCATGGTATAGTTTCGAGGAGACTTTAGGCTATCACTTCATTATATATTTATTCTTAGCACCGGGTCTTAATATTATCATTTTTATTATTGTGTTTTTGTCTTATCTATACCCATTTAAATGCACTAATAGGGTATAAGAAATAGTAACGTAAAATTTAGAGACATTGCAACCATATTTGTGTGGAGGTAGAGTGGGAAACATAAAAAAACCTCTTTGTAGACACACAACCAGGAAGAATTTGATGCCTGACCTCCCCATAAATGGCAAACCAGACCATACCACAGCGTGATAACGAGTGAACATAATCGAGAGCTAGAAAACTTCCAATTCGTGTATACTTTAACCAGGATGAATTTCAATGAAAGACCAAACCAGTCGACAAATGCATTGCCTTTTATTTGTGAAACCTAAATTACTCTCTCATAATAGTTCTCGACAAGGCTATGTGCATGTTTAGACTCTCCCCCCTTCCCTCAAAAATACAGAGGTGATTGCTACCTGCGATAAAGGTTTCAGAGGATTATAGTTTGTTTTGTTTGCTTGCTAGCTCAGTCTTACTCTTTAGATGGGAGGAGTGAAGGGGGGTGGGCTCTAAAGTGCTAGTGCTGATAGTTCTGGCAACACTGTGGGCTGACTGAGCCGCCGAAGACAAAGTATAACTCAAATGGTTTCTTCTGATACCGTCAATTAGGGGCTGGCACTGATGCGACTCTTCACATACAGCGACCATTGATCAGGACGCCTAATTTTGAAACTCGCGAAAATACTCGCTAGTGAGAAAACTCGCAACTCATTAACTCGCAAATTGCAGGGTATACCAAAACAGAGCTAATTTTGAAAGGTTTCTACTGTCGTGCGAGTCTGTGTAGTGTTGTTTCACTTGCGAATGAGCTTCCAATCTGACAACACTGTAAAAACATGACGTGCCAAAGGATTTAGCTGATGGGATGCGATAACGCCCCATCGTACAAGATACGTAACTGAAAGTAAACATTATTATTGTATTGAGTGCATCATATAAAACGATTTGTTTAGTTGTTTGCATCTAAGTTTGTCGTCTCAAAATGTTCTCAGGTTATATGAGTAGAAGTTAAACCATCCTTCCCTTCCTTATCCACTTCAGCATACTTGGTAACGTGTTTGTCTACAGCTTAAAGATACACGGTACGATCCCAATTCGGGTGAGCTATTTTAATTTTTTGTCTGAATTTAAATCACCTTTTAGTAATTAGAATTCAGTAAAATATTATTTTATTTTCACAACTATTTTTAAAACATAAATATGCTCTAAAGGTTTTTACCATACGAATAATAATTAGCTTGCTTAGCCTTTTTTTTAAAGGTGTACATTTTTATGTCATAAAACCTAGTAATTTAATTTTTAAATAATCACCTAAAAATTTTAAAATTATAGTATTTTTTTAATGTACTACCTTGTTAATTTATTTTTTAGAGAAGAATAATATGGTAGTATACAAAGACTCAAATAATTTGTATACTAAATAAAAAAAATATTGGAGATGACTGGATCTTAACACGAAAACTCTAGATTATAAGAATGTGAGTTAGGAATGAAGAAGGCTAAGTTCAAAGGAATTGTAACCACATTTGCGTGGAAAATTATTTTGTAAAAACAACCCTCAGTACACCCGACTTGTAATCGATCCTCGATCTTACTGTCATCGGCAGTCTAGTTCAACATGAGAGTGACGCCTTAGAATATGCAGTCACTGAAGCAGGTAATACCATTAAATAATTATTTATTGATCTATATATTCGGTGATCAAACCCCTGCCATCTAAGTGAAGGACACAAACCAACCCAGGGAGAACTGTATTGCAAGTATCGTGTCGGGGTTTAATTGATACTTATCGTGCAGTGAAGTAGTTATGTCAAACCACGCGATTCTTCCTAATATATTCACAAACTGTCGAGACTGACGTTTAATCATAAGTCTTATCATTTCCCTTACACTCGCTCTGTGTCAACTAATTTCCCCATTCAGATTCCAGACCCGGTTTGTGTAACGCATGCAAGGGGAGCTTGTACCTAGTGACACACTGTATGAGCAGCGATAGAGAGGATACAAGGGTAGTAGTAGTAGGGGTTGAAAGACAAGAGGGAACTAGAACTAACGTTAACACAAGACTCCAACGAAATAAGGTTGGTTGACTGAGGAAACGAATGAAAATTAGTTTTGGAGGCTGCACTTCTATCCACCTCTGTCTACAATATATCTGTGTGGCATGACAATATCCACATTTACATAATTGATTGAAAGACTTTCTGTTCCCTTTACTTCACCCCCCCTCCCCCAACTTCCCCTTCTCTTCTAACCTCCTACCCCTATACGGTTGAGAAATTTGAACTTACAAAATGGAGTTGTGGAACGGTAAAATGGTGACCTTGTTGGCTCGCTGATAAGAACGTGTTAAGTGCATGGCGATTCATGATGCACAAAATCGTTGTTAAACAAAATATATCCTGGATTTGAATGAAGACAAGATTTTACTTTCTTTTGACACCTCGGAGAGAGAACTATCATGATCGTCAAAAAATCGAACTCAAGATTTTGATAAATGTCAACGTTTTATGACCCCCTGAAACAGGATAAGTGGTTCTGGCGATGCCGTCTGTCTGTCTGTCTGTCTGTACCTCGGGGTAGAGGTGAACATATTTACCAATCGGGTTAAAAATTGGTATCTAGCGTTTTATAAGGTCCCACCGAGGGGTTTTTGGAATTAGATAACTAACCCTAAAGTTAAGAGTAGTTTACGGAAGGGCTAAAACAGAAAAAATATATTTCCTCAAAATTTGCTCTAATGATTTTGATTACATTATTTATCTAAATACTGTTTAAATCTTAAAAACAAAATGGAAAATTTCGTTTCCCGTAAAAATGACATTAAAGATACTTTACTTAGGCAGGGATTCTCAATTTTTATCTTTTCATATTTTCAACTAAACCTATTTAAGATATGAACTCATGGATCATTGTAAACATGTAGTAATATTAAATATAAAACACTTTTGTTTGAAATATATTTAAAAAAATCATTAGTATCTGAGCTATAAGCCAATGTTTATATTTTTTATTCAAGTCTTTGAAAATCAAATTGATTGTTATGTTCTTTGGTGGACAGAGATGCTTTTCTTTTCTCAATGTTTCTTTAAATAGTGTATATTATTTCACTAAGGCTCTTTGAAGAGTTGTTCATGCAACAGTGTGTATTATTTAGTTTCGTAGATTTTATGAGTTTTTAGTAAATGTCTCTATTTTAAGTTTAAATAAAGATAAATCTGTGTGTTGCACCTGACCATTTATTTTTCAATGTCACCAAGATTTAATGGATTTATACATAAAATCAAAATTGTAGTAACAAGTTTAAATAACTATGTAGATAGACAGGCTAGTCAGGAACAAAAGGTCTATAAACCATAATTTATATGAGCATTTATAACTATGTTTTAACTTATTTGGTTTTGTCTATATTTAATTCACAATTAAATCTCCACACAACATTCGTTGTCCAAGCAGCTGTTCCGTGTTATAGCCTCAATCAATTCAGGTTATATTAAGTTTATTTTCAATGGATCTATGTTTAGTCCATTAACTAACTTTATTTGCAAGGTTGTTTTTGAAGTTACTGATATTTGCAATAAAGTTTGAAAATGTGCTCAACCAAGATATACCCACTATAACCATACATATATCTTATGACATTTGAAATATATTAAAAGCTTAAATAGGCCTACATGTTTAGCATATTTATTTTTAAAAAGGCAAGTATGTCAAATCAGTATTCTAGAATTTTATAATAAGATAACTGTTATCTTTCAAAAGAAAAAAACATCAATATGTTAGTTTTTGAATCTAATAATTTTTAATTATATTTGTACAAAAATTGTATCTTTTATTTTTTAAGTCTTAATTATTTTTCTAGAGTTTAAATTTTTAACTTATGTCTACTAAATATACTTCAGAATAATTTTGTTTAAGAATGATCGAGTGAATAGAAGATTACTAAACAATATTTTTAATGATTGGTTAATTTAAAACATATATATACCTCAGTTTTAGCTTATATGGTGCTGACTGACAGCTCACAGCTGACTTCTGACGGCTTTGAAAAGCTACCAGACCAAATTATGTATCCCTACGCCGAACCATATGATCTGCAAAAAACATGTCTTTAGCAGTTCTCACTTCTGACATTCAAAATTTAGGTATATACCTAAATGTTGACTGTCAGAAGTCAGCTGTGAACTGTCAGTCAGCACCACCTAAGCTAAAATTGAGGTATATATATACGTACTAGTAGCTGAATCCAGGGACTTTATGGAGCGTGTTGTCTTTGCGTGTGTAGGACTGAGTGTTATTTTTGATCTTCTTTAGGCTTGAATAATAATTTAATTTGGAGAGTTGTGAAAAATGTATCATTAAAAGGGAATATGTTAAATTTAAATTTAAAATAATTATTAAGTATAGCTTTAGCTTTTTTAATTCTGCTAGCCCTAAACTAAAAATAATATAACTATTCACCATTTGTGATATTCTGATAAAGCTAATTGTGCTTTTTTTCTCTATCCTTACTATATTCTTAAACAAATTAAATAATAGTTTATATTATTTAATTAAAGCTATTGATATTTTTTTATATCTAATACAAGGCTTTGGACTGTTATGGAAATGTATTATTTCAAAATTTAGAAAAAAGTAATATGATATACTTATATTGTGTATTCTTTTGTAAAAGTATTTTTGATACAATACACAATATTAGTATTGGTTTTCTCAACATGTTAAGCCAATAAACAAGGTACTGAATTTTTTTTTATTCATATTTGTATTTCTGTCTAAAGTTAAGGTTTAAATTTTTCAACCAAGAGTTTTAAATGTATCCGACAAGATTTACTACTCATTTAACATACACATTATTTATAATCTAGTATAATAGATGGGTATGTAAATATATGTTTATAGAAACTTTAAATACTCTATAATATTTAGAATAGTCTAGTTTTAACACAATACACCAGGGATGAGCAAAGTACGGCCTATGGGCCAGGTGCGGCCGGGGAACAAGTTAAATGCAGCCCACAAAAGGATTCTTAGTTCCGATTATATAAATGTGTTAAAAACCAGGAAAATAAAAAAAAAAAAGGTGTATTTTGCACGTGTTTGTTTATATTTTTATTTTATAGCTTAGTAAACAGGACCCATACATTAAATAATACGCAAACCCTCCACGACACTCAGCTTGAATTAATTGATTTGCAATGTAACACACAATTATTAAAGTATTTATTTCTCAACTTCCCAAAATTTGAGTTCTACAATTCCTTATTGAAATGAATGTTCCCAAATGTAATATCTTATGCCTAGAAGGCTATTTCCATCTTTGAATCGTTACATATATGTGAACAAGTATTTTATACCGTGAAACTGTGAAAAAGTAGGGTTGGATACAGATTGATAGCTGAATACTTAATTCACTTCTGAGCGTCACATCGTCCCAGTTGGAACCAGACTATCAAAAACCTTTAGAATAAAAGTCACAGTTCCACTCATCACACATTCCTTCATTCAAGTACCGTTAAATAGCTGTTTTATTTAATTAATTGTTAAATAATGTAGACAACTCACATTGTATTAGAATTAGATTTCATTATAAAACAAATCCATTATAATAATTATTAGGCCTTAATTGTACAAGTTTTGTAAAAGTACCACTGTATGTTTTTAATAAACAGTGTTGGCCTTACTTACATTTTTCTTTTGCCCAACTCCCCAAAATATTTGCCCACCACTGCAATAAACTTCAGTGTGTGATTAAATATTTTCTACATATTTATGTATACTATATATGTATATAGTATAATTTTTATATATACTATATACTTTAATATATATTTATTATATATACTGTAATGATGCTATTTTAGAACCCTCTCATATATTCAAAAAGTCATGGATGAAATATATTTTTCTTTAAAGAACTGTATGTAAAGTTTCCTTTAAATACTTCATCCATGGAGAATCACGCGTTTTCAGAAGTAATTTCAATGTATTGCATTTTAAAACTTTCTCTTTTAAAAGACCAAATCCGTTGTGTATGAAAAATCATGTGACATACTGGCTCCCTTTATCCAATAGGAAGCTAGCCTTCACAACATCAGGTTGCCAGTTCTCCTATTTGTTAGTTTTAACACTGCTGACAAGGGGTCCAAGAAGCAAAGGGTAGGTCATATATAAGCAGCTTGTGCGTATGAATCCACACAGTAACATAGTGAAAGACAGTAAAACTAGTGATATCACAGGAAACCTGGTAATATATCACAGAAAACAAAATTGTTAACAGCACTAGCTCTGACTCTCCGCGTCAATTCGGAAACTAACAAAGAACTGTATCAATACCAATTTTATAACAATGAAAGTGTAATCAAATCAATAAAATTGTGTACAGACATCAAATTTTACTGATTTCAATTGAATTACATAAAATCAGATAGTCATATTTGTGTGATAACAAATGCGTAATAAGGCATGCACGCGTCGTTATTGTCTTAAAACACGGTATCATTATACTTACTGCTCACCGTAAGGCATACACAGGTCCACAGTATTATAGTGATCATCATCACCATCGAAAAAATCAGGAATCACTATAGTTGATGCCCAATCGCGGGGCAATAAAATCCCATATCAATATAATAGATATTTTATTAATAAATTCATCATCGAGTCTATTCACACTTTATTATAAGATGGAAGGGTTTTCGAGTTGCCTAAAGAAAATACACCCACATTTACCTTAACAGAGACTGGTATAAATTCAATGAATAATCCCAAGTAGAACACTCCCTCCCCCCTACCACCATCAACGCCAAGGCCGTAGCCAGCAGGGGGGGGGTTTGTAGGAACATCCCCCAATTATTGGAGGCTAGAAAAAATTATAAATGATAAACAGTTCTAGTAGCTCTCTAAAGTTATTTTTATGGTAACACAGCCCCCCCAATTTGTATTTGTATCTTAATTTTGATATTGTTTGAATCATAAATAAAGCCATATATTTTTTGTTCATAAAATTTCGGGGGGGTTTGAATCCCCAAAACCCCCCCTTGACTATTATCCTTGATTCAACACCAAGTGCAACCAGCTGAGATTCAAATCCATACCTGCCTTACTTGGATCATGTGAGTGACGTCATTCCTGTGCTGATACTTTTAAATGTAGGAGACCTGCAGAAATAATATAAAATACATATCTTAAATATCTCCTATGTTAATATATTTATGAAACAATGTGTTTCTAATTGCTTAATGCCATAGTCACTGTTTATTTATGTTTTACTTTTATTTCACGCTTATCTGACACCTTAGCTGAGTCAGTAACGTGTCTACCTATTAATCTAAGGGTATAGAATTCGATTCCTGGTGAAGCTCTTAAATGAATCATTGTTGAAATGTGGGAGTAACCTTCCACAGTGATGAATTAACTTCCGGGGGCTGGATGTTGTGTCAATTCAAAAATTAAATTAGATAAGTCGTGTGCTGATATAATCAGTTGTTTCAGAAAGGGAATGTCAAATACCTTAAATAAATTAAATATTATATGCTTGAACGCATGTACAAAATAATTTGATATTTAATGGGAGATGTATCACAAATTTCGAACTGCTGAAGTTTTAACCGAGAAATTTAAAAAAAGACACAGCGTAATTTTTAGTAGAGGGGACAAAAACTTTGTTAAAATATTTTTATGTCTATTAATTTTGGTACGTATATATTAAGACAAAGATTACTCTGTTATAATATTATTTAATCCAGCTAGTTTAAATAAACATATAATATAATTATATTAATATATATTTTGTAGTGGGAAAACGCGGCTTCCTTGCTCATTTCATTTTCTACAAGCAGCATGCGTAGAATTTCTTCCCTAAGCCACATCGGAGATCACATACAACTGACTACATCAAATAATAATAACAACGGTGAACGTATAACCATTAGTGGCTAACGTTTCCTTGATACTGTACATTTCTATCCAGTTCTGAAGAAACATTCTTTTCACTAAAGTAAACAAGTCACCACCGAGCTTGAAGAACAGTCTCATGAATATCGAGGCAACAAAAGAACGCTGATAAACAACACAGATGCGCCAACTTTGAATATTTACCTTCCCAGTATCAGGCTAGCAAAAGAGAATAGTAATTTCGTTTTATTGTGGCTAGGAGTTTAAACCAAGTAGAGTTTATGTATGGACTTTCTTATTTATTTCTTTATTTTTAGCACTACCCGTTTGGGTTTTACGCCTATGTATTAATTACACTAATGGGCTAGACATTAGGAGGGTTTAATTTAGAAGAAGTGCACCCTCATTTGCATGAAAAACCATTGAGGGAAAACCACCCTCATTGCACTCGACCAGGATCGAACCCCAATCTCCCGTTCTTCGGCAGTCTAGGCCAACACAAGAGTAGAGCATTAGATCACGCGGCCACCGAAGTGGGTGATTTCTTATTAAGTGTAAATATTATTTGAGAAATTTTACTTCAATTAAAAACATTAGCTTTTTGCAAACATTTTACTAAAATAACCCTATCAGTCGTCATTCCATCGAGGGCTACATCAATTTTTGAACTGTAGCTTGACCTTTAAATCAAAGATGGAGAAGAAAAATCTAAGTAAGAAAAGGGGACGATTATTGTTGAATTGTAAATGGGATAAGTTTCTCTGTGCATGTGATGCCAGCCAATTTTAAAATAGTAATATTGTTTTTGACACCCGATGGAATATGAACACCCCAAAATTTTTGTGAGTGTTTTCACTTCAACTAGAAGGAAGTTTGATATTTCAACACTAGCTTACAGACCCTACAAATTTAAAGTGAAGGGAGCTTTTTTTATTTCTGTAGTAATTTTCGACCAGATCTGCTAATAGGTGAGATTATTATTTATTCATCTACAAACATCCAAGTTTTAATCCTCTCCCAATTTCAACAACTATTACAAAACAAAACTTGAACTCAGGACATCTAATTTATTTTTATAATCACCATATATTGGAAGATTACAAAGAATATTTAATTTCATTTAATTGTAAACATATTGTTATAACTGGAAAAAAACGTGTAGGGCAAAAAGTAACAATAATTCATTCAATTATTGTTAAATATTAGACTTTAATGTTATGATTTTCTTTCACTATATTGTTGAACTTTTTTTAAACATAATTATAAGGAACAATAAATATAATTATATTATAAAATGGTAATAACAATATTATCAAGTTCTGTTCTTTAGTTTCATCATTGTTTATAATTATGTTTAAGTTCCAGCCTACATCTATCTGAGAGGTTTCGACTAGAGAAGAACATGACACGTTATAACAATAATTATTACACTATAATACTAGTTTATTTACAAAGTAGTTTACATTGTAAAAGCATTGTTCCATATTGTCTTGTTCCCAAACTATGAATTATTGTTCTCCTTGTGGTTTTATTCACAGTATACCTTTATTCATCATTCCGCAGCATGCCGAGGGTAGGACACAGGTAAGAAAGGGGTATTTTGGAAATAAATATCCATCATCAGTAGATATGCCCATGACCACAGAATCAACTAAGAAGTATTAAGAGTAGAGTAACATATACACACATTTATTTCACACCATTTCTTTAAGGTGCTGGCAATTTGAAATTACTAATAAAATAACAATATATAAGAAAAGTCAATATATTTGTCATGTTTGTCTCTTTATCAATTTATTGTACGGATTTTCTCAGTCATGAATATTAGTTTAAGTATGCTTGTTTATGTATGTTTGTAATTTAAAAAATATACATGTCCCCATTTAATATATTCAGTAGACCAGACAACGAACCATTTATTTGCATTACAGGCTTTAGCAATATACTGTTGTCAGATTGGACTGTGGATATATTGACCTTACATTACTGGCCTTAGTTATTAACTGTCCTATATACAGAATGTTCGGAGACTCATGGCCCAAAATGCACATATAGCTTGTTTGAACCAAAAGTAATACAAAATCCCCATATACCTATATCTGGAAAACTATTATAATACCATTAAATTGTGCTCAAAGTTTCGACGTAAAGCGCCTGAAACCATAGATATCCAAACATGCATGTACAACAGAGTGCATAAGAGTTATCCACGTGGCCCTACATGGATTGCCATTTTTACATATGCAGTGCCACGCGCCTAGCTCCTATGCAACTTGTTGTACAGGCAAGTTTGAACAGCTTTGCTCTTCCGGCGCTGTACGCAAAAACTTTGAACACTATTTAATGGTATTAGCATAGTTTTCCGGATATAAGTTTTTTTAGCACCACGTCTTACTACCCGTTCGGGTTATACGCTTCGGATATAAGTGTTCAGGAATTTTTTTATTACCCTAGGTTCAAACAAGCTACATGTGCAGTTTGGGCTGTGAGTTTCCGAACAACCTGTATTATAAGTTCTATATTGCCATAAAAGCATGCTTTAAACTAAATTAAATTAAATCAATTTTAAATATTTAAAGGTTAGTTCAACATACTTACATATTAATAGTTTCTTTTTGGAAGTAATTAACATATTATGCATATTACTTTGGTTCAAACAAGTTTAGCTTATACATTTATGGTCTATATTATAAAAATATTTTGTACACTTGATAATATTAATAAGACATATCCATAGAAATAATATTATACCCTTTTAAAATTAATTTAGCTTATATTATTTTAACGCTAAGTTAAGTGTAAATAGTTTGGGAATAAATGACGATAATCCAGTAACATATAAAATAACACATTAATCTGCCTTTCAAGTAATTTTTTAAAAGTAGAAAACAATTATTAAAAGTAAACATAAATAAATGTTTAATTAAATTAACAGGTTTGTTATCTATAAAAATTCATCCTTAAATCTTGTGAAGCGATTTTCTCTCAAAATGCATACCTACGTATATACCTACTAAGTTAAAATCTATTTAATAGCTACAGGCAGAAAAATTAACTTTAAAATTAAATTAAATCTTAACAATTAATTAATTTATAATCGATAATATCTTTCTGTGTTGTGATATTGCCTCTCAATATTTTGCTCATGTATAATCATTTCAACTAACAATATTTTAATATATGCACAGTAAAATCAAATAAATCTTTTAATAAACTGGTTCGTATGATATTAAAATATATTTTCATGAATAGGGGAATAAGAGAATACAATATGTTCAATACAAAACATACACACAAAGGTTTGGAACAATTAAGGAATTCAAATATATGATTGAATTTTTTTAATATTAATATAAAATAATTATATCTGTGGTTTGATTTAGGAATTGATAAAAATGTATTATTTAAAAAATAAACAATTTTAAATATAGGTGCTTAGAATTGTGGCAGTGAATATGGGTAGACTATGACGACATCATACACAGAAAATGGGAAGTATTAGTGTAAATGGGTGAATCTTTAAGATTAGGGAACAACAAAACGTTTCAACTGGAAACTATTTGAATTTTAGTGCCGAGAACACGTCGTAAGTGATTCTCCAAAGAAATAATAATGAGAGGGAAGGAGAAGAAGGGGTCAGCTATCAACCCCAAATTGCTGACATTTTGTGAAAATATAAATAGTGGCAGTTTGGGAACAGCCTGCCTGGAGATAAGTGAGTGCTGCTAGAAATACTGTGACGTGTCAATGCTTTTAGTTTACTAGTTTAGTGCGTACCATGGACCAGAGTTAGTTAACTATTATATAGGTAAAACAAATAATTTACATCCATCACTGTTTCCAGCCTGTGGTCTGGGTCACTATTTTATTCAAACCATATATTTTCCACTACAAGCTTTCTAAGCCTGTCGTAGCTTCATATGTCTTATAATCTACCTTAAAACTAGGACAGGCACAACATCCAGTCCCCAGCTGTTAATTTATCACTGAGAAAGGGTAAACCCATATTATCATCAATGATACATTTTTGTCCATAACGGAAGTTGAACCCAGTAAGCAGACACGTTACCGACTGAGCTAAGGTGATGAACCTATTTATATTTAGGTGAAATTGATATATTTATTCTAGTTTCCAGTTGTTTTCTAGGTTAACACTATGAATTCCAGTAAACGAACAAAACCATCTAGTATACTTTAGTTAGAGTCTTTTATAAAATACAAATATATATTTTTGTCGTTGGTATTGATAACGTTTTTCTTTTTTTAATGTTATTTTATAGATATTGATAATATCTATCAAACGAGATAGCCGCAGATTACATGACTTGACGTATGGATAGCTATATGAAAATGGTTTTAGTTAAATGTCAACAAAGCTGACTGTAATTGAGGTCACCTGAAGAGCGAGTTTGGTAGACCCTGATTTTTTAGGAAGCTCTCTTTAAACCAAAAACATTGATTGAAAGTCAATAGAATTTGGTATTCTATAAATATTTTTTATTATATTTATAATTTAAAATGTTATCTATTACACTAGACATTATTTTTTCATTATTAATTAAATTTACTATGTATATAAATACAATAATTGTAAAACTGTTATTAAAGCCATTTTGTCAAATTGAATACCCAGTTATTTATAACGGGCTTCCTATAGAAATCAGAATGTATCCATTTCACAAACAACCTCAACCCTTTCCTCCTCATCCTTCTCCCGACCATTGGTCACCGTTTTCAATACCTCTGTGTTTCATTAGTCAAGTTGGAAATGTCTTTATTTGAATATAATATTGGACCACGTAGGTGGGGGGGACAACTCAACCTTTTCTTCAAACACAAATGTCTAACCCTTCAACTTTATTAGAAAAAGAAAAAAGAATCATCTCTAAAATCAAGGCCGTAGCCAGCCAATTATTTCAGGGGGGTTTAGTGGGCCCATCCCCCAATTGATGGAGGCTAGAAAAAATTCTAAATAAAAAACTGTTCTAGAAGCTATCTGAAGTGTTTTTTATGGTAACACAGCCCCCTAATTTGTACTTGTACCTTAATTTTGATATTGTTGATTGTGAAAATAATATAAACCATAAATAAAGCCATATATATTATGTTCATAAAATTTCGGGGGGGGGGGGATTGAACCCCGAAAACCCCCCCTGACTACGGCCTTGNCCCCCCCCCCCCGACTACGGCCTTGTCTAAAATGATCCAGGTCTGATCAGAGTTGGTGGGATCTTATTTGTGCAGGGTAGAGGGATTGATTTACAAAAAATATGTTTTTAGGAACATGTTTCTTTACCTCCGTCTTTAAGGGTCTTCGGGCCCTACAACAGCAAACGTCTAGCGATTAGAAAATGTATTTAAGGTCATTCGACCATCAACCGCTTATTTTACAATTTTAACAAGAGTATAGATATAAGCTATACAGTTCACGATTTATAAGAAGTCAAACTTGCAATTTCATGGTTTTTTACGTTCCGATGTTAGGGTAAAATAACTAATATATGGGGCTGAAGTTTAGCATAGCTAGACATTCATATGAGGTGTACATTATGAAATATTTATATTAATAATTTTAATATGTATTATATAAATATATCAAAGATATATTAATATTATGAATATATAATTTTGTAGACCTCATATGAATGTCTAGCTATGCTAAACTTCAGCCCCATACATTAGTTATTTTACCCTAGCATTGGAACGTAAAGAACCATGAAATTGCAAGTTTGACTTCTTATAAATCGTGAACTGTATAGCTTATATCTTTACTCTTGTTAAAATTGTAAAATAAACTGTTGATGATCAAATGAACTTAAGCTAATGAAGTGGTTCTTAACTGGAATTTATTTTCAAATTTATACTCCCCTTGAATATATTTTAAGTAATTTTCCCTCATATTTTTCTAAAAATGTTGATGCCCCTAGACGATATTTTGAAAGTTGCACACCCTATTTTTTAAATTTTAATTCAATTTCTTTAGAAGCTATTTAAGTTTGTTATTAATAGTGTAATTTCCAAAAAATATTACAGGGGTAAAATAAATCTAGAGGGAGTATAATTTAATTCAAGGAGGGGAAATCTTTTCTGAGGTCTATGCTATCCTTCTCTCCCTGGAAATTCCCCTTGCCCCCAGTTATGACACCTATAATACATTTACTTAAGAAGTGCTCAATGTAAATCTTTTGACTTGGAGGGAGTAGATGCTATGTAAGTTGACAAATTTTGGCACTTGGAACCTTACCCTTAATCATCAAAAAATAAACTTCATACAGATTTTAGATACATTTAATTTTCAAATTCTCTCTTTTTCTGCAGCATTTGGATTGTAAACCACCTGAAATATTGGCCTGGCTATGTGGCCTTGGTACTGAAGGTACTTTGTCTTAAATATATTACCTCTTTGCTACAGGCCAATTCGTGTGAATTACCTCTAAAGCTATACCTTTCTTATCCCTATATAATTAGCGTTATTAAAGTATGCAGGGTAACAGGGTGGGTAGTAAGAAGCGGGGAATTTTTTAATTTAAAAAACAAGATTATTTCCCGCTATTTGCATAGAATGTCGTTTTGTTGATGTATTTTATGAAATGTATTTATATCTAGGAATCTTTAAAAATCGGTCCAATTAAAATCCGATAAGCATAAGCCGAGAAAAAGACCGAAAGATAGTGTTTTGTCACAGCCATCTTGAAACAAAGTGGTAGACGTTTGTTTGAATTATTATATAAGTTAACCGTACGTTTGTGTTATGTCTATACATATGTTTAATCATAACCTTTGTATTGGTGTTAGCATGAAAGAATAACAGACCAACACAAACTCATTTGTAAATATTAGTTGGAAAAGCCTAAACATCATAGCTATACTTTAATAAAATAATAACACCATTCATCTGTTTGAACACACAGTCATTACTATTTATTAAAACTTGATATTTATTCATACCTCCGTGATTTAATTATAAGAAGGTGAAGAGGCACCATGGGTTCTGACACACAGATGAAATTCTCTATTCCAATAATTAATAAATTTGTTAATTATTGTAAGGCACAATGGATACTAGCACGCGTGCCAGTCGAGGAGATGAAAGCACGAGAACTTGGGCACTAGCGCTCCTGTCGCCAGTTTGACACTTTACAAATTCCGAGTAGAAGTAGATTATAATTAATTACAGTGGGATTCTGAAGAACAGAGACGGTTTGGGATGAGTGTCTGTTAATTGAAAATCACATTTTTCAAATCTTCTCTGTGTTATACCAGATGTTAATTTATTGGTTATCAGTAACTACTTTCAAAGATGTGTTAATAATAGAGAAGAGATTCCTATAAATTAATTAAACTAGGGTTATTTTTTATGTTCATAAGTAAAAAAAATCAGCTGTCTATTTTGAAATACAGTCTCAATATTTATGATATAATAATAAGAATAAAAGTAAGTATTATTAATACTATTATTATTATTATAATAGTTAACCCATAGTCACTATTATATATGTCAATATGATTAAACTATACTAAAAACTAATGAACCGAATATTATATCAATTGTCACAGGAATAAAAAATATGGCTTTTAGTTTCTTACAATTAATTAATAAAATGTTTCCAACGTGGCCTATTATTCATTTGGTTTACACACATATATACACATCTTGGCTACTTGTTTATCTTACACACAAATACATATACAGTATAGGTGTATCTGTATGTATATATATATATGTATAAGATATATAATTCTTCTTCTTTTAGTCAACCAACTGAAGGTTTGATGTAATTTTTATCCATCTGTAGCTGGGCACGTAAAAAGCCCTTCGTCTAGTTAGTCCCACGTGTACCATCTGGTAGAAATTCTATGTACCAGAATAGGTCTAGAATTGTTGTGGTTCCCCGTTGCTTTCCACTCT
Organism: Timema genevievae; assembly: GCA_902155825.1. Classification (NCBI taxonomy): domain Eukaryota; kingdom Metazoa; phylum Arthropoda; class Insecta; order Phasmatodea; family Timematidae; genus Timema; species Timema genevievae. The sequence continues at coordinate 197,823 of CABFWO010000883.1, forward strand.
AAAATTTTACTAGCGAGCGTGAAAGAACCTACACAATTTGCCATGAGACGTATTTTCACATACCTTCCAGGGTTGTTTTACATGGCACAATCGACATAGGTCCAACGGCTTTACTTCACCTCGCTTAATACAAATCCATCGATACTGGCTGGGTTTGAACCCACGAGCACACGGTATTGAGGTGAGCACTCTACCACAAGATCAAGTATGTCAACTTATAGTGTAAGCCAATATATATATAAACATACATGCATAGATACATATATAAACAAATATATACATATATATTAATTGATAAATATATACATAGATACATATATAAACATATATAATTATGTATATATGTATTTATATATACATATCTTTACATATATATATCTTAATTACAATATAAAGTGTTAATTATGTGAAATATATATTTTAGAATAAATATATAATCAGTTTAGCATTGGGAGAGTGGTAAAACTTTTAGGAAAATAAAAGCTCAGTATACCAGATAGGGATTCGAACCTTGACCTCCCCATGATCAGCAAGCGAGGCTAAGTAAGTCCACCTAGACCACATGCTCCCCGTTTTGAGCCAATGACATAATATGTCTTTAATGCTCTGCATGTTAAACATTATTATTTATTTATTGGGTTTGCATGACTCTATTTCTAATTTAAATATTATTTTAATAGTCTTAACAAGTTGTAGCTATGCTTAGTATAGGGCAAATACTTTGTTATCTCATCAAGATTTCTTTGGATAAATGTGGAGATAAATTAAAATGATAGGACAAGTCATATTAAAAGCTTTGTTCTATTAATTCAAGGATACAATTTGTATATACACAAGTATTATATAATCATCCCTAAATTTAAGTTGAATTTATTTTTAAATTTATTTTTACCATAGTGTTTCATACAAAAGGAGTTATAAATATAAGTTATTAAACTAAACATAAGATCAAACGATATGTAAACAAGATTAAAAAAACTTTCATGTTTAAATGATCTTTAACCATTCAAAATCAATTTTGTTAATTAATACATGAATCGTAATGAAAATCTATCTTTCTACTTTAGGAGTAGCGCTTTTGTTGAGTAATAATACTAATTAAATTAATTTGTACAGTATTTGTATTCCACAAAATCAGTCATCAAAATATATATATTAGTTTTTCACTATAATACCAGTAAAACACACTGCTAAGAATCAAAACAATACACAAATTTAATTGTTAATTAAAACCACAAAGAAACAATATTAATCAGGGACTCAACATAATTCCTCTTTATTTGATAGGATTGTTTTACGAAACATTGAGGACGAACGTTATTAAAAGCGATCAAATATTGATGATAATCATAAACAAGTTTTGGCATATATTGAGGATACATTCGGTTAATAGGAGATATTGATATAAAAATAAAATAGCAACTTGTTCCTAATTATTTCTCCCCCCAGTTTGTCGGTTTACTCGGCGTAATTTGCAGGCGACTATCCAATAACGCGCCATAACTGCGGAGTTGTCATCATAATCCCCACCGTGGTCTCACCATCTCCCTCAGGTCAGCTTATTGACGACCTCCAACTAGGAGCTAATTATTGTAACGATGGCCGTGCGGTCACGGGTTAGGCTTCTAGAGAGGGGGTTGAAGGGAGGAGGGTTATAGGGCCACGTGGTTTAACCAGATAACTTGGAACTGATGACACCTTCCAATGCTCGCCTGTATAATCACATCATCACGTGACCCTGACGACTATAATCATTCTCGTCGGGATCGAGCCAGTAACGTGAGAGGGGGGGTGGGGGGTAGTTTTCAATCGGTGGTTCTCACATGATTGGTTCGATAAGGGAGAATTATCAGTCTCATAAATTATCGATATTTTATCTTTCACTAAGTTATAATCTGGGTACCTCCAAGTCCACACACATTGATTCTACAACTCTCATAGCATTGAACTTTGTTTGACCACTTGTTTTATAAAATGGACAGGTGGAACGTATTTTATGATCCGATATATATTCTCTGGTTTGATTGTCAAAGCTCTTGTCTTTATTTTATTCTTTTATCAGAAGCAGTCTCGCAACTCAAAGTAAGGACAAATATTGAGGAACTTGCCCCAGTTTTATTCCAAATTAATACAATGTTACAATGTTAATACAATATAATGTTAAATTTAAAATATATTTATTGATCTAGCTTTCTGATTATTAACGGTTACATCCAAGGGACAGTAATGAGAGGGGTAGTTTTACAGAAATGGACCCTTACTAGCGTAAATAGAGGATGGTCACAATATATTGAGAATAACCAGCTGGAAAACCACCCCGAGTGATGAAGGTTTTTGTGCCTCTTTTATTTCTGTTTAAATACTTGAAGATCATAGTATGCGTTGGTATATTCTTCTGGTGGATAAATAGGCTATTTAAATCCTTGAATGTCAATACTTTCTTCAGTTTATTAAATATAATATTATAATGATGTAAAACGATATTTTAGTTTAGCAATTAAACACATGTCCAACACCTTAGCTCAGTTGGTTACATGTTTGCCTACTGAGCCAAGGTTCCCTGGTTCAATTCCTGGCATGGCCAAAGAAAATATGGGCTATAGCTTGAATAAAAAACTGACCCAAGCCATAGATTGGAAACAGTCATGGCTGTAAAGTAAAACACAGGCCTATTAGCACCCACATAGTTTCACCTGGATCATTGGGTGTGCGGAAAATACGTCAAGCTATTTTAGTCTGATTTGCCGGAGATGGATGGTCAGGGAGCAAATACTGATTAGGATTACTGAATGTGGTTATCCCCAAAGAGATTACCAATCCTCCTAGGTGGGTACATTTTATTTAAATTTTGTCTTTTTCGTTTTTTTATCCCATTAGCTTATTTTAATGTGACAGACAAAGCGTGCAGCAAGAAATGCTGCAAAATTATTAGGATTAAAAAGCTATTTATTAATTTAATATAATATAACTAAATAGTTGATCATTAGGTTTTTATTGAGGAAATTGAAAATATCTAGATTACTTAACAAAAAATAATGTAACAAGTGGTTTTTGAGGTTAGGGTTTACTTAGTAGGTATAGCCATAGAGTGGATATAAAAATCAAAAATGAACCATTCTAATAATACTAGGTGATTGTGCAGTGAATTTTGCAAATTTTTAACATTACTATCAGGTTTTTTTTTTCTAGAGTGATGCAAACCAAGATTGGCTGTACAGTTGAAATAAATTAAACATAATATTTGGTATGAAATAAAATATTTTCTAGAAATTAATTAATTCATATTTTTAAAGCAAATAATGGTCAATTTTGTTGATTTTAAAGAGAATAACTAAAACATTCCAAACAAAAAAAAATTCCCTAATTTAGGAAATTAATTTCCCCAATCAAAGAATATGGGTAAAATATGTGCTATGACTGACTATTTTAACGGCTATGTTGTGACCAGGCAAATATTTTACAACTAAGAAGAAGAAGAAATATCAACAATGGAAATTATATATTTTTAACCTAATATCTTTGCCTTGTTTAGTATGTAAATATTTTTACCGTAATTGTTCTATTTGTTGCACCATACCACTTTAGTATTTAAGTTATAATTTTTATCCAAAGGGAATTTTTTATTTAGTTATATACAATTGTACACATATCATGGTTTCCATGTGATGTAAACAAAGAAAGGTTGCACAGATGATTCAATGTCTACACAACACAAAAGCTGGAAATGTTCTTGTTAAATTAGATTTTAGTTGATATCTACTATTTTGGCCGACAAACTGAACCCCTCACCTTTAAGATAGGTGCTTACTTGTCAAGATCGGTTCAGCTGTTTTCTCGTAATTTCACTCGCTGGAGATTGACATATAAAACTATATGTAAGAAATCTTTATAGGCATGAGTCCCTGTTTACATGATTACTGAACAATGAAAGTTAAGGTCCACAAGTTAAGGGTGTCTGAAAAGTTACTGTTCAGTAAAGGATCACGTACTTCGATGTAGTTATTCTTATAACATCTGTTTGAAATGCCTACCATGGACATAAAAACATGTCTGAACATGCATATTTATGTGGTATGGCATGAAGAGGCGTGTCCAAACGTGTCTTCAGGCCCATGAGGGACATTGCCAACATCTGTTATAGGAAGAAATGCAACGAGGTACTTGATAACTTAGTGCACAATAACTTTTCGGTCATCCTGTATTTAATCTTCGTAATCCCCTTATTGCCTACTAGATAGCGCGTATCACTTATTATTTTTCCTTCTATCTACGGTTCCAAAGTGTATTATCATAGTGACATACAGCGTATTATTTAACAAAGCTTTGTTACCTATTCTTTGTTAACTTGAGGTATATATAATGAATTCACGATTGTTTCTTAGGATTAATTTACTAATGATTTTGTGCTGGTGAGTACTACAGCATAGGCTTCTAATTAATAATTTAGAATATAAAATTATTATAACTCAGGATTATAATGTAAACTTAGTTGTATGGGAAAATACTTATTTCATTAGTGATAACTTTTCAAATGTTACCGGGAACTGAACGTGCGATACTTAGATAATTAGGTATTTTGTTTTTAGTAATACATTTCACTACACGTTTGGCTCATCTGTATTTAATCAACGGGATAGGCATAAGAAAAGTGACATTTTGTGTAAATATAGCAGCATTTGCTTGGAGAAGCTTTGAAAAACCATGTTGAATAAACAAACTTTTAGTAAACCCAGCTGGAATACAAACCTAGACCTCTCCTGCATTAGCAAACTAAAACTTAGGAGCTTGACGCTTAATTGACATGCCAATTAATACGGGTGGAATGCAAGTCATCTAAGGACTGAGCTAAGAAGTGGAATTTATCGTTTTTTAAATCAAATATACTCTAATTCTAACTTCTTTGAACCATATAGATGTTTCACGATGGTAATAAGTTTTGTTGATGATGCTGATAGTGTTGATAATGCTGATTAATGGTACTGGAGTATACAAATAAAATCATATTAATTTCTTCTTCTTTTGAAAATAAATTTTATCTGAATTAATTTCTCCTAGTCCTCTTTGACGTTGTTTGGGAGACATAGTGTGATCTTATATTGAAGAACAGGAATTAATTCATATCTTGCACTAATATAATTATAATATTCATCAAGCAATGTTTTAAGAGCTTAGTACTCTTAATTTCTTGTGAGAAGATTGAACATTAACATCATAATTTACAAAACCTTCATGTTGAAATAGCCTTTAAATTGTGAAAATCCATGGCTTTTAAATTCTGATGAGCATTTAGTTGTAATTCTGTCCTAAAATTAATAAAATGAGTTTTACATATCTGATAGCCTACCTGATTTGAGGTCGCAGTCAAAATTGGTTAGTATATTTCATTCAAACTTTAAATTTAGATTTTATATAGTGATGCTTCTATGTGCGATCATAATTTTAGTTAAAGTTCTAAAGTTAAGGGTATCTTGTTGATGTTTGAGTTTTTTATTTAAAATTTGAAAGCAGCGATACAATATTTGTTAAAAAGGAGTATTTTGGGAACTATTTACATGGCAAATAATATTGTATACTTGTTTTCTGGAGAATAATTTTACAGTAATTAAATTTTTGAAGGCTTGTTGTTTTAAAATTTCAATAAACTATATGAGAAGGATTTATGATTGTGTTTTGCCAATTTCTTTTAGCTTCTATATCCTAAACGAGCCAAAAATTAAGTCCCTACTCACTAATGCGTGCTAATAAAATGTGATTGATCGTAAACATGTGTAAATTTCCCTTGCATTTGCTATTTATTTGACTAGTATATATCTTGTCTCACTACAAAATAAGGTAAAACACAAAATGCGTGAAAAGAACAAAAGTACATCCAAAACTATCACTAAACAAAAATGGGGTCCCTTTTTAAATATAAATCTATTATATGGAACTATTTATTGAATAAAATAAATTAATATATTCTCGTAATATGTCTAATAATTGAAAATGTTTAAAAATAACTTACATTGCTTTGAAATAATAATTTGAGCAATCCTAGGGACGTCTTTATCTTTCCGCCATTTTGTATAGCTGAATTGCAGAACCACTAATGGTGCAAATCGAGAGACCTGACAAAGGTGAACTTAATTTGACTATGGAGGGTTTTGGCTTTAATCTTTGATAATCTCCCTTCTCGTTCTTTTATTTCTTTATTACATTTTCCTCACTCCTATGCCAGTATGCCATCTTAATAAGCTGAAATTCAGAGATTTTTATATTTTACTTCAGAAATCTTAATTCTAGTTTCTAAGAACAATTTTGTGTCCTTGCAACTCTAATCCAACTGATAGTAATTTACTGATGATAAAGATTCCTCCTGGGTTCCCATGATTGAAATATTTAACATGGGACGTGTAACTTTTGCGAAAATTATTCCTAAATTCCCAAAAGCTTTATTTCTGTCACTTTTATGACAAACAATATGAGAACAAATACCAAATCCAAGTAGAAAATAAAAAAAAACTTTGGGTATCCCAAAAATTAAATATAATTGTTGATATAAAATAGGATCACCTACTACATAAGGATGAAAAGGGATGTATTTGACGGTTTTTAAATTCCTAAAATAATGTGAATATTTTGTGTATAGGTAAGCAATTTTTTTTAATGAACTGCATTACAAATAAACATATTGGAAAGTGTTAATTAGTTTTGAAAAATTTCATGGTCTTTGTCGAGTATTCAATTATTCCTTTGGAATTCAGATCTGACAGCCTCCTGAATTATTTAAATAAATGTTTGATATACTCACCATAGTCTTTTTATTCTTTTTTGGGGGATATTTAAGGCTGGGGGCTTTATTAGGAAGACTCCTCTTGGAAGGATTAATGATCTGCGGTTTCCCAAACAATATGTAGGATTATGACAATTTTTTTCTGATTATCTACCTTAATCATACGTATCTTTGAGTTCAAATTTAATTATAGCTTTATTTTCATTATGCAGGGAAATTTGGCGCAACCTTTAGAAAATACAAACACATTTTGTGATCATCATTGATAGTATTGCAATACACAATTTCTGTTTTCTTACAGGTATTGATTAGTTATCAAAAGTGAAAGCTGCGGACATTACTTGAAGTATAAATACGTGAGAAGTTGTCAGATATGTCCATTCATAATATGACTAGGGTTTTCTTTCAAATCCCTTACAAGAGAAATTCCATGACCAGTTTACCTATCTTAGGATATAATTGATAGATATGTTTGACGTCCATTCGGGAACTATTATAAACTAAAGATAAATTATAAAAGGTTAATCCCCAAAAGACAAAACTTATATGTTTTTTTTTTAAAACGCCCCTATCACAAAGGTGAGACGAAATATCTCAAATTGGTAAATAAGTTAATATAACGATTAAATCTTTACTTATAATTGAGTGGGGCGAGGCCTGGTTTTAATTCGATCATTTGGTATTTAGTCTGGCTATTTGTTTATCTATTACTTCTTAATTCGTAGGAAGCAAGTTTATCATGAAATTTATTTGAAAATAGGTCATTTAACAAATGTATTGTACAAATACATTTAATAAATAATTATATAAAACACAAAAGATTTTACAACATGGCTGGTAACTAACCAATTATCAGAAATAAATAATAGAAATTATTGGCTATATTTGATTATTGAATTCCTTGAAAACCAATAATAAGTATATTTTGAAAATTTTATTTAATATAAATTAATTGGATACAATAGGTGAAGATGATGTTACAATATTTTATATATATAGAATTTAAATTGAAAGGATAGAAATTAGCGTTATATTTTTGATGATATGTTTTTGAATATTGTTGTTATGAGTAGAACTAAAAAAATAGTAAAATTATGTAATAGAAATTGACTAATTCTCTTATCTGGTAGTCCTTTTCTCGTTCATTTTAATGGTTGCGTTAGCTACCATAGATTCTTGGACGACTAGTTTCAATCCATGATACAAATCATGTTCAAGTCATCATGGAACAACACAAACAAATTATAGGAGAAAAATAGAATTATACACCAACGAAGCGTATGTGATAAAATGTAATAAGGAAGTTAAAGTAATAATGTGAGAGTAAAGAAAGAATTTTATGGGTAAGAACATTTACCCTAGTCTCAATAAAGTATACTCTATGTTAATCCTCCCAGCGTTATAATGAACCTGGCTATGTGGTTTAATTAGAAGAAACTGTCTTCTGCACGATATAATAGAAGGAAGAATTGAGGAAAAGAGGAGCTTAGGAAGAAGGAGGATTCAAATATTGGATGAATTAAAAGAAATAAGAAAATTCTGGGAGCTGAATGAGGAGGCACAAGACAGGGTGCATTGGTGGTCTAAGTTCACTGACAAAAGGAATGAACTTGTCGTAAGACAGAACAGGTACTCAGTAATAGTATGAATGTGAGTGAAAATATTAAGTAAGTTATGATGGGCTTCCAATATTTCTAGAACCATCACTACACAGATTCTATAGTTATATTAAATAATGTGAGAGTTATTCATATACTGTAAATTGTTTGGATGGTAGCTTGATGGATTTAATATTTGTTTACTCTTAGTGAGACCTGATAATATATATATATATATATATGTAGAGAGAGAGAGAGAGAGAGAGAGAGAGAGTAAGAGAATTTAAGAGTGTAATTTTAATTTAGTTTTGAATGAAATAAAGATTTGTTAAATAAGGAAAGGTGTTCTAGTCTTCACAATTTTGGCCCTAACCGGTATAAGCTGTTATCGAAGGAAGAGCTAGTTAGTTGGATTTTCTTTAAATTAGCGTTTTGGGGAGATTCCGTAATAGTGTTTATGAGGGTTTGATTTTTAAAAGTAGATTGTTCATTAGGGATTTGTTTTTTAACTAGTATGGCAGTTTGGATAAATATAATTTAAGCGTTATTTATTATGGTGCCTATAGAATAATTATATAGAAGTTTAATACATTTATCTATATGGGTAGGTTGGTATCATGTTTTTTTCTAGATGATTGGCAACATTTTATTAGTTTCTCTTAAATTTGAATTCGCTTAAGTGCTTATGATATCTGTTTAGAATTATCCACCCATTTAATCTTTATAGAGGGATTTGAAGTCACAAGTTGATTGATACGTACCGCTCTTTTTTAATTGATCATTTTAGTTTGGAATGGATTTACTGATTTATTTTTAAATATTTCTGTCTATTCATAAAGCTACTTTTATTTAATGTCTCTCAAGTTATAGGCCTATTGGTGAATCAGTTCGTTTCTTTTAATGTATGATTGAATTCTAGCCATATTTATTTGTTGTCGTTGATTCTTAAGGGTAGATTTGTTGATTATTTGGGATCTCTGATTTAAAGAATATTATAGATATTAATGAATGTGATTAACCATTTGACACTATAAGTTGTTTGATAATATTGAGTTCAATCTTGAAGTTATTTTTGTAGAGTGGAATATGAAGCAGTCTATAGATTATAATGTTAAAAATAATTTTTTTGTGGATGTCAGGGTGATTGAAGTATTTTAGAATAATTTCATCAGTATGTGCAGTATTCCTGTATATTTATTATTCTATTTTGTTCTTTTGTTTAACTGTGATTTTTATATCGAGGTAGTTAGTGCTGTTTTGAGTTGCATGTTTTATTATAAATTTTAATTAAATATGAATGTTGTTTAATAAATTAGTAAAGGACCGTCTTTGTTGTCTAGTGGTCAAGGTACTTAGCTACAGACTTCGAAGTCCCGGGTTTGATCCCTGGTGCTTCCATATTTTTATGTGAGGCATTGGGTCTGGAGTAAGGTCAACTAAGCCTCGTGAGGACAAATGAGGAGATATTTGAATGAAGAAGTAGTGGTTCCGGTCTAGAAAACTGAAAATATTTCCCAATGCATTAGTTGTGCTGACCACATGACACACTTTATCCACAAAAGTTGGCATTATCATCACCAAATTTAACAACTGCTAAGTAGGTGTGGCGATATTTACATATGAATGAAAGTTAATTAATCAAATTTTTTTCGGAAGATCATGAATATGTCCTCAATATACCGGCAACATAATTTTACATATTAATATAAACATTCTATTGCCTGTTTACTTATGACATATTCATAATTTTTAAACAAAGCAATATATTCCCCTGACAGCGAATTTTCCTAAATGGTTCACTCCTCTCCTTCCAAGAAACTAAGGGTATATTTACTCCAAACTCTTCCTACCCCATTATTATAGTTAAATGCGAGTAGCCCACATGATAGTAAGCTGTTGTAGAAACAAACAACATAATCTTAATGTTTGTAGTTTATCAAAAGATCTCGATCCTCTCACAGACAAACATTGAGATTGGAAGCCATTGTGCATGGCGGGGTGAATTGAGGCTGTTTTTTTACTAATAAGCTTTCTACTTTCCCTCCACGCTAATTATAATCTATTTCCTCTATTACCTTACTTATTTACACTCCCTCAGTGTAAATATGCAACTAGCTTGATCAGATATTAATATTCCTGGTGATCAATAAATACAAACAATAATAATATTAACTAACATATATATTCTAGGCATTAATTTAATTTATCGGCCATAAAGGTATATGGATTGTTTTTCATAATATAATTAAGTCAACTACATTAATTCCTTTGTAACCTCACCAGTGATCAAGTGGTTTGAAGCATAATCCTGGCAAAATTATGGATTGCCTGTAGCAGATAATTTAGGGTTCGATTCCCGGGAGAATTGTCAGCGAACGGTATGAAGTTATGGACCTTGACGATTCAAGGTATCATCACATAAGCAATATTTGGCAATGTGAGCACTAACAAGATTCTTCAGTGAATATCTTAGATCTATTTTGTTATCAATAATGTTGGGAAGCACCACGTCTTACTACCCTTAAGAGCTACCCGAATAATATAAGTTAGGATTTGTATAGCTATTAAGGTGGTATAATTTAAAGCAAGTGTACCCCAATTTGCGTAGAGGGAGAAAGAGAGAGGGAAAACTGATTCAGGAAAATTCATCTCTTCATGCCCATCCAGGGTTGAGACACGGATCCTCCCGTTACTAGAGTGCAAGACTAGACCAGACTGTTGACCTGGTCCACGTATATACCCACTGGTACGAGTAGTTGTAATAATGTATCTTATTTATGTCATTGCGACAGTCTAAAAAGACAGAAGATTTTTTATGAGTAGTTAAATTGTTTAACTGTTAATGCTGAACGTTGTGGTTGGATTGTTAAGTGGGATTCTCGTCACATGCCATGTATGTGTGTGTGTGTGTTCATGCCATTACAATTACTCTAGCTATTGAGCGCTTAGATGAAGACAAGTAATTTCAATTACATGACACACAACTGGACAGAACACTACAATAGATGTAAATTAGTGACAGAGTATCTTGTCTATCGCAACATTTCCAATGGTTTCTCATCTCAAAAGGTTGTATTTCAAAGTATTTCTTTTAAATGAATCTTATTTATTTAGTTCTATTTTGTTAGCGTTAAATGTCGGGAAAAAAATAACTTACTGTATATTAATTTCAAAATTGGGAAATGCTCTCAATATATTTAAGTAGGTTTTGTATAATTATTGTATTAGGTACAAGTATTCCACTCGCCCTGTCAGGTAAATCTTTCGACTTTATTATTTACTACGTTAGGCTTTAATATTATATTTAATCATATTATCAGGTATACATTTTCTTAACACACTAGCTATGTCGTAACCTCATAAAAGGTTACAGCAACTTTAGTGTCAACCACATTTATACTAGTTTTCCGTTATCCAGAAGGTTAAGGGTTTGAATCTCAGCTGAGTATACTCACTGGGTGTTTTCATTAATTGTTTTACACATTCTCTTCCCAGTGACGCGAGTGTACTTCTTCTAAATGTGACCCTACTCATGCCTGTCCCATTAATACACAGCTAGTTTGTTTAAGTATTAAGACGTGACATATAAAATCAACATATTATATATAAAATACATTAAGTGTTTGAATGCCCTCTTTATGACACTCTGAAGAGCTGAACTTTGCTATGCATGCTATATAGCATCCTATCTGTCTGAGAAAAGTCTCAATCTAGATATATCTAGGATAGTAGATCCAAAATGATGTACAAAACGTACAAATTTATTTCTAGAGCAATACAATTTATTATGGACGTAAAGGAGAGTGCCATATTAATGAGAAAAGTTCTAAACTGGAAACATCCAATCTAGGATAACCATTAAGGTGTACAAAACGTTTTGAGTCCTAAGCTGTTAAAATTTTGTAATAGATCATAGACGATATGGAGTATACCATCTTTATGAGCTAAAATTTGAAACTTAAAAAATACAATATAGCAGACAAAACTTATCTTTTGATTCTAATTTGGATGAAATATAGTTCTACAAATTTAATTAAATATTAGAAAAAAAGTTCTCTTTGTGATATACAATTGATAATATTATTACAATAAACTATATTTTTAGACCATAAAAACCACCAGCTCTCGATACCATCAGACCAAAATACTACTAATAATAATATGTTAACACCAAAAATAAAAATTATATTAAAGGGGTACTCATTATTATTGCGGTTGACAAGGGGAAAACTTGCGCGTACCTAGCATCGAGATAAGAAGTAATATAATACTTATCTCAGTAAATCGGTTTGCTCTTTGCCAAATCGTGATGCTAATGTTTTAATATGTTTGTTTAACATAGTCAATTATTTCATTTCTTCTCTTTGGTGGAATGTGATGATTTTTTTAAAAATTTCCAGCCACCCCTCGGAGAGAGGAAGTATTGTGATCGTAAAAAATATGAAATTTTATACATGCCTACGATTCATGACTCATTGAACCAATGATATTCATGATTCCGTCAGTCTGTGCGTATAAAAGTGTGTCTATATGTCAGCAGAGAGCTGAAACCATTTACAGATCAGACTAAATTTAACATCCAGGGTTTTCATAAGATTGATTAATAGTTTTTGTAAGTGTAAATCCAACCCTTAAAATAAAGGAACAGTATCAAGTTTACTTAAGAGCAAAACAGAAAACACGATTATTTGATAATCGGTTTTAAAGAATCTTATTAGAATAAGTGTTTAGGCGCTGTTTAACATTACAAATAAAATGACGCATCTATTATTTCCGGGATGAAAACTTAGAGGATAGCCTACTTAACATAAACAGATTTTCAATTTTGATAATATCCACGCAACTCTTTAAAACACGAAATAACATATCATTGCAAATTTGTAGTACTATTAGAAATGAAAAAACTTTTATTTGAAATATAAATTTATAAAATAAATAGCTTCCGAGCTATAAGCAAATATATTTTTATAGAGGTCTTTGAAATAGGAAATTTATTAATAATAATAATAATAATATTTAGCACCACGTCTTACTACCCGTTCGGGTTATACGCTTAAGTACTAATTACGCTAATGGATAAGGAATTGGGAGGGTTTAATTTAGAGGAAGTGAACCCGCATTTGCGTGGAGGTAGAGTGGAAAACCATTTAGGAAAAACCATCCCCAGTTCACCCGACCGAGATTCGAACCTCGATCTCCCCGTACTCGGTGGTCAAGCTCAACACGACTAGCGCGTTAGCCAACTACGCCACCGAGGCGGGTGAGGGAAATTTATCGATATGCTCGTTGGTGAACAGAAAGGTTCCTCTTTTCCAAATGTTTCTGTAACAGTTTATATTATCTAGTTAATGTTATTTGGTATTATGTTTCTGCAACTATGTATAATAGTCCCAGCCCCAGGAAGGATTTATCCACCCCATAAAGTGCAAAAGATTAGGAAATATTTGTTTTTATATATGTCATAGTGTCTCAGAAAATGGATTATTACAAAAGTTCAGTTGTGAGGAGCTTTTTGATGACACCAAAAATATGGCTGCTGGGATATTATTAAGTTGCCACATTTAAATAAGGATAACTTCTCACCAGTGTATGCTACAGAGATGAATCTTTTTCTGAAATGTTTAAAATTTAATAACATATACTTTTGTGATTATATAATATTTGTTAATTTCATTATATCTCTATATATCTTCACCTGTACGTATATTATCACTGCTAAAATTGATTATGTCTGAAGTATAAACAAGGTTTACTCAAAAGCTATATGACTATCTAAAGAATATTAATCACAAAATAGTGTAATTTTCTAATGAGGACTAGCAAAATCAAAAATAGAATTGGGGTCCAACCCAACGTTTAGGGAATTTATGAGTGATATCTATGTATACTCCCACTCTCTCAGGATTGTATGATTTCACTTTTAATCATACAGAGCTTTCATTTCAAAAGTAGTCACCCTAAATATATATAGATCTGATGCACAAATAATTTTAATACATTCAACTTTGATTTTTACAATAGTTGAAAATGTTAAAATTATCTTTGCAACATTTCAAACAGGACGCGTACCTTTGATGAAAAATTCAGAAAATACAATTTATTATGTTGAATTATTTTTAACAAATGTTTTTAAAAACTTCAGCAATACTTTACAGTTTACAAAGGGTTAAAAAATAAATATAATTATTGAATATCCTCTTCACTTTTATTGAAACTGCTATCATCATTGTCTAAATCAGATTTATCGTCTTGTTTTTTATTGCCCTATTATGTGGCCATTTTAAGATTATCTGGGAGTGTTGGTCCATCGTAACATTTTATGTGGTACCTGACATTTTACTAGCATCAATCGTGTTCAGTAGGATCGATCTTCTGTTTAGGTTCTCTACAATATGTTCGTTTCAACAGACATTACACTGAATCGCTTAATTTAATCTTTTGGATCCAAGCATGTTTAGATGTAAGCTGCATTGCTGGGCAAATATATTTAGCTATGGAGAGTGCCTTAAACTGATAGATCTTGGTGTCGTTTTTTCCCTACTTTACTCACTCTATGGTAGCCGTACTTTTCACACACCAATTTCTCTGGTTGGCATAAAAGCTTTACATTTCCTGAATTGTATGTACTTGGATCATTTTATCAATACATCGCGATAACTGGACAAACACATGGACAAAAATAGCTCTAACCTTTGTAATACTTTAGATCCATTACAATTTCCAGCCTATGGCCTGGGCCAGTTTATTATTCAAGCTATATATCTTCCACTATCGACTTGCTAGGCCCGTCGTAGATTCAATTGCCTTATAGTCTAACTTAAGAGTATGACAAGAACAACATCCTGTCCCCGGCCGTCAATTTATCAATATGAAAGGGTAAACCTATATTTTTACCTATGATAAATTTTCGGCCATACCAGGAATCGAACCCGGGACCCTCAACTCAGCAGACAGACACGATACCGACTGAAATAAAGGTGCCGGACACCCTTTATAATAATAAACCTAAAAAAACAAGAAAGAGACCTAGCGTGAAATCCAAAGTTGCACATGCCTAGAATCTAGTAAATCATCTGTATGTATTCAAAATAAAGTAGCCGAGGTCAGTACTTCAAGAACCACCCTACCATCAAGATTTTAATGATTTTAAAGTAGAATAGATATGTTTACAGGTAGAACCTTCATTCATTCTCACCTAAATTCGGTTCAGCGTAGGAATTGTTTTCTGAAAGGCCTTTTTCCCTAGCAAAAATCTATTTTATAATAGGATATTGGTAGGAAAAAAGACCTTTCAGAGAGTAATTCCTACCGTGAATGGAGTATAGAATCAATTAAGAGTGTTCTAGACGAGTGACCTATAATCACCCTTAGCCACGGGGATGGTATTACTTCTCTAGAAACATAAATGGTGCCATAGGTTTCTGGTTAGAAGAATATTCTAGAAAATAAAAAACATTTTAGTAGTCATTATTGTTAATACTTAAATAATTTATTAGTGTTATTTTTTAATGAGTGATATTATTTAGTGACGCCTGCAATCACACGACTTGTAAACATATTATGTTAAAATTGTTTTATAACATTTTTAATTTCCAAAAGAGTTAATGCTTTTCCCATCTAACTCTGTCTTGATTATCCGATATTAAAGGAAACCATCTATCTGTAATATTTACCTCAGTGAGTATCAATTTGGTTCATATTTGTTGAAGATAATCAAACATTAGTAAGCTAAACATGTTGGCGTGTTCGTCTTGGATGTTGAACATGTTCTGGGGGACTGATACGTAATTTTGGTTGGATGAACTCACACGCCAAAGAGAATCATCTGAACCGTGGATCAGGTTTCAACCGCGGCAGATATAATTGAGGGAATTTAAGATGGTAATTTTTGTGTAATTACTGTGCTAATTGCATTTATTTTCTACGCACAAGAGATGTTTCACGAACAAAATATCTATATCATCACAGAAATTTATAGAAACCAGTTCTTTAATTATGCTTAAAAATGTTTGTTTTTTTATAAATATTTTTAATTATTCATATAACAATTTTAAGCTCCTTTTTGAAATATTATAGAAATAATCATGGTTTATAGGTAGATAGGCTTAAGCAAGAACAGTTTATTTATCTCACAAAAAATTTATATTTAAAAACATTTTTCAAAAATCCTTATTATTGGATCTAGTTTAAATACACTTATTATGAGAGAATAATCTAAAGCCTATATTGTTACATCCTTAATAGACAGAGGTGAGCAGAATATTGATGATAGTAAATAATTGGTCAAGCTTAGTGTCAATTTGTGATCTGCCATAAATGTAGGAATTAAGTTTAACCTTGATTTTTAAAGCAGACTGAGCGTCATGAAAATACTTCAGAGCTTAGGTTATGTCAAGAAGCATAACATCAGTGAAACATCAAAAAAGAACTAGGTGTCATTCGTTTTAGTATCAGAGTGAAATAATTAAGATTATTTATCAAAGTTTAGACAAATTTGTTATGAAAAATTGTTGTTTAAGAACATAATACATTTTTGTTTAATAGATTTATTTTTGAAATGATCCATACATAAATTGAAAGGCTTTAAATACAACTTTCAGATACGAGTTTATTGTTTCTTAACTCTCCATGTCTAGATGTATCGTATTCTGGCCCTATGAGAGAGCGGTGCAGGGGGTACGTTTTACCCGGGCACGAGGGTCTAAAAGGGGCCTGGGAATATCCTGGGAGCTCAGAATTTTTTCGCATACATTGAAGACTAGCATTCACATTTTACCTACTATTATTAAGATCTTAAAGGTCTATGGATATAATATATGTTTATCTTATTTTTTATATTTTTTAGATATAAAAAGTATAAATATATATATGGTTTTTTCTTATTTCTTTTTTTTTCCAGATAGGATATTTAAAAAAAAATAGGATTAATAAAAAATGGAGGGGGGAGGTTGGCCGAAAAAAATGTGTACCCCCTAATAAAACTTTGCTAAAAGAACCTGATCGTATTGTTTAAAATATTAGTTTTATTTACATATTTNAAAAAATAGGATTAATAAAAAATGGAGGGGGGAGGTTGGCCGAAAAAAATGTGTACCCCCTAATAAAACTTTGCTAAAAGAACCTGATCGTATTGTTTAAAATATTAGTTTTATTTACATATTTACGGTCTAGAAGTGTTTTCACTATTATTATTAATAATAGTAGTTCTATATTTAAAAATCAGTATATCATTTTAGGTATTAAGATATATTCTTTGTTAGATCAGTGGCATATTGATCTACTGTATGTATCTTGAACTCTTGTCAAAACAAAATAAGTCAAATTTAACACAAAATATATTTATTATTCTCTGGTTCAACAATTATAGGACCCTCTACGGTGGCCAGGTGGTCTAAGGCGCTACTCCTGCAGAAGACTAGACTGCCAGTGACAGCGAGATTGTGGTTTAAATATACTGAGGCTGGTGTTATAAAATGATTTTCCACCCTCCCTTCACGCAAATGTGGATACACTTGCACTAAGTATAACCTTATAATGACTTAAAACATCATTATTGTTAGTACATAAATGCATAATACCGAACGGGTAGTAAAACACGGTGATAAAAAACTATGATAGGACATGGACATTAAAATGAATCTCTGATGGCTGGTGATTTTAATTATTTTTTTAACTACGCAATTGTTTGGATGTACGACTTAAGAAGTAGCTTAACCTACAGCAACGCACTTAATACTAAACACCTAACGTGAGCTCTAAGAATTGGGCCAATTAAACATTAAATAAACTAGCATTCATCTGGAATTAGTCTAAACTCCCTCAGAATTTTGTTGAATCTTACTAAATATTAGGGTTGATAGGATAAACATATATTTCAATAAGTATACACCTGTATTTGTATTTTTATTCATTCATTTGTCTTTATTTATAATTCTGAATATATTAATTTCATCAATATGAGCATCTGGAAAGATTTCACATAGGTCTGAGGGAGCTTGTATTAACTCAGATTAGACCTATTAGTCTAAGTCTAGATACACATTTGTGTATAGATTAGCTTGCACAATTAGTCAACTACCCCTATTCCTTGAACTGTCGTTAGGTGTTCAGTATTAAGTGCACTGTTCAAAGTTAATCTACTTCATATTATTTTGTATACCAATGAATACTTCTAAAAGTTTCTTGCATTTGTGAAGAATTAAAATATTAATTTAAATGTTAGGAAATACTTTAATAATAATTAATTAAGAAACAAATAATTTAAGTTTACTGTTTAACCAACGTAACAATTAATAATAAACGAGAATATTCCCTCTGACCTAAAATGAAAAGACAGAAATCCTTTTCTCTCCATGACAATAGAGATGAAATCTTTTTAATAAGCCTAGTCAGACGTGTGTCATGTTTGAGTGCAAATAACAGGGGCCCCTATTCACATTCAGCTATACAATGGAAAGCAAGTGTAGAGAGAAAGGTAGGACCAAAAGGAGTTGGTGGAGGAATCACAAGTTTTCAACTCGTAGCCTGGCGGCATGACTCCAAGGTGTTTGTGACCTGTGTTCTTGTATTCATAAACGTCAACAGCTGCCGGCAGTGGGTAGAAGCACTGCTGCTAAAACAATTCAACTGTGACCTCGCTTACAATGGTAGAAATGAGTGACTACCGAAAGGTAACAATGGTGTAAGTGACAGTTTACAGTAGTGTCATTTTTTTTTTAGGACAATGTCACCTGCCATCATGACCTTTGAGGACCTCCCTGCTTTCGTTCTGCCTCCAACTACGACACTGGAAATTGGCCAAATATCACTCGTAGAAAACTATGCCCCATCTGACATTCATGTTCTTGTGTCCGACAGCTCTCATCTAGAAGCAATCTAGGTTATGTTGGTAATATATTTTCTTCATGAAATTAGCAGTTACACGTAGGGTTTGGCTTAGAGCTAGGGTTGAGGCATTAATTTTTTACTAGAATTTGTTACGGTTGATGTGGATAATATTTATTAATATGTCCTTAATACAAAGGTGTATTTAGGGAATTTAGCTAAATATTATTATATATTATAATCAATAGTGCAGATATAACTGTTCTATGTATCTAAGCTTAAGTATCATTATGTACTCACAAGGGAGACCAGACCTTCCCCATTGGTCTAAAAACGTAATTCTATGCCCTTTTCACTGTCACAAAATGGGAAGAGCAGGGAATTCAGGGGATTTGGAATGAAGATAACATATTTGAGGACAAAAAGCAAAAGGTCAGAAGAGTCTTGTGTTGAAATAGACAAAAGGATCAATGCTAGGTTGTATTTGGTCGAGTAGAAAGATCATACCATGGAAGTTATTGGATACCATCATAATGCGACCCTAGTGCAAATAAAACCTACTGAAAGGCTAGTTATGTTCGTATGGTTCAGCTAATAAGGCCTACAGAAAGGCCAGCTCTGTTATTGTGGTTCAGCTAATAAGGCCTACAGAAAGGCCAGCTCTGTTATTGTGGTTCAGCTAATAAAGCCTACAGAAAGGCCAGCTCATTTCTTGTGGTTCAGCTAATAAGGCCTACAGAAAGGCCAGTTCTGTTCTTGTGGTTCAGCTAATAAAGCCTACAGAAAGGCCAGCTCATTTCTTGTGGTTCAGCTAATAAGGCCTACAGACAGGACAGCTCTGTTCTTGTGGTTCAGCTAATAAGGCCTACAGAAAGGCCAGCTCTGTTATTGTGGTTCAGCTAATAAGGCCTACAGAAAGGCCAGCTCTGTTATTGTGGTTCAGCTAATAGGGCCTATAGAAATGCCAGTTCTGTTCTTGTGGTTTAACTAATAAGGTCTTTAGAAAGGCAAGTTCTGTTCTTGTGGTTCAACTAATAAGGCCTATAGAAAGGCCAGCTCTGTTATTGTGGTTCAGCTAATAAAGCCTACAGAAAGACCAGTTCTGTTCTTTTGGTCCAGCTAATAAGGCCTTCAGAAGGGCCAGCTTTCTCCTTGTGGTTTAGCTAATAATATCCTCAGGGAGTGCCAAACAATATCTTGCAGTGTTAAAATTAACAACATTCAATATCATGACATAATATACTTCAAGTCTAAATCTTAAGCTGATGACTAAATCAGAAATATTGTTTTTGTAATATTAGTTATATAATAAAAGCCATACAGTGTCTGTCTCTATGTCCAAAGTTTTAATAAATCTTCCCGACAAGGGCTGGAGTTGAAACATCGCACCCTGATTACTTTAGTGTTGTAGCTACACTAAAAATTCTTTAAATTAAGATTTTTCATGTGGTGGCCTCAGAAGGGGTTCAGAACATCGTGATCACATGGATAGAATTTTAGATTTAGTTTTGGTCCATGAAGCTTGCCATTATTATGTGTAAAAATCAAAATTCTAAAGACAAAAATCCCGATAACCTGAAAGAGCAATGAACACTATTTCACGCTACCTCATGTTTAGGCAAAGTGAGATAAAAACAGGAAACAGGCCTCAAACGAGATTACAAATCGCATCTGTCAGAGTCAGACCTAACCCAAGTTAAAATATAACTTTAATTTAATTGGTCAATAAATTACACAAAATATTTAAACAAACTATATCATTTCATGTAATTCACCTTCTATTCTCATTTAAATGTAGGGTAGAACAAGTTTCTTATGCTTTTTAAGTGATAATATATACAGTTATATTTCCATAAAAAATAGCTGACAGTTCGAAATAGATTCTAAATCTAACCTTATATGTCCATTTGTCAAGCTTTATGATCTTAAACTGTCAATTTTATAGATATTACACCTATAAACATTGAATAACATAATAAAGTGAAATACATGTTTCTTGTAACAAAATGTATGTTTTTAAGAGGTTCTTTCTATAAAAAAATAATCTGTAAATTTGTAACAGAGAACATAAAATGTATAATAAAAGCATTATTATTAAATTTAAAGTGCGTTACAATAAGCTAACACTTGCTATTATAATATATTTATATACAAAAATAATATTCTACTAAAGGGGAATATGAACATTTTAACTTTAGAACTATATAAAGTTTCAGGGTTTAATTAGGTATATAAATCCACAATTTTGTGTCCAGCCTTAAAGGAAGTTTTAAAAAGATTTTTAAGAAAAGGGTTTTTTATCCGTGTTATCTCTTAGCCTGTAATTATTCTATTCAATTCTTAAAACACGAGGTCCATATCATTGTCTTAACATATATACTAACTGATGAACCCCACTCAGGAAAACAAGGTTAAGTTGCAACGAGTGAAATACAGGTATATAATTATTTAAATATTAAATGTTCAATATCATATATTTTCATCATCATTACACATCTTGTTTCCATCCCATTATATTAAGTAATATATTTCTTGTTAGGAGGTAACATAAGGAAAAAACTTAGCTTTGACAGTTATACTGGTGCACCACATTATCCTCTAGTGGTAATGATACGATCAACGATATACTGTCCAGCAAGGCAGTCTATAAAGTAGCAACACTGGTTTGTAGGAACATTGCAATCAAGCGTGATCAGGGTAAGACTGAGCCAAGATTGTACTGGCTAAAATGTGCCTACACTGATTGGTACAGCATCCTTACCGTAAGCAATGAATAATGTTATTGGTGAGAGTACAAACAAGGCTAGTAATCTTGACTGCTCTAAATTAAATTATTAAAAAGAACCATGACATTATAGCCTACTCGATGACTGAAGCTATGATGGGCAGCAGAGTCTAAATTTGAAGAAAACTTCTGTTAAAAAGTTGGAGAGAACATGGATTATTGGAATGTGGAATGTGAGAGGAGTGTGTGATAGAGAGAATTAATTGTTAGATTAAATAAGTTACTAAATTAAATTAATAAAAAGAACCATGACATTATAGCCTACTCGATGACGGAAGCTATGATGGGCAGCAGAGGATAAATTTGAAGGAAACCTCTGTTAACAAGTTGGAGAGAACATGGATTATTGGAAAGTGGAATGTGAGAGGAAGGTGTGATAGAGAGAATTAATTGTTAGATTAAATGAGTGGGAGAAGAATTGATATTGTGTGAATGTAAAACGAAGCAAAAATAGAAATATATTTTGATGGCGAGTTATGGTAGCCTAACACTGTGTTTGGGTGTGGATGAACGGTTAAGGGGAATTCAGGGAGTAGGTTTAATACTAAGCCCAACAGCTAAGCTTTACGTGGGAAGGTCTGAGATTATGTAATCTAGAATTTTATGGGTACATTTGAAAATAGGCATCCGTAGAAATATGTTAGTTGCCGAATATGATCCGGTGGAAGGCAAGGACGAGAATGTTAGGGTGAAGTTTTGGATTGAATTCAAACAAGTCTTCAAGTCATGTGAACCGGGTGAAAGAATTATATTCTTAGGATATATGAATGGATGGGTAGGTACCCAAAGAGAGAATTCAGTTATTGTGTAGGAAGGTATGGTGAAGACAGGGTAGTTGAGAAAGTTAATGAGTTTGTGAGTTTGTGTTTATAAAAAGGTTTATTTGTGTCGAATACATGGTTAAAGCACAAATATATTATATTGAATACAAAGTAAAGGGATGATTCAAGAACGATGATTGATTTTGTGTTGTATGATGATAAACTTAGAAGTTTAGTAAGGAATATGAGGGCTGTGCGTGGTACCAATTCTATCATTGGTCTCCGTGAAGAATAGGTGGCCCAGTCGCCTGATAGCTGGCTTAGGAGATATTTGTGTCTAGCCGAGGGGAATTTCTACTCTCGCCTGACATAATTTAGGTTATTTCTAACGACTGGATGGCTAGGCTACCATATTATAGGGACTTTTATGTATGTTTGTTTTCTACGTGGTCCTTAAGATCCGCATTTCAAGGTGGGAATGTTCCCACACACTAGCCTGCTAGACCCTGTATAGTCTGTGGTGCGTTTAGAAGAGGAAGGGGCTCTTCAGTCAGTTCTAGGCTAGGCAGTCTTACCTAATTAGGTAGTTTGTTTATGTTGATATTATGTACCACTTTTGGTTCTCAACAAGTGGAACTTTCTGCCCGTCAGGCATGGCACGTGTTTGATAGGTTGTTGATGTTGATTTTATGTACTACTTTTGGTTATCAACCAGTGGAACTTTCAGCCCGTCAGGCATGGCACGTGTTTGGTAGTTTGTTGATGTCGCTAATATGAACCACCTTTAGGTACTCTACCCAAGGGTCAGTACGCCCGTCTGGCTTAGGCTCATTGGCCAGCGCTGGCATCCTTCAACCAGGCCTTGAACATTGAATCGCCACTTACCCTATGCTAAGCAATTATTACATAATTGGGGCTTCACCTGGCTTTCTAATTAGCAGGTGCCTCACGCCACAATCTTATCTACTGATTATACCATAATATATGCGGAAATCTTCACCCGTCCTACCTGTGGTCTGTGTGATAGAGTATTGGGCTGTGTTCTGTAGCTGCCAATTGTATATAACTTGCTTGGTTCCCATTAAACTGATTTGTTATTTTAGTGTTATTTGTTTGCTTTGCTAAATATCCTGTCATGTATTTTAACCTTGTATAAGACTCGGCCATCTCTGGACGAGACTAGGGTGGTCATGTCAACCATTTGTATGCAACTTTTTGTTTTGTTAGTTGTGTCTTATTTAAATCTATCTCCTTTACGCTATTTTGGTTGTTTGTAAATGCCTGCGTCACAAGAGAAGAAGAGCCAAACAATTGAAGGCCATACAGATCGATAGAGTTTTCCCACCTGTCGTCACTTTGGTCAATTCCAATATATAGCCCATCCTCATCTTACTTGAGAAACACGAGGCAAAGCGTGTTATATCTGATAGTTTCATCGATAAGTTGGTGGGATTGTAGACTACAACATATATATCTTACATAGTCAAATTTTTTATTGAAATTGAATGAGTTAATTCCATGTCAAACCATTTTGTTCAATTTCTTGAATCTTCCAGTTCTGTAGGATGTTTCCATCATACGCTGATGATGTCCTGAAATCTCTCCTTAAACCAGCGATGAATTACACACCAAAAACAATTATTTACTAACAAATTTATATAAATATCACCATCTTTAATATGGTGCCTACATATGTAATGAATAATTTAGTTATTATTTTAGAATATATCGTTCTGATAACGCCTTTGTCTAAAGAAGATAGTATTCCTTTCCTGTCCTGATCACGAAGATGTCGCAAGCTTGCAGACTAGTTCCAAAGGTGACAACAGGTATATCACAAACGAAATTGTTGCCAAACTTAATGAAAGTTTCCATGAGATTGAAAGTATTACTGACCATCCAAGGCGTGATCATCCACCAACTAGACAATTGTGAGTTATCCGCATCATGAAATAGTACAGGTAACATAAAATAACTATTTACTATATTATAATGGATACTTTTGAATTATATTGTAATATCCATTAATGATTTGGATTCACTCCCCAGGAATACTTTTAATAAATTATCACCATAAACTCGCATCGGTAAGCATTCAAATAAAGGCATAAAGCTCGTTTAGTCGTTTTTTTTCTGTGACGTTGACAAAGAGCTTGAACCCAAAATTGGTGTGCTAAGGAGGTTTTCTTCCTAAATGTTTTCCCATTCTCCTTCCAAGCACGTACGCATATATATAATATTTTTTTTATCAATAACTACATGAATATAGTCCTGACATTTGTGTGTGTGTGTGTATGTAGGCCTATATATATATGTATATATACACACATACACACACACACACACAAAATACTTCTTTATAAAGGTCAGGACTATATTCCTGTAGTTATTGATAGAAATAAGATATAACTTAAATATAATATACTTATTTTTGCGTACGTGCTTGGAAGGAGAGTGGGAAAACATATGTGAATACATATGTTTGAAAAAAATATATATAAAGCAACAAGTGAGATATATATATTATTATAATTAGGATTTTATTATTTTGAATGTGTTATATATTAATATATCAGTATATTATGTTATATATATGTCAATATAATATATAATAAGTGGTTAGTGAGACTTGGGTATAAAAAAAATTAATGTATTTATTAATACATTGATATATAATACATACATATATAATATGTTTATTGAAGAAAATAAGATTTAAGATGTGCGGTTATACAAACTAGATACAACCTAATTATTTAATTACAAAATGACTAAATAATTTGTTAAATGTTCATAAAGCAGGTCAAGTATAATTTTTATAAATATAATTCAACTTGAAGGTTAGAAATTGATACAATTTCAATATCATGATATTTGGGTATTGTATAAAACCTTTTTAGAAAATAAATATGATGCAACAAATATTGATAAAAGTGTGTATAAATTATTAGAAAATAATTTTAAAAATATACAAAAATATTGATTTAATTTTAATCAAAAAGTAAGAAATGATTTTTATAATATGTTGAAATATGATAAAATAAAATGTATTAATAATGTAGTGAATATATATTTAAAATTATTTCGAAAGTATCTGATAAGTTATATCATATTTTTATTTATTTTAACTAAATCGTAAGCCCTTTTAAATATCTATTAATAATTGCTGAAACATAATATGTTATTCCTACTTTTTATAATATTTGTCTAGTAGTAAAAATCTGATCTATTGTTGATTTATTTCGTCAAAATCCATACTGATGACGTAATTATTTCCTCTGCATCCTGAATATACCTCATTAAAAATATGTTGGATACATCAAATTTAATCAAATCTGTCCAACAAAGGCAATAAAAGAAACACAGCCAAAAATAACTTTATTCAAGCAGCTATATTAAATAAATACCTTAATGAATTACATCTTTTGAAAACCAAACTTTAGTCAAAATTATATAATTATTACCAAAAAATTACAAATTATTTTAATCCCTATTTGTGCCATACCTTAGCTATCCATTGTAGTTGAGACATGACCGGCCAATGTCAAGAAGACACTCTCATACTACCCAATTTTATCTATCTCTTTAATTATCCTCCACTTTTACATTTACATTCACTTGGCACCCTACATTCATGCACCATATCTTTGATTTCATTCTTGCAACATAACTTAATACAAATCTTTCCACAATATTCTTAAAATGTACTGTTTAATTTCTTCGGCATTAATTTGATTTAATTATTATAGACTACAGTAAAGTGAACCTTTTTTATTATATCAAGGTATCTAACGTAAGGTTAAATATATTTTTCCTTTCTTATTTTCATAATTTAATACCTATTTTTAATGGCTCATTTTGACTTATTTGTTCTTTATTTAATTTGATTTAATTTGTTCTTATTCTTGCTGATGATGGTGTTTGTCATTAAACCTGTCGAATAACCTATCTCGGCCAAAGGAGCAAGAACTTTAACTAGGGTATAAGATATAAATTTTAAATAAATATTCACTACATTATTTATAAATTTTATTTGACCCAATCTCAACACATTATAACAATTATTTTATTGTCATTACCTTTACACATTATTAATATGTTTATGATTAGATTCAAATAATTTAACTCCCAATTTAATCAATGATTATTGTATCATATTTTTTTTAAATGTTTTATTCTCTACACCTAATTGTATGTCTCTGACAATGTATCAATTTCTACCATTTAACTTTAATTACTTTTATTTAATACTCACTTGTTTGTTTTAATAAACCTGAAACAAATTCACTCAATAAGATTGTTATTAAATAATTATGTTAGTTTTTACAATATAACCATAAAGTTTGAATCTTATTTTTTTGAATATATTATTCGCTCCTTACTCAATCGGGGGAATCCTTTCTAAATTCATATATAGTAATAATAATATATAATTAAATGAAAGTTCATATTTGATTAATATTGCCACCTAAGATTCTAACACTATTCAATTGAAATACATTCCAATTATGCTCATTACAGATTCTTTAAAATATTGCACATCCAAGAAAATGCCAAATTCATCTAACCAGCTATACAGGATGTATTTAGTAAAAATCTAGTCTAAGGCTCCAATAGCCCACGAATAATTCATCAATAAATAGCTAAGTTTACATATTATAATTATTACACATTTATTTACTTTTATCAATGGTGATAATAATCGGTGATCGAATGGTCTAGCCCGCTACTTTCGTGTTAGACTGGATTCCTGATGATAGGGAGATAGGGGTTTATATCCCTATTAGGTGTACTAAGAGTCGTTTTTCCTTAAGGGTTTTCCACCCACTCTTCACTTGAATTTGAATACACCTATTTTAAACTGTACCCTCACTACCCCTATTAAATTAGTGTAATTAATATTACTTGATGCCAAATACAAAATATTAAATAAATGTTGCAACTACTATTTGTAGACTTTCTAAATAAGCGCATCTATATAAGCAATATTTTATTTATAGTCTTTAAAAAATGTTATCAAACTGCCTTAAATCACATTTTATACCATCCCAAATTAGTGCTTGGAATAAAATAACCTCTTAGCAGAAAAACTGACTTACTTACCTGGAAATAGACACATTAGGAACATGACAGGTCACTGCCGCACTTTCAGAAGTAACCAAAACACTAGATACAATTAAAAATAATTTCCCATTGAAGAAAATATGAAGAGCAAGGCTTTATAAAAAGAATGAGTTAATTTACGCTGTATTTTATTATTCTATAAAAGGGGATGGTACCAAAAACATACTGTTTTACCGGGTGTTCATTTTAAAATTTTCCACCTAAATATCTCAAAAACGGCGCATTATTGAAAAAAATGTTTGAAATAAAGCTAGTTCGGTTTTGAAGTTGAAGTAAGGTATTGGTGTTGCTACGAACTGGGGGACGTTGCTTAGGTCACGTTAAGGTAATTTTGATTGGTTTTAAATGATACTATATTTCATGCATATTCTTGTAGCTGACATTGTGGCATTTTTAAAATGGCGGTGTCAAGTTTTTCAAGTAAGATGCAATCCTCACAAGTATCAGAATCACCGTGCACTATTAGAATTATTCATACATAGCCCCGGGAGGTAGAAGTGTATATTTGAATGCATTTGCAGATAAAATTAGTTTAGTTTTGGTTTAAGAACGTAAACAAAACATATTTACCAGTGATGCGAGCTACAGATACAGTAGTTGTCTCGTTTATTTTGTATTGTTACAATATGAAGAACTGATTTTGGAAATGGTTTGCAGTCTGTAAGAGAGGACGGAAATAAATGTTCTGTATGGAGGTGAAAATCAATTTACTCAAATAACGACAGCAGCTTTCAAACAGAGACATCAAGATAAAAACTTATATTTGGGATTTTGTTTCAAAATTTAAAGAAATTGTATTAATTGCAAAGAAAATACGGAGTGAATGTACAATGTTGATTGAGTTAAGTGGGGTGGAAAGTTTGGGTCTTTATGTGGCAAAACCCAACAGTTCGCTTTGACGCAGCCCATAGCGTTTCCCCGACCATATCCGAACGTAGCTGAAGATGGGAAAGATCTAGCGTAAACCAGAGTTACCTCGATCCAGGCAAAGCTACCAGGGTCAGTCTAACTCTGACACAGTCCACTAGAGTCACGTCCAGACAATTTATCAATTTAGGCTTAAATAGATTAATAAGTTTTATTTACGTTTATTTGTGTATATATTGTTGTAAGTTAATTATATAAATTTATTATGCACATTAATAAAAATAAGTATCCATGTATTTTAGGACATAAGTAGCTTATGATTATTATAACATTTATGTCAAACATTTATTCCTCACTGACCTTTAATATTTATATTTGCATAAGTATATCCTAAATATGCTTTTATTTCTTGAACTAATCTCGGAGGCACATTCATCTCCTCAATTGTCTGGTGCAGTGGCGGGTCCTGGTCTCAAGTTTCGGGTGCGTCATTAGGGCCAGGAGCAAACTCGAAAGTTCCCTGTAGGCCGGATGCTATTCACACCACTTCCTCCGGTATCATTACCCAGTGAATCTCTTGGTGGCCACCAATAGACTGAGTTGGAAACTCACTGGGGTGTCCCCACCTGAGGTGGTCAACAAATCGTGTAACGTTCTACCTCGACACATTGGTTGACCACACCACGCTCTTAGAGACGCTGGTACTGCAAGGGTACCAGTCATATACTTTCTCAACTGACAGTGAACAAGACGGGCATCTCGTCATCAGGGGACTCTCCGTGAGCTCTCCATGCGACGACATCCAGGTCACCCTGATGGACAAGGGATAACAGGTAAGAAGGGTGACGCGCCAGGGGTCAAGGCCCACGGCACTTTCCGCTCTTTCTGATGACGTTGGTTAGGCACCAACAGCTCCAAATATTGGTGAGAGAGACTGTTCACTTGAACAGAAAGGCGACTTTGGAGAACTTCAGGTGTAAGAATGTGGCTCGGAAGTGCCATCGTTGTCAGGGTTTCAATCAACCTTCTATAGGATCTTTTCGTCAGGAGTGCTGCACTAAGTGTGGTGAGTCTCACACGTCCTCTATATGTGAGCGTACTTATACAGACCTTGCGCGTTGTGCCAACTGCAGGAAAGCCCACCACGCCAAAGCCAGGATCTGTGCGCATAGGCGCAGGATAGTCGAGACGCGTCAAAGCTCGACGGCAATCGGCTAAACTCGTTCATCACAGCAAGCCTCCAGTCATCCCGGACAACCCCCACCACCCACTCCCACAAACGCTAGGGCATCCCCAGGATTGCCTGGGAGCGCATGGGCACCTCCCACCACTCCAACCATGGCCTCGCTCCGTGCCCATGCTGGGTCCACGCGTCTTCCGGTCCATTTCAACCAGACCTAGGACTTTCGCTCGTTCTTCAAAGGGCTGTTTGAGATCTGGGATCTCCGGCATCCCCTCAACATCTGTGCCCACCTCCCTTATTTCAAGAAATTCCTTGGCACTTTTATTGCCACCCTTGACTGATCAAAGCGTTTCAAGATCCTTTTCAAGGCTTTGTCCAGTCTTTCCTTACCACCCCTCTCCACATACTTCTTTGGAATTTCAGGTCGATTACCAACAAAGTCCCTGAACTTCTCCAGTTAATGTTCGACAATGCCGTTGATATCGCGTTTCTTACCGAGATGTTGTTCACGGAGGCGTACGATTTCCATGTTCCCAGGTTCCTCTGCTACTGGGCGGATCATGGTGGTCACCGGAGGGGTTGGGCATGGCCCTGTTAATTCGGGTCACTCTGGACTCTAGCGGCCGTTCCAAGATTTGCGTCCCTGGAGATCGTGGTGGTGAGGCTGCTAGATGCCGCGTATTCAAATCACAATCGCGAGTGTCTACGGTTTTCCCAGGGTCACCCTATGGCAGCTGACCTGGAGGTCTTTTGGGGTCTCGAAACCAGAGTTGTGCTGATGGGTGACTACAATACCAGGTACACCTCTTGGGGCCGTGCTGACACGAACTTCAGGGGAACTGTCCTCCACCGGTTTGCAATGGACGCAGTATCTTCAACCACCACCCTCACCTTCCTTCCTACCTCCCTGAACACCCCTGCCACCTTCATAGTTTCCTCGACCTCATTCTGACCACGAGGAAGCCATTCCTCTTCCCTCTGATCACACACCTGTCCCAATCCTCCGACTACAACCCTGTGACCTGTAGTTTCTTCCACTGCTCGAAGATTCTCCACCCATTTTCAATTGTAGACGTGTGGAATGACCTAGATTTCAGGATAGGCTAGCCCGCGTGGTATTTCCTGCCGCATCTATTCGCGACGTTGGAGAGCTGGACCAACAGGCCTATTTCTTTGCGTCCTCCCTTCTCTCTGCCACGTCCTCTTCCATTCCTGTTTTTTGACCTCCACTCCTGGGCCCTCCTATTCCTACCATTATCCTAGACGAAATGCGACTTTGAAACAGGGCATAAGCCTTGTGGCAGCGCTCTCACTTCCTTAGAGACAGGGAGGTATACAGAGTCCTCCACTACCACTGTCAGTGGCTACTCCATCAATGGTGGGCGGAGGCTCAATGCAAAAGATTCTAAGACCTATATACCATGGATCTTTCCCTCTGGGACCATCTTGAAGGAGGTGCGATACAGACGAGATCAAATCCCGGAGCTGCGTGTTGCGAGCGTATTGGCGTCCACCACCTCAGACCGAGCAGAGCCCTTAACGGTGGAGTTTGAGGCTAATTTCACGTGGAGGATGGGTTTTCGGGTGAGAGATCTGGACCTTCCTGATGGAGCTTCCTGTGCAATCTTTTCTCCCCCCAGTCGAGGCTCATCTTCCATATCCCAATTTCCGATTGAGCACTCCCGTGAATTGTCTCGGGTGCTCGTGAGGCTTTAAACCTCGTCCACCCTGGGGTTCAACCAGGTCTCCCCCATTATCCTCCCCCACTTTCCTCGTAAGGCGTTCGTCCTCCTCTTCCGAATCGTCAATGCTGTTTTGACGCGTCTCTATTTTCCAGACCTGTGGAAGGCGGCGTTTGTGGTCCCCATCCATAAGATGGGAAGACCCTCTGTCTACCCGGCTTCCTACAGACCAATATCCCTCCTTTGCTGTGTTGGTAAGGTGGTGGAAAGGGTGATCCTGGTTATATTGAGGGCCTGGCTGGAAGTGAACCTCCTTTTGCCTGATCACCAATTGGCTTTCGGAAGGGCCTGTCAACGACTCACGCGGTCGCCAAGTTATTAGACCTGCTGACCAGCGCTTTAAATGCCAGGGCCCAGACGGTGTTCATGGTGTTGGAAGTCAAATGAGCCTTCGACAGCGTAAGCCACCACAGGCTTCTCATCGCTCTTAGCAGGGCGGGACGCTCACCACTCATCATCCACTTCCTCAGCTCCTTCCTCAACAGCTGACCCTTCAGAGAGGGAGTTGAGAACACCCTTTCCTACCCCGACAAATCTGGGCAGGGATATCCAAGGGCTTCTGTCTTTCTCCTATCTTGTACTCGTTAATCATGCGGGACATGTCCGTCCCGCACAGTATGACACTCTTTCAGTTCGCGCATGACACTGACATCCTGGCACAGTCCCTGAACTTCAGGGTGGTCTGGGCAAAACTTACTTTTGTGGTGCGTGGGTTATTGGCCTACCTTTAATCACGGTCCCTAACCAAATGTCCCAAAAGACGCAGGCTATTCTCTTCACACGTTGGGGAATGGGCCCCTTTCAGCCACTTCAAGTGGAAGGTGCCACAGTCCAATGGTCATAAACAGTCCGGTGGCATGGGGTGACATTGGACGCGAGAAACAGTTGGGGCCAGCACCTGCGTTTGGAGGTGAGGAGGGCTAGTGGCGTCATGGTGAATCTGGCTTCACCCCTGCACCCAGTCAGTCCATTGGCGTACGGACACAAAATCACACTTTTTCTGCTCTGTGTGATGTCCATTTTTATCTATTCCACTCCCGTATTTTCTTATTTAGAGATACAATCGTTTCCGTTCTGTATACCTCCAGTTCCTTCACCTGATCCTCAGGGATTCACCCCGCATCCCAAACTATGTTCTCCTGATCATGTTAGGACTCCCATACCGGACAGCTGTATCCTCGGAATGGCGGATATATTTTTCAGTCGGGTGCTAGTCAGCTCCAATCAGACCGTCAGGGGTATCGGTTATTACGACGCTCCTGCCCATTCCTACCGTCGTATCAGGGACGATGTCGTGAACCCCTTCGTCGACGTGGGGAGGTGACCAGGGAGTAGAACAGGGGAATTTATGACCGCCCCTTCTAGTAGTGTGAGATTGGGGTGGGGGTGGGGGAGCAGCCCGATAGCAGGTGATGCTGGCCCGAAGGCTGTGACAAGTGATAGTGGGCTAGTGTCCTATCCGAGGCCAGTGGAGTAAGGGCGCCCGTCGAAGAAGAGACCAATGGTCACTATGGGTATTGTGGGAGGTACATAATGCCCCCCACTGGATAAGATTTGTACCTTAATTTGGGAAGAACCTTGTATTATCTATTTACTTACGGACAAGGGGTTGGCGTATCTCTTATTTATCACTATGTATAAAGTATTTTGTTAATTTCTATGTATTTGTTTTCAATAATAAATTATCTGTTAAAGTTAAAGTTCAGCTCAAACTTAAGCTCGAATATTTATTATTAATTAAAGCAATAATATCCACAACATTTCCACACTTCTTATTTTTTCTTTTCTCCCTGTCTCCTTGGGTGTGTGTCATCCTTTGGTTGCTTCCCAAGGTTCCCTTCATATAATTTTAATTTATATATCTCTCTTTGTCTGTCTTTGACAGCTTCCCTGGACTTCCGCCCAGGGAGTCGAGCCGACATTTTTATCGGTTCCGGTTCCGGCCATAGCAAATAAAGGTTCCGGGTATTTTCGATTCCTGATAGTTTTCCGGTTCTTTAAATTTAAAAAAATTAGCACAGCGCCTTTCTATCAATTCGGGCTGCGTCAATGTACTATATTTGATAATGTATTTTTAATGAGTAAAGCTATATTTTTATATCTAGACGAAGTTTATCTGCATTAGCGTGGAAGGAAAGTGGAGAACCACTTTGGAAATAACACTCTGGATCAAAAGTATTGCTAGATTAAAAAAATATTATAGCGTACCTTAATAAAAATAGTGCATCCTTCTAATTTGCATATTGATCTGTCACCATCAATCTCATAGTCAAAAAACTTCCGAACTGGGTTTTCTTAACGCACCCCATCAATAATATTATTAAAACCACTTACTAACAAACAAAAATAATCACCTCCACACTGTACACAAGGAACACATTCACTGAGCTACTTCCTAATTTAAACTTGAGTGAAAGAATTTAAAGTTTGCATTTTGGCACCCACCATCTCCCTTTTCCCTCTAATATAAGCAGTCCAACCAACCACCAAATTATCAGTTTTCCATGCCAGGAAGTACTAAGTACATTAAGCTGGACTGCTTGTCCAAAAGATATGATTTCTTAATTTCTGTTTTTCAAATTTTAAGAAATGTGGTATTATCTGCTGTCTATCAAAGCTAAATACATCTTCTTAAACCTCTAACTTAAGCATTAAAGTGAGAAACGAGAACAATGTGACAGTCATTACATTCCTCTGGAATCTA
This sequence comes from Timema genevievae, assembly GCA_902155825.1. Classification (NCBI taxonomy): domain Eukaryota; kingdom Metazoa; phylum Arthropoda; class Insecta; order Phasmatodea; family Timematidae; genus Timema; species Timema genevievae. The sequence continues at coordinate 232,183 of CABFWO010000883.1, forward strand.
AACTCATTAGTGTGTATTGCTAAGGGATCATTAACTCTTTTCTAATCCTTAGAAAAAAGTTTTCAAACAAAGTATTAAACTAAAATATATCAAGCCCTTTCAGAACTTACTGAAAAGGGGAAAACTCAACATTTCAGAGTTAAACTAAGTTTAGGAAAAAAAAGTTTGCAACATGTCTAAATTATATCCAATTCTGTAAAAATAGAAAAATAGGAACCTCTAAGAATTTTTTAGAACCTTTATGAACCTAAAATTATTTTACGGTTCCAATTCCAGATCTTAAGAATAGTGTATTTAGGGTTCTGGTGACTACCACGTACGACCGTTCATTCCAGTATGACCTTGAACATGTTGTTGTTATTGCAACCTGTATCCTGTTGCCCCCGCCCCCGCCGTTGTTATTGTCCTGTTGTGACGTCACCGTTATTGTAACCTGTA
>CABFWO010000884.1:0-70236 GCA_902155825.1 Timema genevievae
TACGACTCTTTTTCAAATTATTAATTAAAATACATATTTTAATATTTTTTTAAAAAATTCTAAAATATTCAGGAAATAGCCAAAGATACAATATTTTTGAAAACAGAGACATCAAATTTTTGAAAAGGTATTTTGGACGTAATCATGGAAGAAAAATCATAAAAGTTATTATAAAACGTTGAAGTTCAATAATTTATATCTTTTTAATGGTTGGATTTACAGAAACCAAATAAATTTTGTTGAAACAAACAACCTTTATTTTATTAAGGGAAAAAGTTACAAAGCTATTAAATAATAACTACCATCAGATTTAAGGAGTTTAGTAGGACAAGTTTTTTTAGATATTTGGTGGGAGTTCCCCCTTAAGGCTAGCGTGATCGTAAGCCAACTGATGTGACATTTAAGATATATTGATATAATAAAGTGTCTTTGGAAATACTTGTCATGGTTTGTTGTGTTGTTACTAGGCTATATGGCTTTACCTTTTTATTATTCACTAAATTATTAGTTTATACTAGTATTTATACATGAATAGAGTTGTTCCAAGCTTTTACTGGCTGGTAAGCTGAACTCAATAATTCTAAATCGACAACCAACGCTGGACGAACTTTCATAGCTGTCATTTCCACACCAATGCGTGAAAGAGAGGGAAATTTTCGGATATTTTTTTCTCTTTTACACACATAGAAGGCTGGGAGGCATTTGAACATTGTAAGTTATTTTATAATATAATCTTTAAGAAAAATGCCATAATTATGTTGACTTGCTGAAAGTTTTGGCTATCATAAATAAGATCAAAACCTTTGTTTGTATTTAGGCCTACAGCGTATAACCCGGACGGGTAGTAAGACGCGGTGCTAAATAAATAATAAATAAATAAAATAATAAATTTAGGCCTACTGTACCAAAATATCTGTCATTTTATTATTCAAAGGAAAACGTATTTTAAATTATTTCAAAAATAATCTAGTTTTGATATCCTAACTCAATTGATTGAAGGTCTGCTTAATGATTTAAGAGTGACAGGATTGATTCTCAATATGGCTGAAAAAATTATCACAATGAACTTAAGCCTCGCCGAGAAAGTATGTTGCTACTGGGGTGGTAAGCCGTTATAACATCACACACTATAATTATGTTAATGACGTTGACTGCCTGGTGATTTCAAAGCTATTTTGCATCTAAACTTGGCGCACTCAACGACTCGAAGCATATACGTCAATATACGATATAGAAAAAGAGGGAAGAAAATAACCATTCCACCCTGCGATGTCTCTTGTTTATGTGCTTATAAATCTTCCCCTCTTCCACTGACAGCTATACACACTCATTATACTATATGTGCCTGAACAACATTGACTTGCATTTAAAATAACTTTTTTTCTTGCTTCCCCTTATAGATAGACATATGCTTTTATGGACATTTTAAAACTAGATTCTAGCAGGAAGATTCCTACTGGCCATTTTAATGAATAAACTGAATAGCCTAAGCTGTGAACGGTTTTAAAATAGAATTCGTTTATAAAATACTACTTTAAGATAAAAAAAACAATATTGTGACAATGTAAGACTATTTTTAGAAAAATTTAAAAATTGCATTTTTAGTTTTTAATGCTATATATTTAAAACTCGCCAAATAAAAGGTAAATACAAAAACATAGGATATTCTATCTATACTTGTCGTTACGTCACAGGTGGCCAAAACCCTTAACGAAAATCGATCAGACGAGACGGTAAAAGGTAGGCTACAATGTGACCAGACGGGGAAACAAATCAGTCACCAGGATCGTCGAGTTAGAAAATCTTCATGATAACCTCAATACTCAGGACACAAACCACTGATGTATGAAAAAGTATCCACAAAATATTAAACCCCCAAATTTAGACCAGAAAAATGTATTGGTCACCTTCATCGAGTCGACTCATACCGTGTATCCTGGAAATATATTAGGTTTGGAGGGGAATATCTTCCAAATCGTTCCGTACCGTATGGTGAGTATCACTAATTAATTAAATTTAAAAAAGCCCCTAATAGGACACCAAAGAGTGTAGTCCGACTTTTAGTTATGCTTAGGGTGCAAGCACTTTTAGGGGGGCTGAAACTGATGTCGGGTGCGTCTCAAATACGCGAGTGAGTATAATAAGCTCCATGGGTATTAGAACAGTATACTCATTTATATATGCTGGGTACAAAGCCCGAAAATGGGCAATGGACTTTTTTTTGTGCTAGTTCCTAAGATTGGACGTTTTAAAATAACCAAAGCCCAAAGTTATATTAAATTTCAGGCTTTGGCCGTCTCCAAACAGCCAAAGTTGAAAATACAGTCGTTAAGTTAGGTTAGGCTAGGTTTCAAAAAAACAAATTTGATCAGGTGGTCTTGATAGTTTAAAATAAATTTGTGATCTCTGTCCAGTTCTGTTTGCATATCAACGAGACCCACTCGCCCTCTTGAATTTATGTGGTTGCTTGAAATTGGGCGCGCGCCACCCACTCAGTCAGGTAGAGAAACAAACTAAAATTTTATTTCAAAATGTTATTTTAAGCTTTCGTCATTTAATAATTGCACAATCCTAGCTCGTGATTGTAATTGTTCACATACTTGTAGCCGTCGTTTTCCGCACGTTTATCACATACACTGCCTTAAAATATGAATGGCGAATGACCCTTGGCACAGGACAGTTCCAGGATAGTTCAGTAATTAGAGCATTGGCGTACTAAGCCAATGGTTCTGGGTTCGGTTCCCGTGTCCAGGGGTAATATTTCAATTTAAAGAATATGCACTTAGATGCAGCTATAACCGTGAACCGTGATTAACAAATATAATAGCACAGCTATTTAATCCATTAAGATTATCTGCTTGTGTCACGATCAAAATTGATGACAAATGCGTGTCTGTAAACCGTGATCTTTTGGATGTTTGTTCCTTTTCATGAAAAAAAAACTGTTCATATAATTATGTGCTGCCAAACATTGCATATATTTGGTGTACAAATTCAACAAGCTTTTAGAATCGATTTATGGTGAGTTAAGTCTAAAAATCGGGTGCAACAACCTTAATTGGTACACAAAATAATTACAAATTTCTAGGTTCTGAAAATTGAAAAATGACACCTGGACACGGCAAACGAACCCGGGACCTTTGGCTTAGTACGTCAATGCTCTAACCACTGAGCTTGCCAGGATTCGTCCCGTGCCCAGGGTCATTCTTCACTCATATTTTAAGGCAGAGTCTATGATGGACGTGTGGAAATAGTCGGCTACAAGTATGTGATTATATTAATATCACGAGCTATCAGTAATCCTCACTAAAAGCATAAATAATAATTTTGGCTATTTAAATTTCTAAGTGTTATATTCTCAATTATAAAAAGAAGAATCTGGCCGTATTATACGTTGTTTCATCAAAAGTTCTGCGGGCCGCAAAGAATTTTGAATTGGGCCATAATTTGGACATGCCTGAACTAAATGTTGTAATAAACCCTATTTACGACACAATATTAACACCGACAGCTGAATCAGCTTGAAAAACTTGAAAAATCCAAGATGGCGGTTCCATTATGGTGGACACGCGTAACCTCTAGTCCAATACATTTAAAATATATAACTTAGTATCAGTAATTCTCTTTACGATTCTTAATTTATACAAAACCACCATTTATGTCAAATCATTTAGCGCAAGAGTAATGTATGTCTCCTATATTGGGCCGCACACAATCTTCTTGCACTGCACGCACTGGTTCTTTGATTTATTAACTTTACAACCCCAAATCTGCAAGGGCTTGTGTTTCTTTCTTTGCGTATGTCCAAAAGTATTGATTGAAAATTGTAAAATGAATAAAGGCTAGGAAGTAATAAATACAATTGAATGGAGGTATTTGCAATAAACACTAATTATAAACAGGAATAATATAAAAAAAACATTGTCACGAGTTTTGAGATGTAAGAAACAACAACCATCCTTCTAGTTCAAGGGGGGGCGGGGGGGTGGCTGCCGGTAACTTTATTTAAATTCTAATATTCTCGGGGACCCTTGGTCACACACAAAACTTGTTCAAAAGTCATGGAATATAGATGTCCTGCAAAAAAATAAAATAAAAGTATGACCTACTTTATTTTAAAGGAGTCTTACCAGTTCAAATGATCAGTTCTGTACTTCCAGTGCTAAGGAGTAGGGGTGTAAAAGGTATTTTGGAAGAGATTTGTGTGCATTAGCGTGGATAGGTGATAAAAAAATCTTAGTGTAAAGTCACAAATGGAAAACCACTTGGAAATGTTCGAACCTTGATCATAAGCAAACCATCCTACTAAGAGAATAGAGGTTTAAATCGTGTGACCACCAATATAGGTGTAAAAATGTTTCCGTATCTATATTATTGAAATTATAACAAGTGGTATTTTAATAACATAATTGTTTCAATCAATTTTGATAGGACTCAATAAATACTTTTTGAGAGAACATATATTTCTGGAATAAAATAGTAAAATCCATGGTGGGGGCACAAGAAATCTAATTACAACAATATAAATTCTCTCTGATAGCCAAAATACATCATTTTACACAACATGCTAATGCAAATTGTATTACACGAACAATTATTTTTAAAATGCACACATTAAAAACACAAAAAATTAATTTATTTGTTCAAGTATATGCAAAAATGCTTCCAAAAAATGTGTTATTCGCTATTACCTTACCTATTGAAGGTCTAAATATAACGGCTGGTATTTTCTCGCTGTAATCCTTGATAAGATGCTCGGCTAAGGATTTAGTATACGTGTATGTATTTGGAAGACCACCCAGTATCCTAAAATGACAAAACATATTAAATAAATAAATATGGAACAGAATATAGCTGATATTTTAAAAATAAATATGTAGCAGCCTCAATTTCAAATTTTGGGCAAACCTTTATTGGGGATAAACCATCTTATGCGTAAGGGTTGCATTGCTGTTCGACACCGTTGACAGGGAAGTCTAGGTTTGACTCCAAGTAGGATGTTTAATTTTCATTGGGTTTTTTTTCGTATTTTTTCTGCAGAAATATTTCCTTGTATCAAATACACAAATAATGAAAAAGCAGAATACGATCCAAATTCTGTCTTTTGTGATTATATACGGTATTCTTCTCTTCAAATTTTTTAAATTTGAAACTTTCATTGTCTGAAGGAGTTAGTTTTATTCCTAGAAATTCTTATTAGTGAATTTATTACAAAAGTGGTTGATTCTGTATGTAAACAAGAAAAGCTTTCAAAAATGTAAGTTTAGAGGTTTTTTCTCAATACAAATTTAACCATAAATATATATGAGAAGATTTAGAAATGGACATTTTAAATAATTATTGTGGTCCGCATTTTTTTAAATACGCTCAATGATTCAAAGGGGAGTCATTACATAGGTCAAAATGTATGTGGAATAGCTGTAAATATAATTAAGAAGTTTCTAATTATGTCAATAGGTGTCAGCGCAATACAATTTGACGGCAGTATAGGTAGCAGACGCTATAGGAAGAATCATAAGGGGATCACTACCAACCCAAATCAACGAACGCTTCAATGTAATGGAAAGATTCCACTTCACCTTGAACCAAGAAATTTAAAGTTACGCCATCAGCATGGAAGGTTGTGCTTATGGTGTTATGGAATTTTTGGGGAAAGCTGTTGGCCTATTTCTAGAAACGAGGTGAAAATGTGAAAGCTGCCTCGTATTGCGAAGTTCTTTCAAAGAATCGGGTTGAAATCCACAAAAAACGTCCAATCCCACTGAATCCTACTGTTCCATCATTACCTCATAAGACTACATTTATATTAACAAAGGAAAGAATTCAATAACTACGGTGTCAACGCCTTGAAAATCCGACTTACTTATAGCATCGACCTAGCCCTTAGCAATTTTTACCTGTTTGGTCAGCTAAAGAAACACCTTGGCGGCAAACATTTCGCTGATGACGAATAGGTTGGATATGAGGTGTGAATATGGCTGAGACAACAGACCAAAAAATTCTATGCTGCGGGCTTAGAGACACTACTAAAACAAAAAGGATTAGTGTATCAATAATGGTGGGGATCTACAAAACCATAATTTAACCGGTTGTTCTCTACGGGTACAAAACCTAGCCTCTTACCTTAAACGACATAAATAAATTTTGGGTGTTTGAAAACAAGGTGCATAGGAAGATATTAGGTCCAAAAAGGGATGAAGCTACATAATGATGTGTTGCATACCCTGTACTCATCACCAGACATTGTTAGGGTAGTAAAATCTCGCAGATTACGGTAGGCAGGTCAAGCAGCACGAATGGGAGTATCTAGAACCGCGTTCAAGGTACTGAATGGCAAACCCAATGGGAAAAGATCACTGGGAAGACCCAGACGCAAATGGGAGGATAACATTTGGATAGATATGAGAGAGATAGGGTGTAATGAGGTAGAGGGGATTGAATTAGCTCAAGATAGGAATAGGGGATGTACTTTTGTGAGTGCGTTAATGAACTTTTGAGTTCTCATTGCCATAGAGTAAGTATATTGGTGGAGATCATGTCAATAAATAAAGATAAATGTGATATTAAATGTTTTTTTAAGTTTGTCTTTCAATTATAAACCTATTGATTGACCTCGCCTTGTATGTTAATCCTATAGTAATTGCCCTTATTTTAATGCAGGTCTTACAATAGATTTAATCTATAAAAAATTATTAGTGCACTCAGATAGGTTTAACAGTAGAGTACCTTATTACCTAGTACCTACCTTAGTACCTAGGTAGGGGAGAAGACAAGCAATAAGGGTCAGGGTTGGAGTTTTATAGGTTTATAATGTGTTTAACAATTCCTAACTGGTTTGGATGACTATATTTATTTCACATTTTTATTATATTGTCTGAGAAAATAAAATATTATTTACACGCCTACGGTAATTAATAACGTTTTTGCTCTATCATTTGGACTGTCTATTTATCTAGAAGTTATTTGCTTCAACACGTAGCCCGTTTATTGTGGCTGTGTAACCCATAAAGATGTGTTTTACTTAGTAATACAAAGCATAAAGCCCCCTTTATAAAATATATCCGATATACATCATTATGTAAGCTAATTATGAATTAATTATTTAATTAACTATTATATTCTATACATATAACTCCAAAAATAACTATAATATTATAATATAAAGTATTTTCAACTTATTCATGAGAAGAAGAATTATCAAAAAATACAGTTGGGTGTATTGAGAGTGTTATTGCTAAATAATTCTACCTTTCTCTCCACGAAAATGCGGATACATTCCATCTAAAGTTTTCCAATCATTCTTACTCTCAATCACAACCAAAATTTGTATGAATTGGATGGGTAGTAAGACATTGCTGAAAAACCAAGGTTTGTTATAAAAATATAATAATATTTTACTTTGGGCTCTATCATCCCTTTGCTAGTATTGCGGGAAATAACACTAGCTAAAATGTCCTAACACACTCAGGGTGTATAGGTTTTTAAATATATTTGTATTTTCAACACCATTTTTGTAGCTACCAATCAATATATTATATAATTGTTCACAGGAGTGATCATAATGACTTCTGATTATTGTTGAAAAGGCATCGAATGTGACAAACTTAAAAACAACACTACAGAAACAAAGGACATATTGAGAAAGGATAGTAATATTTTCAAAATGGGGCAAAACACATATTAGGCATTTAGAATAATTTACTTTTTAAATCATTGCTTAAATATTGTATGTGCTAATACATACACTGAAAAGTGAGTGTGTCTAATTTATTTTCCATTAAAGAAGATTTTTTTAATTTTTATTTATTGTCTCATGTTTTCTGCTGACATAATGAGAAGTCACTTCTGTGAGGCTTTGGTGATGAACGCTATACTATGAATTTTCGATACCATATAATGAGTCATTACAATACATTTTGTGTGATCAATTATCATTTCTAAAATATTTCAATAAAGGAATCAAAGAAATTTAATAAAAAAAACCGTTCTTGGACTCCCGTGAAGCTTGGAAGGATCCAACAATGTTATTCTTAGCATTGGTGAAACAATCATTTTTCTGCCTGAACATGATTTAGCATTACGTGGTTCTGATAATTTTATTGGTTTGAGATTGAATATATATTATCTAGAAGAAATACATGTTTTCTGTACATAAAAAACTTTTGCAATAAAGTCATACATTTTGGCAAACGGGGCTCTATTATAAATAGTTAATAATATAAATATTCGAGTTTATTTTTCCGTTTCAGTTCATTTCACGTCTGCTGTTTCACATAACTAGCAAGTAGCTCACGCAGTCCATTTTTTTTGTTAAACAAATGGTACGGAACTCCACACGGACTTTCTCGCTTTATTGTTAAAAATTGAGATATTTACTCAAAACTTGTAATATATATCAAACGAAATAATATACACTATCAAAACCAAGCATAGCTTGCACTATATTTATGTAAAACTTTTTTGAGTCGGGGTTTAAATTTTGTAATTTTATTTTTAAAGAATTAATGTCCTCATTTATATTTTTGGATCAATAAAAAAGATCAATATTGGTTCCACAAGGGTCAAAACTTTGTATTAAAATTTCGACTTCCGGTTAAAATTTTCGGCATTTTATTAGGTGTTGCACATCTTCAGGTCATCGCATTGCTATTAAATTCCTTATTTATAAATTTTGACCAATAAAAATCTAAATACTGACTATTGAGTCTAAAATGGAAACAGATCATTGCTGTACAAACATTTCTCCTAAGAGGTTTAAGTAAAAATAACAAACTTTTTGAGAGACTTACTTATATTTAATTACTCTATGGCATTGGAGAATTATTGCGTTAAAACTAAAGCTCACAAAATTATTGTATTAATATATTTGCCAATATCTCAGAAACTGTTGGTTTTATAAAAATATATTTCATATAAAAGTTTTTTATTTTTATTAGTACTACAATTTTGCAATGATTGTTATTTAGTATTTCAAATAGTTGCTGAGATACGGAAATTTCAGCTTCTGTAATGTACAGTACCTTAAACGTCATTTTCATGGGAAAATGAAAACAGCCAGTTTATTTATATTCTTAATCAACGCCTAGATACGAATTTTAATCAAAATTTTTAGAGCCAATTTTGAAAAAATTGATTTTTTTCTCTTTTCGCCCTTTATTAAACTACTCTTAATTTTAAGTTTAAACAGACACACAGAGAGACGGCATTGCAAATACCAATATTAGGGTTCGGGGAGTCATGAGACGTCGACATCAATCAACATTTCAGGTTAGATTTTTTTTACGGTCGCAATACTTTACCTTTAGTGTTCGAAAACCTAAAAAATATATAAATATTTGCGTATCGCTTGAAAATTATTGGTTTTATAAAAATATGTTTCTTATAAAAGATTTGTATTATAAATATATCTACATATTTGCAATGATCAGTAATTTCATATCTCAAATAGTTTCAGAGATATGATAAAAATTGATAATTTACTCATCACACCGGAGCCCTTAAAATCATTTTGCCGAAATATTGAGGGTATCCATTTTGTTTAAAATATTTATAAGTGTTTATAAATGAAATATGATCAAAATCGTTAGAGCCAATTTTGAGAAAATCGACTTTTTCTCTTTTTGCCCTTCAGTAAACTACCATTAATTTTAGGGTTAGATATCCAATTCCAAAAACCCCTCTGGTAAACCCTATTAAAACCCTAGAATCAAAGTTTTAGCCTGATCGATAAAACAGTTTAGGCTCTAGTCGGAGGTATAGACAGACAGACGGAAATTCAAAAATTACTTCGGATTCAGGGAGTCGTGAAACGTCAAGATTCATCAAAATCTCGAGTTCGATTTTTTTTATGATCACAATACTTTCTCTACCTGTAAGATAGCGAGAAAGTAAAAGGTGGCCCAGTTGAACTGATTTCAAGATTCGTTAATGTATCTTGGCACGTTGAAGAACGTCTTTTGTCATTAACATTAAAATTTCAAACTAGGTATCCATTTTATATAATTCTTTTTCTGGCAAATATTAAAGAATACAATCAAAGAGTTGTCGTAATCCCATCCTCTGATTTCTCACTTTTTTATGATGATCCTTCTCTCCACCTCATTGAAAAATCTGTTTGTAGCCAAACCCGCTGTTAAAAGTAATTTAATTTTTCATGGTTACGTATAAGAACTATACAGAGTGCTTGGAAACTCATAGCCCAAACTGCACATATATTTTGCTTGAACCAAAATTAATACAAAATCCCTATTTACTTACAGCCGTAAAACTATGCTAATACCATTAAATTGTTTTCAAAATTTCGGCGTACAGTGCTGTGAGAGCAAAGCAGGGCAAGCATACGTTTACAACATGTTGCATAGGAGTTAGGCACGTGGCACTGCACACCTCGACATCTTGAAGCACGTCAGCAGAACATCCACAATATTAAGAGTAAACAACACACCAGTCCATCTAGAAATGGAAATACGTCCTGAGGGTCATCATTAACAGTCATACAGCACATAAGGTGCTTGTCATTATTACATGTTCAGTGCCACGCGTCTAATTCCTATGCAACTTGTTGTACACGCATGCTTGCCCGGCTTTGCTCTCCTGGCGTTTTACACCGAAACTTTGAGCACAATTTCATGATATTAGCATAGTTTGCTGGATGTAATTTTATAGGGATGTTCTACTACTTTTAATTCAAACAAACTATAGGTGCAGTTTGGGCGTTGAGTTTCCGAACATCTTTTATAAGTTATTTTAGAGTCAAATAGTAACCAAAGTTGGATTACTATTGTTTGACAAAGAATAACCTGCTTCTCATATTCCTTCTCAGGGGCTCAATGGAGTGAAAAGACTGAAGACGTATATGTACATGTACATGTTTTGAAATATTACACAATTTGCGAAGCTCCAAAAAGAATTAATGAGGATCACTTATAGATACCCTAAAAAGTAGCACGGCATTGAATTATTACATGCACAGTTTATAAATTGGCATTTTATTGAAATACGGCAATCATATTCCGAGACCATTTAACAAGTCTAGTTTTTTTATTAAAAAACTTCAAATATGATATAATTATATTTTATGGATACGAGATACGGTACAATGTATGACGAGTTCTGGTGAAGAAAAATTCAAATAATATATATGTCAAAAGAAAATTAAAATTGAAATGTTGCTACTTATGCTTTTGACTACGTATTCATAGGCAAAATAGTAGATTCATTAGTTCTTTGAGTGCCGCATTAACGATTACGTTGATATTTATAAAATATTTAGTGCTATGTCTAAGTGTTTGCCTGGTAACATGCGGTTCTCATCTTTTGGAAGCATCAAACTTATCTCGGGAAAATGTCAAGGAGAACAAACACTAGATTTTAAAGACAATTTTCTTAAATCTGTAGTTGTTCATCTATCTTAAATATCAAGGAAAAGGACGATGAAAGTAAATTTACCTGAATACAATATCTTATTATGGAGTCAAATATTGTATAAAGTTTTTAAAATGTTCAAACTACATTGCAAATACACTTCGATATTTCTAATAATAATAATATCTTGCAGTGAAGAAAGTTGTTTTAAATTATCAAAGAAAGTGAAAAATGTACTTTACTATAGCATGTCTCAAGAATATATATCATGAGTTAATCTCTCTCGAGCATTGAAATATACACTACTAGGAGTTTACATTTGGAAGACACCATCCAAAGTTTTTCAACAATAAGTCCTAAATAAAAGTGTTTGAGTTCAAAATGCTTTTACAGTATATAAATATTTTGTTCTGAAAATAAATTGTACTAGTGTGAACCCAAAAAGAAATAAATGTACTCTATAGCTTCATATTTTGGTATGATCTAGAAATATTTCTTAAATTATCTACCTACTTATATAACAGTTCAATAAATCTTTAACAATAGCTTTTGGACATTCATAACCATAATTTGGGCCTTATATTGGTGTATGCTTGATGCGCTTCAAGTACAGGTCAAACTGGTACACTAATTATAATGCTACCTATTAGAATATCGTGTAAGAACCTAGTAAGGTTTATCTAATTTATACAATTAAAAATATGTGGTTTGCGTTGGTTAACACATGGCTTACTAACATTATTAAAGTCAGCTTCATAGGCCTACACAATTTAAACAAAGTTTATGTTGGGCGAACGTGAAAATAGAGGTTATAAAATAATAACTAAGGAATTTATGTACGATTTCTGAAGATAACTGAAATTAAAAGCCGATCCAAAGAAAAAGTTTGAGGGTATTTTATATGATTGTATTTAATAATAAGGGACATATTTTAAATAGGGCATATATATTTACTTTTTTCATAGATAAAATGTTTTAAAACAAATGTGACAACCAATGAGATGCACCATATTTCTAAAGGTGACTTAAAACGTCATTTTAAGGAATAGGTTCGTATGACTAGTTATTAAAGCTGAACCATAATACTCAGGGTTCGTCAATGCACTCACTTGGGGGTGATAAGACGTAAAACAGCCTCATCAATATTTTCCACCATTTCAATACTTTTCTTCCAATCCCCGTGGGGAGGGTAGATAACCTCATCGATAACTTCACGGTCTGTGTTGCAGTACGTTGTGGAAACGTGTAAAAGAACCTGAAAAAAAACCCACTTTGTTCAGTAATACTTAAGCATAGAATAGAACAAGATTATAGTTTACATTCAAAATAAAAATATATTATTATTTTTAATAGCACTGCGTACTAATACCCGTTCGGGATATACGCTTATGTACTAATTACACTATAGGGTTAGGGATTATGAAGGCTATATTTAGAGGAAGTGTACCCTCATTTGCGTAGAGGGAGAATGGCAAACCGTTTAGGAAAAACAACCCTTAGTACACCCAACTGGGATCGAGTCCTGATCTCCCCGTCTTTGGTAGTCTAGTCTATTGTGAAAGTAGCGCCTTAGATCATACGGCCACCAAAGCGGGTTATATTAGTATTGAATAGGCATATTATAAAATTATATCAGCCATCTACTAGTTTTATATATCACATAATAGTAAAACAATTTTTTCCAATGCCACTATGCTTAATAATATAAAAATATATAGCTATATTAAGCACTTTTTCCCTTGATCATATTTATATATCTAATTAGATGTTTTAAAATCAAATTTACGTCCTTACTTTATTGTTAGAAATATAGTTGATTGTTATTCTAACCGTTAAACTAAATATAAGTAATCAATAGTGAAAGATATGCTTCTTATAAACGTAAATAGAGAAATGATATAATATTAAAAAAACTCTTAATGTGCAGGGCATCCAACCAATTGGGGATTCTGGGGCTCAGTCCCATGTAATAACTAGCAAAACTATATATATTTTTTACTATAACTAAACCTCTGAATATCTAAAAAGTGATTTAAAAGAAACAAAATAAAGTGTCAATACATTTCCAAGAATCTTTAAGGCTCTCCATATCTTTGCAATGTCCAGTTTAGTGAAATCTGGGGCATGTCGCTTCTGTTCGGTGATAGCGTTGTAGCCTTGTCAACCCTGGGTGAAGAGTCGCTTGTTTTAAAGTCAAACTTTTCGGTCTTTTATCTTGGCTTTTTGGGCTAGTTCAGTTTCACCACCTTTTAAGAAATGGTTGGTACCAGGTGGAAAAGTAATCTCACTATGAAGTTGACGATTTTTATATTAGTAATAAAGCATAAGACCCAAACCATGGTGCTACTTTCTTGTGGTAGCGTAGTTAGTTATAGATGGATCGTGGTAGGAAGGTAGGCTTACAAAATACAAGCATATTAATTTGTTCAAAGTTAACATTGTAAAAATGTTACACCGTGGCCAAATTTGTTGTGTCACTTATGTATTTTGTTGTGAACTAGATTTTTTCTTTGCAACATGTTTAAATTGTACTACTATTTAAATTATTTGCCTAATTATTTGTGTTAGTGTATTTAGTTATTTAAAATTAGATCTGCAAAGATAACTAAGATTGATTACTAGAATATCACCCATTGAATTCCTTAAATAGCTGAAAAAGATACATATTGAAATTAGGAACAAACCAATTATTTTTAATACACAAACATACAAAACAGAGAAAGATTATTTAATATGGTCTAGTCTACTGAGGGGCGTAAGAAATCAAGATTGAGTTTCAATTACTTAGTGTTTGGTAATGATGAAGTTCGAACGCAAAGATATAGATTCAAACATATTTCTGAAAGGAATAAATGACATGAACGAATGTTAATCCACATTATGAACTATAAAAAAACTTAATTTATTTGTCAATATAATAGGATATAAAATGTCAGTCTATAATCTTTTTCCTGCACACAATAACTATTGTGTTCACATCAAGGTATTTAATGTCCTAAGGTAAGGGGCAAGAATTAGGAGCGTAGTTTTAGAAAAAGAGCACTAGCGCTAGCATGGGGAAAATTAGGAAAAATCACATATATAAATTGACTGTGCTGTTGAAGATATCGTCAAACCAGCCTAGCAAAATTGGTTGTAGATTTAAAGGAAGATTGATAATATATTGTTGCTATTCTCTCAGAGATTATATTTAGTGTATATGGTGTATTTTAAAACATTTATTAATGATAAGCTTTTACCAGGCATATAAATATAATACACACTGGAAAGGTTAAGCGATCAATTATCAAGCCAAACTCTAATTTTTCATTCTGAAAACTTAAAATAACAAGTGTAAGCCGCTACTATTCGGTATTAGCACTAGATTAGACGAATTAAATATCTTAACTAATCATATATAATTATATTAAAACTTACGACAAGGTTTTTCATTTTCAAAGCTAATTCAGCTACTTCTCGAGTCCCTCGAACGTTCATATTGACAGCGTATGTGATAGAATCGTCAAAGCGCACACTAGCTGCAACATGGAAAATGATAGAAACACGTTCTTCAAGAATTTGACGGTCCTCTGGCAAAAGTCCTAGCCCCGGTTTAATGGCATCGCCAGTCACCACCACCAGCTTCTCTAAGGCGTGGGGTTGCTCCTGTTTCATTCGGTCAAATAGCTGCCAACATTAAGCATTTACAAAGTGGTTATTAAGTAATTCCTTACAAGAAAAAAGAAGTGCGTATGGAAAGAACTAATAATTAAATTAGTAAGTAGTCCAACAAACCAAACTAGGAATATAACATTTTCATTTACTTATTCTTATACATCTTTCGTTGGTAGCGATGTTTGGTTGTTCGTCACTTCTCCACTAACCTTTTTCACAAGTAGTATTTTAACGCTCCCTAGTTTTAAGGAAACGTCATAAGAGTTATGCATCGTTTGTATCAATTTATAAGGTATATATAAATATTAGTGATTTAACCAATTGATGATGCAGAAGCTCTGTGAGTTCAGGGATAAAGGAGGCAAAAGGCACCAATAACCACTTCATGTGATATTACATTAGGTCAATGCTATTAATACACCTACTCATATAAATACTTTTTCCTTCCTCCCATCATTTCCTCCTTACTCTTCCACATTCTACTCTGCTACGGTGCCTTTTGACCCTATGCAGTTTTCTATTTTGCCTTGACCCTGTTAGTACACATATTGTTTTAATTAAACCTCAATAAATCATCTTCTATACAACCCGGAGATTTCAGGCTTGTTTCTTATTATTTGTTTTGATTCAACAAGTCAGAAACTACTCGGAGACTTCCTCTTCACCCGTTAAGTACATTATATTTACAAATTCATCCTAAGTCATCTGTATGTCTGAATACAAAATCTATACTAGTAGTTATGTATAACAGTGTTTGTAAAGAAGTCTGTACGTATATCTGTAAATAATATTTTTAGTACTTATCAATGAGCTATTAAGCTGCAATTTGGTAAAATTGTTTAAGAACCAGTCTAAAGATACGCAAAGCTTTCAAACTTGAAAGCCTATAGAAAATAAAAACGTGTTTTAGTTAATCATTTTAATTTATCGACATGTTATTTGCACTTAAAAAAACTAGAATAAAGATTCCAATGTCAAAACACAAAGGAAAATTGAATTTACGTGAAAGCCTGTACTTTAATCTACTTTTCAACATAATTTTCACCAATATTAAGGCACTTGTTGTATCGTACAACCAGCTTTTGAATTCCATCCTCATAGAAATCTGCCACCTGATTTGATAACCACTGCAACACGGCCGTTTTGAGGTCATCATCATCGTCATGGCGCTGACCACCAATATGCTTTTTTAAATGCAGGAACAAGTGGTAGTCACTAGGCGCTAGATCAGGACTGTACGGAGGGTGATCAAGTTGTTTCCAGCCAAATGATGCGATGAGATCTTGGGTACGATTAGCCACATGCTGACGGGCATTGTCATGAAGGAAAACAATCCCCTTACTCAGCATGCCTCGCCTTTTATTTTGGATTGCACGGTGCAGTTTAGTTAAGGTCTCACAATAGGTCTCAGAATTTATTGTGTCACCACGAGGCAAAAAATCCACGAGCAACACTCCCTTCCTATCCCAAAACACAGTACACATGATTTTTCGGGCTGAAATTGTTTGCTTGAACTTCACTTTCTTGGGTGATGTGTAATGCCGCCATTCCATAGATTGTTGTTTCGATTCCGGCGTAACATGAGCCACCCATGTTTCGTCACCTGTGACAATTTGGCTTAAAAATCATCACCAAAATCACTGTATTGTTCAAGGAAAGTCAACGCAGTGGCTAAACGTTTGGTTTTGTGAACCTCAGTCAACATTTTCGGTACCCAGCGTGAGCACAACTTACGGTAATTTAAGTGTTCTGTCACAATCCCATAAAGAACACTTCTTGAAACTTGAGGAAACTCATTAGATAAAGATGAAATCGTAAAGCGTCTGCTGTCTCGAACTCTTCCATCAACTTTCTGCACCAAGTCTTCAGTAGTGACAGAAGGTCGCCCACTTCGTTCCTCATCATGCACATTTGTGCGGCCATCTTTAAATGCTCTAACCCATTTTCTTACCATTCCTTCGCTCATAATGTTTTCTCCATACACTTCACTGATCTGCCGATGAATTTCAGCTGCTTTCACATCTTTTGCATGAAGAAAACGAATAACAGAGCGTATTTCACAGTCGGTGAGATTTTCTATTGAATGAGCCATTTTAAATACTCACAAACAGAGGTAAAAACGGTCGAATACTTCCGTAATGGCGTCTGTGGCTAGCCAACAGATGGAGGTACTCTACGCGCATGCACGGAATGGCAGCCGAATTTCAAAACGGTACTTACTTAAAAAACACGCCTCGTAATTGTTATTATTTTTGTAAAATATAGTGTGAACTGCCAACCGTTCATAAACTATCTTGTAGCCCTGCTTTAGTACAAGGATCACAAATGACCTACCTGAAACAGTGATCACGTAACCTAATCGTCTTGGTCTATTATATTGTTTTGCAGAAGACAGAGAAGTCGGGGTTTGAAGTCCAAGTGGGTGTACCAAGAGTGAGATATTATATAAATGAATAAATAGTCTCCCAATCTTCCTTCTCGCCAATTTGGGTATATNTTTTGAGAGGCTTGGACTCCCATGCCAAAGAGTGTTCTTGGGACTCCATTTCGTCAAATTTCAGATAATTCTATGTTCCTAGAAAGTATTTGGTATGGTCTTTGTCGGAGATTTTATTTTTTTGACTTAAACATTTCTACAATATATATGTAGTGGTCCTCCCACAAAAGATTTTTGAAAATTTGGTGCAACAAAAAGCTATTTGGGGTGCTTCTCTCCCGGAAATGTGTGAAAATTGGATTTCTCTATAAACTACTTGGCTACTTTAACTTTACGTTTTAGATTCTAAAATATCAAAGGGGAGGAGAATACACTTAGAGGGGGTAAAATTTATTTTTTGGGGGAAAATTCTTTCCGCGAGGAAACCGGGAAGAGTAATGCCCCCATACTCACCTCTGCTCCGCCGCCAGTGGCCCGGAAGCGTAGTAAGACGTGACGGAAAACAGAAACTAAACTAAAGACTTAGTCCAAGAGAGTAGGAATTAGAAGGGCATTTACAGTAAAATATATCAATATTAGGTTTGAGTGATTGATATTGTAGATACTTTCACATTTTTGTGTTTTTGGTATATTTTTTTTAGTATAATCTTATGAAGTCAAACTATGTAGAAGGTTGTAAAGGGGACAAATTCAAATATATATTTTGATAGCTCAAAGAAGAGGAGGAGGTGCGTGAAATTTTAAAAATTAGCACGGGATTAAGAGGGGTTCATAATGACTTGAGAACCACTGTCATAGATGCACCCAACTTCAAATATTTCCCAGGATAGAATACCTGGACCCCCAAACCACCGTTTGTTGAAGGTCTTCAGTCCCAAATCCTGCTACAACTATTGGTGTGAAGCATAACATTTTTCTCATTCTACGCCACCGCTGATAATAGCAATAATAATATTAGACCACGAGGGATTGGGATCTAATTGAGGGCCGTTTTACCTCTATTTGGTTCCAATAATCACTTATATAATGTTTGTGCACAAAATAATTAATAAATTATGTAAAACAATGTTGACATTATTAGTACTTTTTTTGCACTGAGGCCTACTACCCGTCTCAGATCTCTAAATTTGTATTAATGGTGTGTATATTTGTAAGCAATAATTTAGTGAAAATGTACCTGCATTTGCTTGAAGTGAGAGTGGTAAGACATTATGGGAAATATACCTTCGGCACACCTGTCCAGCATTTGAGCCCCGACCTCCCTGCCACTGTCAAACCAGACTGGGTGAGCATGACGTATAGTTTACGTGCACATTGATGAGAATTGAATAATATTTAATGTAAGCGCTGTCTAAGAAATCCCGAGAGTGCTCTACAACCATTTGTTTATTAGCTAATTATTTTTAAAATTGCGTTTCTAATATACATTTTTTTTAATTTTAAAAGGATCATTCAGGTTAGTAAATATTCAATGAAACAAACTACCCTGTGCCTCGTCTGCTCCACTCCTCATATCAGCACAAACTTGAAAAATATGACAACAACGTTAACCATAGGCTGGGGGAACTCAAAAATCCACATAGTTCAGTGAACAAACACTTTTCTTGGGAGTGGAATTAATAGCACTTCTTATTTTACACAAGTTAGTCCATCCACTCAATGGCTTTCAAAACAATTAGTGAAAAGACAAGTAATGTCCCCAGCTGGGATATAATTATAAGCCCACAGTTTCAGTTCAGTTACAGTTTCAAGCTGTCAAATAATTTTAAAAGTTTCATGAATGGCTTCTGTGGATTGGAACCCTAGTTTGCCTGTGAACACGACTCATGCTGCCCCGTCACACGCCGTTCTCAAAGTTTTCAAGATCGAATTGTATAAAAGTGACTCAAGTATCTATTTTTCATCACGCAGTTGTATTTGAATTAAGGTGTGACATAGATCTTACCTCTTGAGGAGTCTCCGACTTTTCTGTACTAGTTGTAACCAATAAAGATATATTTCTGTGTTTTAGGAGGGAAGAGGGTTCTTGGAGGGTGTCATTGTATCATATTTACTCATTTGGAAATCGAGTTGTCCTATGATCAATTTATAACGCGCATGATTCCCCTTAATTGCTATGAATACCGCAGCTTATATAAGTACCGCTATAATTAATACCACAAACTCAATTTATTTTCTATTGAAACGGAGGGAGGGGAAATGGCCAGGTTTTATCAACATTCCAAGGGATGAAATGAGTATTCATATGATACCCTGTGTTTGTGTTATTTATGCAAAAGAATAAGCGTTGTTAGTAGTACTATTATATATAATTAAAAATCTAGAATTCCAGTAAATAAATTTGTGCCGAGTAAATTTATAGCTTCTCTCAGGAAATATTGGATTTGAATACCTGAAAAGAATGACACAACTAAATAAAAAATAAACCCATACCACTATTTCAAACCTTATTTTTCATATCAATATCAATTTTATAGTACAGCCATTACAAATTTATTTTAATAATACTAATTTTAAATGTTTTTCTGGCTGAGAGTAACGTAAGTAAACAGAGTTTGGATTCGATAACATATCTGGTTAAATTTACATATAGCACTGCTATAAAACTGTAGGTGAACCCTGATTAGTTTTAAACATTTTATAATTCTTTTGTTAGGTTTCAATATTTAGTTGAAATGTTCTTGAGAGACGAAACTAATTTTTTTCGATTTTAGTTTTATGTTTATGTGTTTTTAAATGAAAATTCTTACCTCCATATTGGTGATCGTTTGAAGACGATCCAATGGACTTTTGCCTCTCTTGACTCTCATTAGTATATATATCTTGGCTATGTCAGGGCACGATCTAAGAAGTTTTTCCACAAGCACCTTCCCCATGAAGCCTGATGCACCCGTGATAAACACATGCCTGCCCGCAAAGAACTGAGGGATAGTTGGTATTTCTGCCATTCTCGTCAACCCCGAGAGATCTTGTTGAGACCAAACCCTAGAACAAAATATTAACATGTAGAGATTTGGGGGAAAAAAATAAATAAAAAAAATAAAGCAATTAAAACTGTTTTAGATTATTGTCAATCCAGATGATTAAGACGCATGGATTAATAATACTTTACGGCTTTTCGGTAGAGAACTGAACAAGATCCTTTTTATCCTAAAGGAAAATATGATAAGCTTAAAAACATGAATATTATTTTGGATTTTTGTTCAATGCTTCAAACTGGAAATTAAAACATGATATAATTTAAAAAAAAAACTTCAAAATGCATGCTACAACCTAGATAACTTTTTAAAGGATTAAAACTGATGTGACGTGGATGGAGCATAATATGCCTCTGAGTTATCAACATATCTCAACTGATTCCACAAGTTATCGCCACACCATTTAAGGTATTGGAATTCATAAACCATAAGGAGCTTGTAGAAGTTTTTCTGAATAGTGAGGTAGCCTTGTAATTATTACTTAGGCTACTATGCCAGTAACTGTAGCTTCAGCGGAAAGACGATCTTCCAAATTTAAGTTAATAAAGACATTTTGAGGTCTACTGTGACAAAAAAAGAAGAATTGAAAATATCAGGTGGACAGACAGGATGACAAATGAGGAAAATTTTAAATGAATGGTTGGGAAGAGAACCATTTTGTATGTGATTCTTCGGTACCAATAAAAATAGATTGAACACTTCCTTAGGAGAAAATGCATCCTGCACGACGACGTAGAAGGAAAGCTTGAGGGAAACAGGAGGATTCAAATGTTGGGCTACTTGAAGGAAAATTCTGGAATCTGAAGGAGGAGAAGGAGGAGGTAGAGGACAGGGTGCATTGACGGTCTTAGTTCGTTGACAAAAGGAACCTGTAGTAAGAAAGAACAAATAATAATAATAATAATAATAATAATAATAATAATAATAATAATAATAATAAACAGCATTATAGATGATTTACCAACAAAAAAGTGGAATTATAAAAATGTACCTAATAAAAATTCTAAAATTCTATGATTATTGATATATAAAACTATAGGGTATGCATCATCTATGAATAATTTATTTCTTTCCAAAATTATACGACAATCTATAGTCTCTTTTTAAATAAGCACTTTGAGCTCACACGTTCGCTTTATTTTCAGGATCATATAAAACATAGCTACCCTATTATGTTTTTTGTTTAATCTGGTTCATATTGTATATCTTGTCATGCTATTGGACAGTTCTAATATTTTATTTTAAAAAACTCTATTAGGCCCACATTTAACAGTTAAGAGTAAACCCCAAATTGCCTAGGACCGGCCCTGTCATATACATATAGATATGTTTTCTTTTCATAGGAGGTTTCCAAGTCAACTACTTTAGCAACACCTCCTGTGGAGTCCCATTACTTCCTTAGTCCCTCTCACACTACGATCATATATTTTTATACCACAAGGTTCGCGAAGGAAAGAATAAACTTTTCAAGAAGATTTTTACTTGTGATAACGCTTAATGCTTGTCAGGCAGAAAAAATTAACAAAAAAAATATTTAGTTTTCTTAAGGTGACGCGCCCCAGGTTCTAGAACTTGAAATGGAGGAGGGGGAATGGGGATAGGAGTTAGGAGAGAATAGAAGGATGAATTTTATGTTAAAATATATTGGGATCAATTCAACCCAGAAATCTCCAATGTAAACCCAATGTTTCAAAATTTTGAAATATGCTGAAACATTGAAAAAAAAATATATATGAGACTAATAATACTTGAAAGATTTTGTTTTTTATTCGTGGCTAGGTCTAAAAAAAGATACTAGTTAAAGAAATGTGACAGTACCAAATTCTTTATGTATATAGTATCAAAGTGTATATTATATATATTATTTTATGCTGTCGCATTTATTTGAGTCTCCTTTTTCTTAGACCTACCCACGAATAAAAGACAAGACTAATATATACGAAAACTAGTCTCTTACTTTAATATTATTCGACCACCTAAGTTTTATTACACACTTTTAATAAGTGTATGATTGATTACAAGCTATAAATGGTAGGCCTAATCCGATAATTTCAAATCACTACAGTGTTAAAAGGGGTCAAACTTGCAATGTTATTCTTTTCAAGTATCATTGTTATGCTAAATTAATTAATGTATGGGACTGAAATTTACTAATATAACTAGACATTCATTTGAGCTGTACACAATGGAATATTCAATACATATTTATACATTTCAGTGGCTGAATGGAGGGCGTCATTCTCGTGTTAGGCTAGCCTGCTGATGATGAAGAAATCAGGGCTCGAATCCCGGTTGGGTCTAATGAGGGTGATTTTACCAATTGGTTTCCCAGTCTCCCTCCACGCAAATGCGGGTATATCACCTCTAAAATGCTTCCCTACTCATCCCTACCCCATTAAAGTAATATAGTAACAGGTGGTAAGATAAGGTTCTAAAAAGTAATCTTAGTAAGTTGCATTGTCAAATGATGTTAGATGTCTAGAATAAATTTAGAGTTTTAGAAAACAAAGAAGCTTTCTTAGGAAAGTTTTTGGGTCATAAAGGGATGAAGATAATGGTGAGTGAATGACTGAATGACGATCTATATACCCTGCACAAATCACCAGGCATTGTTATGGTAATTGAATCTTGCAGGCGACGTTGGGCAGGACCTGCAGCGCGAATGGGAGATTCTAGAACCTTGCTCAAGGTACTGACTGGCAAACCCAATGAGAAGAGACCATTGTGAAGACCTGGACGCAGATGGGAGGATAACATTAGAATGGACCTGAAAGAGATAAGGTGTAACGAGGGGGACTGGATAGAGCTAGTTTTAGATAGCAATAGGTGGCGTACTTTTGTAAGTTTGTCAATGAACTTTCAAGCTCCTAGTGCCATATATTACTTGATTAAGTATAATTTACGTTAGTCGTTGGATGTATGGATGCTATTATGACAGTGTCCTCAAAAGTGGTTGAGGTATCCAAAAATAGGTCTTCTATTTGAATATTCTCACAGAAAACAGCTAGACTGTTTTTGGGTTTCCTACAAATTCTGCAATTTGGACAAAAAAGAAAGTTGACTTTAGGACGTTGCCTACCCTAGACGTCACCGTAAGCGAAGATAGAATTTCTTACGTTAGTGTTTTAACGAACTATTTGGCGAGTTTTAAAGTTATAACACTGAAAAAAAAAACCATACATTCTTAAATATAATCTAAGAATATTCTTATTTCGTCACAGTTTAATTTATTTTGTAGTTGTTTGTAAACGTATTTTTTGAAACCGTAAACCACTCAGGCTATTTGGTTTATTCAAGAAAATGGCCTTTAACTATGTTCCTGCCAGAATCTAGATTAAAATTTTCCATGAAGCATATGTCTATCTATAATTGTAACCAAGGAAAAGGTAATTTTGAAATGCAAGTCAATGCTGTTCAGGCAAAAATAGTAGAGATAGTGTGTATAGTCGTCAGTGGACGAGGGAGAATGTCATCAACAGGTAAATTAGAGGCCTTGAACGGTGATCTACTAATTGTAATCCCTCTCCATCTATATTTTTATATTGGTGTATCAGTGTAATAATGCTTAAAGTACTTAGGTGCTTCAAGGAAAAATACATCCCGCTTTACAAAATATCTTGGAAATCACTAAATAGGCAAATTCGATACGACTATTTGTAATCCTATATATTATTTCTGTTGTCAACATCCCTTTTTCTCAACTAATACAAAACCTACAGCGAAGAATAAGGTATCAGTGGAAAGGATTTTTTACCGACTTCTGACATAGCATACTCAGTTTAAGTTAAAACACATTGTTTGTTTAAAATTTAAGTTAAAAAAAAATCTAACAATATGTTTGTATCAATTACCGAAAATAAACTCTCTTTGCTATTTTGTGTATACACTTCGCTGAATATTTAATTTCAACAACCCAACAAAAGACTAAATCATTATTTGGGGCGGAGGGGAAGGTTGAATGTGCGAAAGTTTCGCAAGGGTTTACTGGTAAAACATAAACGGACTATACTATGTTAGATTTGGTTTTAGCTACTAAGCTCAATCAGCACCTTGTTTATTAACTGTCTATATGCATCATTAGGCATGGGGGATAAACGTCAAGGTCATTTAGTCTGGTTCGCCGTTGATGGGGAGGTCGTGGTATGAATCCAGGTCGGTTTACTGAGGGTGGTTCTAACCTTAATGGTTTAAACACTATCACTACACGCAAATGCGTGTACATTTTCTTTAAATTACAGCTTGCTTATCCATACTCCTTAGTGAAGATAAATGCGGGTAGCCTTGGAGGTCAGTAAGACATTTTACATTTTAACATTTTAACATTTTAATTGGTGGTTAAATTATATTTTAGAAAGAATTTTACTATTTATTATTTTTTTAATTTATTTTAAAAACTGTTTTAATTAATAACATTAAATTTACAGCATTTTCCAAACCTATTAGCTGTAGGTGTTTGATTTTTACTTTCTCTCTATCTTACAGGTAGAGAAAGTATGGTGATCGTCAAAAAAATCGAACTAGAGATTTTGATGAATCTTGACGTTTCATGACTCCCTGAATCCGAAAAAGTGGTTTTTGAATTTCCGTCTGTCTGTCTGTCTGCCTGTACCTCTACCTGGAGCCTAAACTATTTTACCGATTGAGCTGAAACTTGATATCTAGGGTTTTCATAGGGTTGCCCCGAGGGTTTTTTGGAATTGGTAATCTACCCCTAAAATTAAGGGTAGTTTACTGAAGGGGAAAAAAAAAGAGTCGATTTTCTCAAAATCGGCTCTAACGATTTTGATTAAATTTCATTTATGAACATTAATAAATATTCCAAACAAAATGGCTACTCTCAATATTTCGGCAAAATGGCTTTAAGGGCTCCGGTCTGATGCGTAAATTAACATTTTTTATAATAGCTCCGAAACTATTTGAGATATGAAATTACTTAGCATTACAAATATGTATATATATTTATAATACAGATATTTTATCCGAAACATATTTTTATAAAATCAATAACTTTCAATCTATACGCAATTATATAATTTTTTTAACTTTTTGGACATTAAAGTTTAAGTATTGCGACCGTAAAAAAAACTAACCTGAAATGTTGATGGATGTCGACGTCTCATGACCCCCCGAACCCTAAAAAATAGTCTTTGCAATGCCGTCTGTCTGTGTGTCTATAAAAACTTAAAATTAAGGGTAGTTTACTGAAGGGCGAAAAGAGAAAAATTTGGTTTTCTCAAAATCTGCTCAAACGATTTTGATTAAAATTCGTATCTAGGCGTTGATTAAGATTATAAATAAACTGGCTATTTTCATTTTCCTATGAAAATGATTTTTAGGGTACTTTACAGAAGCGTTAATTTCCGTATCTCCACAACTATTTGAGAAACTAAACAACTTATCATTGCAAAATTGTAGGACTATTAGAAATAAAAAACTTTTATTTGACATATATTTTTATAAAAGCAACAGTTTCTGAGATATTTGCAAATATATTAATACAATTTTGTGAGCTTTAGTTGTAAACATATACTACTTAAGTCTTAACGCAATAATTCTCCAATGCCATAGAGTAATTAAATATAAGTATCTAAAAAAGTATGTTATTTTTCCTTAAAGCTCTTAGGAGAAATGTTTGCATAGCAATGATCTATCTCCATTTTAGACTCAATAGTCAATATTTACATTTTTTATTGGTCAAAATGTATAAATGAATAATTAAATATCAATGCGATGACTTGAAGATCTGCAACACCTTATAAAATGTTAAAATTTTAACCAGAAATCGAAATTTTAATACGAAGTGTTGACCCTTGTGGAAGACATTAAACTGTTTGAAATGCTCTTAGGTGGACAAAGATGCGCCTCTTTTCTCATTGATTCTATATCATTGTATATTATTTTATGCGTGTTCCTATGTGGAGTGGTGATGATACAATGTACATTATTCCGTTCAGAAATCTTACGAGTTTATAGAAAGAGAGAGAAAGTCTGTGCGGTGTGCCGTACCATTTATTTTTTAAATGTATCTTGCTATCGGTGAAAGTATGGTTGTTGTTGTTGTTGTTGCAGTTGTTCTTTATGGGTGCTTCTTACCTTAAATGACGAAAAGAAATTTAGGGTGTTGGAAAACAAGGTGATTAGGAATAAATTAGGTCCAAAAAGGGATGAATATACTGAGGAGTGGAGGAGTTTACATAATGATGAGCCATATACCCTGTACTAATCATCAGACATTGTTAGGGTAATAAAATCTCGCAGGTTACGGTGGGCAGGTCATGCAGTGCCAATGGGAGAATATAGATCCGCGTTCAAGGTATTAAATGGCAAACCCAATGGGAAGACCCAGACGCAGATGGGAGGATAACATTTGGATGGATCTGAGAGAGATAGGGTGTAATGAGATTGGTTGGATAGACTTAGAACAAGTTAGGGATAGGTGGCGTACTTTCGTGAGTGCGGTAATGAACTCTCTAGTTCCTAATGCCATAGAGTAAGTAAGTATGTAAATATAGGTGAAAGTGTAAATATTTCAATACATTCACCTGAATTCATTCTAAAATAATAATTATTTGCCACTACTACACATGAAAACTACACACTACAGTTTATTTTATTGTATTGTTTTTACCTTATTGTGTTAAGAGTTTAGGAACCATTAGATGTTTGATTTTAGCCTTTAGGAGGTCGGGGCTTAAAAATATTTCTGTCAGCATCTCGTAGTGTCCACTGTTTTTATCCTCCACCTCGCTTAATACATTTTTGCGTGGATCTACCATATTTGAGGTGACCAAGCAGGTACGATCGTAGCGGCCATTTCGACTAACTAACGTTATATCTAGTTATTAAACCTAAAGAAACACCCCTCACCCCAATGTGTGTCAACTTGGTCACCTGACTTATAGCCACCCAGTTTTTAAAAATTACCATCGTTTATGCTGGTTTGGTGCTCGATTTTCATCGTTATTTTCACACGTTTGTCAAAACTAAAAATAGGAATTATATATTTGCAGACCCAATAACATATCGTTTTCCCGGGCGCTCCCATTCAAATTCTAGCAGAAAAGTGGGTTGAGTTAAATAATTTTGCAATGAAAACTGGAAACACATTTTATTATATCTGACAGAATAGTGGTTTATTCTGAGAAAAATAATAGCTATGCTTCTTTTGGATGGTTGCAGGGAGATTCCGATTTCAGGCACCCTTAAACACTGAAAGCTAGAGTTGTCCGGGTAGAGTCTCCAAGGAACTTTTTGAACATTGGTGTCCTTAGACGACTGGTTCTAAAACCTTTATGGAAGCCCTTCTCAACATTCTAGCTTGGGAAATTTCACGCCCAATTTTCCATTTTAGATCTCTTATTTCTACCATTTCCTAATCTTTGTTTGAAGATATATCTTAACAGTCTTCTACATATCTGATTTTATAAAAGTACACGTCAGTCATATCTTGGCGGGAGAGAATTAAGCAGGCCTTACAACTCACGTGACAGTTACAATCCTATCGCACCTCAAAAAAATCATACCTGGCCATACATTTTTGTAATGATTTTTTAAACCCTTATTTACAAATCGGAACTGTTCTTAGTATCATATTCCTTAGGATACATTCCAACGTAGCTAACACAATATATCAATTTATTTTAAAAAAATGCCCTATCCAATATTGTGAATTAATTTTGTTTGTAGAGAAAATAAAATAAACCAATTTACAGAAAAGTTTAAATCCCTGAAGGTAACCAGATGCAGTTAAAATTTGTTTGTCTTCCTGAGATGTGAGTTTCCTTGTGTATAAACGCTTCAGCCTATTTTTCTTTATTATTAAGAATTGGTGTTTGTAAATTTTACCATGAAAAACTATTATTATTACTAGCACCGCGTCTTACTAACCGTTCTGTTTGTACGCACTTACGCTAATGTGTAATGATAGGGTGATTGTGAGATGAAATGGAGGACCTACAGTTTAACGTGGGATCCGAACCACGGTGGAGGCCTGGTATTCCACACATTCACAAGTTGTGATTAATACACGTCTTGTCAGAGGTGAAGGAAGGGTTTGGCAATCAGATAAATCTGTGCCGGGACCGAGGATTGAATCCCGGACCCCAGCACAGAAGTCTGACACTGTATCCCTGACCGCCAGGTCTCAATTTTAGTTACTCTTAATTTTGGAACTAGAATGTGTCTTCTCGTATAATCTACTAAGCACATTAATACTTTATTTCATGTTTACCAAACTTTATATATTTCCTTGATAGGCTAGTGACATGAATTTTAATGAATGACCATAATAGTTCAAAATAAATTAACATTAATTAAGATCCCATCTAAAAATATCTTTATTTCAATAATGTTGTTTTTCTGTTCGGACACTTGATGAAGTGTTGGCCAACTATCATGGAATTTGTTAAAGAAATACAGGGTGTTCCCAGATTAAACAACCAAACTTCGGGAAGTGGTAGGGGATCTTAAAACTAGCTCATAATGTTCTTTGGCGAATATCTTGTTTTCACTTCCTTTTCGAGCATATAGCAAAATACTAAACAAAATTAAGGATTAAGTATTAAATAAAATATTTGATTTATTTTGTTCAAAATGATGGCCTCTATCCTGTAGACAAGCATTGAACCTATTAATGACAGCCCGAGTGGCTGACCGACATATTTGACTGTGAATAACTCAACAAATAGTTATTGTTAAAATGTCAACTTAGAGGAAATTTATTGGTGCATAACTTTTGAATAAATTGTTTGGACTTAATATTTTTACATTTATATATAGTTTTTAGCTAAATAATAAAGGTCTTTTCAATTACTTTCACATATCTCATTGGATGTTTCATACCAGATTCCATCCAACAAATGAAGAAGAATATTAATGATAATTTAGTGCTGAACAACTTTTATAACAAGTGTTACTTCACTTTTTGTGCAAAAAAGCATGCGTTTATTTAGTTTGTTTCTGTTTTCTCGTAAAGGAAGCAAACACGAGCTAATCTCCAAAGAACATTTTTATCTAGTTTTATATCCCCTACCACCAAGGCCTTAGCCAGGGGGGGTTGGTGTTCAAACCCCCCGAAATTTAAACAATATCAAAATTGAGATAAAAGTACAAATTAGGGGGCTGTGTTTCCATAAAAAGCACTTCAGAGAACTTCTAGAGGTGTTTAAAATTTATAATTTTTCCTAACCTACGGCAGTTAGGGGGTTATGTTGCCATAAAAGAACACTTCAGATAGCTTCTAGAGGTGTTAAATGCTTAGATATTTTCCTAGCCTTCAGCGGTTTAATATATAGAAATTTTCCTAGCCTTCGGTAGTTAGTGTTAGCAAATATATTAATACAATTTTGTCAGCTTTAATTGTAAAGAAATACTACTTAAGTTTTAACGATAATTCACTAATGCCATAGAATAAGAAATACGTGAGTCTCTCAAAAAGTGTATGTTCTCTTTCTTTCAACCTCTTAGGGGAAATGTTTTTTACAGCAATGATCTATCTCTATCATTTTAGATTCAATAGTCAATATCTACCTAATTTATTGGTCAAAATGTATAAATGAGGAATTTAATAGCAATGCAATAACCATAAGATGTGCGACCCCTTATAAAATGTCGAAAATTTTAAACCAGAAGTCGACATATTAATACGAAGTGTTGACCCTTGGAGACCAAATATAAATATTTTTAATTTCCCGCTAACTTACAGGTNGAACCTTAAAAAGTAGTTTTCGCAATGGTGTCTGTCCGTCTGTACCTTGGGCTAGAGCCTAAACTATTTTACCGATTGGGCTAGAAGCTTTGTATCTATGGTTTTCATAGGGTTACCCCGAGGAGTTTTTGGAATTGGATATCCAAGACTAAAATTAAGGGTAGTTTATTGAAGGGCAAAAAGAGAAAAAAATCGATTTTATCAAAATTGGCTCTAACAATTTTGATTAAATTTCATTTCTAAGCTTTGATCAATATTACAAACCAAATGGCTACTCTCAATTATTCGTCAAAATGACTTTAAGGGTTCTTGTCTAATTCGTAGATTCTAATTTTTAATTTTATCTCCGTATGTCTTTGAGATATGAAATTACTTATCATTGTATACATGTATATCTATTATTAATAATTTTACTTGAAATTTATTTTATAAAACGAATAGTTTTCAAGCTATACGCAAATATATATATATATATATATATTTTAATTTTTCCAACAATTAAAATATATATATATATATTTTTTAATTTTTCCAACAATTTAAGGGAAAGTATTACGACCGTCAAAAAATCTAATCCTCGACGTTTCATGACCCCCCGAACTCTAAAAAAGTGTTTTTTTGCAATGTCGTCTGTCTGTGTGTCTTTCTAACCCTAAAATTAAAAGGAGTTTTCTAAATGGTGAAAAGAGAAAAATTCCATTTTCTCAAAATCAGCTCTAACGATTTTGATTAAAATTCGCATCAAGACGTTAATTAAGATTATGAACAAAATGGTTGTTTTCATTTTCCCATGAAAATGTCTTTTAGGGTTCTTTACAGAAGCAAAAATTTCTATATCTCCGCAACTATTTGAGATACTATATAACTTATCATTGTAAAATTTTAGTACTATTAAAAATAAAAAAACTTTTATTTGAGATATATTTTTATAAAAGATTCCGAGATATTAGCAAATATATTGATACAATTTTGTGAGCTTGGTTGTGAAGAGATCCTACTTAAGTGTAAACACAATCATTCCATAGAGTAAGCAAATAAGTCTTTCAAGAAGTTGATGTTGTTTTTACTTTAACCTCTTAGGGGAAATATTTGTACAGCACAGGAGTGAATCCAGGATTTTCGGAGGAGGGCAGGGACGCAGGTGCTCCCATCGGGATCGGGTCGGGGATGGGGAGGTGGGAAGAACCTCAAGAAATTTTGACATATAAATACTTTAAAATTTGAGAGTAAATCTGTAAGTAGTTTTTCAGTGTAACGCTAAACTTGAAAATAATCCTCTAATGAAGGGTTTAGCTCGAAATTTGCGATTAGTATTAAAATTTATTAAAAGCAAATAATAAGAATATCAACAAATAGTGATTATTAAGAGGGAAATAAGTTTAAACATTTAACAATTATTGGTGATTTGGTGGTCTAGGGGTAAAGTGTTAAACTTCTGTGTTGGGGGTCCGAGGTTCAATCCTCGGTCCCGGCGCAGATTTATCTGATTGCCAAACCCTTCCTTCACCTCTGACAAGACGTGTATTAATCACAACTTGAGGATTCCACGTTAAACTGTAGGTCCTGCATTTCATCTCACAATCACCCTACCATTGCACATTAGCGTAAGTGCGTATAACCCGAACAAGTAGTAAGACGCGGTGCTAATAATAATATAACAGTTAGTATATAAATAGTTTTTTAGCTATTCAATCAATTAAACAAAATAAATGGAATTATTCAGATTTCGAACAATCGAACTTTAACTCCACTCGATACTAAAGCTAGTTATTTCTCATTCTAAACGTAAATTTTACCAATAAGCCATACTAGCACGTTATGTGTGTGGTATTATTCAAAGATTTTGTTTAAAGCACGTTATTTAGATAGAAATTATTTTAAAGATCCTTATTTAATATTAATCATTGAAATAGTAATAGTAAAATTGATAAAATGAATTTAAACCTAAACAATGTTTGTGCAACAAGGTGAGAGGCACGCAAATTAAATTTGGGTAATTTCACTAATGCCTACTTTTACCATTTTAATACTTAATGTGATTGTATTAAGTATTTATAGTAATTACCTGTATTAATCATTTAATAATATAAACAATAACAATTTAAAAAAAATTAAATCTGGTTAGTGAGATAGTATTAAGTGACAATAAAACTAGTAGTGACTTTAACATTGATTTAATTGGTTTAATTTCTTAAAGGGGGGCGCGCGCCCCCAACCCCCTACTGGATCTGCTCCTGGTATAGCAATAATCTATCTCTCTCATTTTAGACTCAATAGTCAATAATAACCTATTTTATTGGTCAAAATGTATAAAAGAGAAATTTAATAGGAATGCGATAACCATAAGATGTGCATCCTCTAATAAAATGCCGAAAATTTTAACCGGAAGTCAAAATTTTAATACCAAGGGTTGAACATTGGGGACCCAATATCTATATTTTTATTGGTCCAGATATACAAATGAAGACGTTAATTCTTAAACACTATAATTATAAAATTTAAAACCGTGAATCAAAAATGTGTTACGTAAGTATAGCGAAATTAATTCTCGGGTTCACTAGTGTATATTATATTAAGAATTTTGAGTAAATATCTCAATTTTTATACAATAGAGTGAGAAAGTCCGTGCGGAGTTCTATACCATTTATTTCATGGGGTCTTAAATATATATTTTCAATCAGAACTTAAAAATGTTGATATTTCCAAATTTAATCAAACA
Source organism: Timema genevievae (assembly GCA_902155825.1). NCBI lineage: Eukaryota > Metazoa > Arthropoda > Insecta > Phasmatodea > Timematidae > Timema > Timema genevievae. The sequence goes on from CABFWO010000884.1 coordinate 32,859, forward strand.
GGAATCAAAACAATCTTATTTTACAATAAAATAAGTTATCATACAATATTGAAGAAATTCGTTATGGTATATGAAAATAGTGTATATATATATATATAGTTTATTTGTAAATAAGCAAAGCTTTACAAAATTGGATGGATTTACTCTTTGGTCCACATTTATTTATGCAACTCTAAATTATACATAGTTTTTCTATCTACTCATTATTTTAGTACCAGGCATCTTTCTACCCCTCGGACTATATTGGATGAATGCAAATTCACGCAATTCTTCTCCCTCATAACAAAACAAGCTGAAATATAAAACAACGAATGTCGTCTGATGCTAAATTTTCGAGATGGTGACACATCATCCAGGCTAGTTAACGTAAGAGAAAATGAAAATATGTATTATTTTGCCCCTTATACTGAATGCACACTGCAAAGAACATTATGTGCTAACATGATGGAACAACACATTTTTGTCTTATAATGTGTCTTGATTGCTTGTTTACAAATGGAGTGGGCGCACACTGCATGGAACATGATAAAACAAAACAATAATACACGGTAAGACACGAAAACACACGTTTAGACCTGCACAAATCAGCCGTTTTCCTCGCTCCCATGTTTCATGGAACAAAATGCGCGGATAATTTTGTAGTGCACGTGCGTGCGTCAGTCACCATAATGTATATTATAAATCTCCTTGGCAACACAAACTGTCGAGCTGTAGCGTGGAGTGTGTTGATTAAATTTGAGGTTAGTTGGTTGTTGACGTTAGTTTTGCTAGATTTTTGTTTTGTAGTATCAACATGACTGTTCTAAAGCGGAAGGGAAAGAATTTAGGCCTACTTACTTCCGAGCAAGACGTAAAAAAAAATTGTAGTATTTGTGTAGGCGAGGCCTGAATTTGTACAATTTTAATTTAAAAGACTACCAAAACAACAAAGCTATTTTACTCATCACTTTAGTCCATCTTGACTAAAACAGAAAGCATGAGAGAAAAATTTATTTGATATTGTTTTGTTCCATCATGTTCCAAGATCAAAACTACCTTCACACAAATTGGTTCCATGACACAAAACATTTTTTTCCCGTCGTGTATTAATAAATAATGTTCAATGCAGTGTACACTACATCCAGCCTCATAACTGCTCACCATGCTTATACATGCTTATATGTTCTGCCGATGACGGGGAGATTGAGGTTCAAAACCCAGTTTGATGTACGGAGGGTGTTTTTTACTAAAATTGCTCTCCACTTCGGCTAGAATCAACGCCAAACCAAACGAGCCTCCACTTGTGAAAATATTAGTATATAATTATTACAGGGACTCTATCATGCCTATACACAGAATGTTCCTGGATTAAGCAGCCAAATTATGGGGTGTGGTAGTCAAGGCCATAGCCAGCCAATAATTTCGGGGGGGAGGAGGAGGGGGTTGGTGGGCACATCCCCCAATTGCCAGAAGTTAGAAAAAATTCTAGATTAGAAACAGTTCTAGAAACAATCTGAAGTGTTTTTTATGGCACCATAGCCCCCTAACTGCCAGAGGCTAGGACCCATTATAAATATTAAACACCTCTAGAAGCTATCCGAAGTGTTTTTTTATGGCAACATAGCCCCCTAACTGCCGAAGGCTAGGAAAATTTCTAGATATTAAACACCTCTAGAAGCTATCTGAAGTGTTTTTTATGGCAAAAGAAACTATTGGTTTTATAAAAATATATTACATATACAAGTTTTTTTATTTTTAATAGTACTACAATTTTGCAATGATAAGTTATTTAGTATCTCAAATAGTTGCGGAGATACGGAAATTTCCGCTTCTGTAAAGTACCCTAAAATTCATTTTCACGGGAAAATTAAAATAGCCAGTTTATTTATAATCTTAATCAACGCCTAGATAGGAATTTTAATCAAATCGATACATCCGATTTTGAGAAAATCAATTTTTTCTTTTTTCGCATTTTATTAAACTATTCTTAATTTTGGGGCTAAATAGGTACACAGACAGATGGCTATACAAAAACTACTTTTTAGGGTTCAGGGGGTCATGAGACGTCAACATCCATCTATATTTCAGGTTAGATTTTTTTTACCGTCTCAATACTTTATCATTGGCTTTCGAAAAGTTAAAAAATATCTTTGTGTATAACTTGAAAGTTATTGTTTTTATAAAAAATATGTTTCATTTAAAAAAATTGTATTATAAATAGATCTACATATTTGCAATGATAATTAATTTCATATCTCAAATAGTTTCGGAGATATGATAAAAAATGAGAATTTACGCATCAGACCGGAGCCCTTAAATTCATTTTGCCGAAATATTGAGAGTAGCCATTTTGTTTGGAATATTTACTTATAAATGTTTTGAAATGAAATTTAATCAAAATTGTTGGAGCCGATTTTGAGAAAATCGCCTTTTTTTCTTTTTGCCCTTTAGTAAACTACACTTGATTTTAGGGTTAGATATCCGATTCCAAAAATCCCTCGGAGCAACCCTAAGAAAACCCTAAATACAAAGTTTTAGCCTGATTGGTTTAATAGTTTTGGCTCTAGTCCGAGGTACAGACAGACTGACAGAAGGTAATTCAAAAACCACTTTTTTGGATTTGAACACTTAAGGTAAAGTATTGTGACCGTCAAAAAGATATAAACAGATATGTTGATGGATGTCGATTAGTTATGAACCCCCGAACCCTAAAAAATGGTTTTTGCAATGCTGTCTGTCTGTGTGTCTATCCAACTCTAAAATTAAGAGTAGTTTACTAAAGAGCGAAGAGAGAAAAAAACCTTTTTCTCAAAATCGGCTTTAACGATTTTGATTAAAATTCGTATCCATGCGTTGATTAAAATTATAAACAGAATGGCTAATTTCATTTTTCCACGAAAATAACTTTTAGCCTTTAGGGTACCTTACATAGCGGAAACTTCCATATCTCCGCAATTATTTGAGCTACTAAATAGCTTATCATTGCAAAATTGTAGCACTATTAAAATAAAAAAAAATTTATTTGAAATAAATTTTTATAAAACAATTTTTTTTAGATATTTGCATATAAATGAATAAATTTTTTTTAGCTTAAGTTGTAGAGAGATACTATTTATATTTTATCGCAATAATTCTCTAATTTCATAGAGTAATTCAATATTAGTAAAGCTCTCAAAAATTTCAAGTTCTTTTTCCTTTAACCTCTTAGGGGAAATGTTTGTACAGAAATTATCTATCTCAACCATTTTAGGCTCAATAGTAAACTTTTTTTATTGAATTTATAAATGACGAATTTAATAGCAATTCGATGACCTAAAGGTGTGCAACCCCTAATACAATTTCATAAATTTTAACCGAAAGTCGAAATTTTAATACGAAATGCTGACCCTCGTGGGCCCAATATTGACATTTTTTGTTGTTCAAAATATACAAATGAGGACTTTAATGCTCTAAAAATAAAATTGTAAAATTTAAAACTGGGAGTCAAAAAATGTCTTACGTGAGTATAGCGAAATTTGTGCTCGAAATTTCTAGTGTATATTATTTATTTTCACATATACTACGGATTATGAGTAAATATCTCCATTTTTAGACAACGAAGCGAGAAAGTCCGTGCGGAGTTCCGTACCATTTACTTATTTTAATAACACAGAGAAAATTAAGTGCACATCAAAATATTGATCGAGATTCAACTTCTACGGGTGTATATTATTTTGTTAATATAGTCTACTTTGTGAAAGCTCTCCCCACACAAACTTCTCAGGTTGTGCACATGATTAAGGTGATTATCACAGACCCGCACCTATACATCACCTGCACTATGAGCAGTGGCGTAACTAGGTTGAAGCAGGTGGAGCACTTGTTCTGAGCACCAAATGTATTAACAATAACATCAGCAATGTAATTTTCATTTTTTTATCAATAAAGTGTATTTTGTTTTAATTTTGAAGCGGTTTGAGTACACATATTATAATTCAGCCAAATTTTTAAAAAAATGAACAATTTTCAAGAGGCGTCATTTTTTATTTGCCCTGGATGACACCAACCCTAGTTACGCTTCTGACTATGGATAATGGTTTTTCATCCTTGTTCCATAAAAACTATTATTCTTTTCCTCATTCACAACCTAATTCTTTTCTTTTTTTTAAATAGATCCCCTTATAACCTGAGTGTTTTAAATAAAATAATTTACGGGATACACTCACAATAGTTGAGTTTTAAGTTAATTATTTGTATTTTTCAAACATATTTTTAGCGAAACATTTAAAGTAATATTCGACTCACCTTCGCAAATATTCAGTACTTTACTTAGCAGCTAATCGTCACGGTCGTATGAGCACTACTTATATGACTTGCTGAAGTATCCTAGCTAGGTAGACAAACTGTGTCCGTGACCTTCCACCTACCTCTATAATCGCTTCCTGTGCCAAGTTACATCACTATTCCCACGAGGTCAGCCACTCTTAAAAGCACACACAATGTTTAAAGTATCGTATTGCAAATGCCCTTACGATTTAATTCGATATCACAAAATAAAACGATTTGTAACGACAATGAAACACGAGAATGCACCCAAACATTAGGGAACTAATGGTGTTCATATAACCAGATTGTTGCAGTACTTCAGTACAAAGTCAGCATTCAGCAGTATTGGGGTCATACTCATGATGTAATAAGAAGGATGACTTACTACTTGGCTATCCCCTAATCCTGGTGAACTTCTTGCAATGCTACCACAAATACCCGTGTGTAATCTCTGGTAAATTTTAGCCTTTACCTATGTTGAGGATCATATTGAATCAGTAATTTTTGAGGGTCAGCCGTGCTAGTTGCTTACCTAGTATCTTGATTTTTTGTAGGCCTGTTGAGGCCAGTTTTGAGAAGTAAAACTTGTATAGTCGGTAATGTTTATCACTTGACAAATTATTGATTTTGGTGGACCTCACGCAAGTAAGGATTGCCTCCATAATCTAGAAAAGGCATCGTTTTCCTAATCCTATGGTTAAATGTGAAACATGTAGAACAAACACAAAATATCCATTTTGAACAAAATAAATCGTTAGAGCCATTTAGGAAATATTTTAAATTTTCGAAAATCAGTTTTTAGTAATTACACTTAAATAAATTTTATTTTAAAAAACAAGTAGATACCATAAGCAAACAGGGACTTCGGAAGCTCTTTGAAAGTGAGGGGCTCCCTGAATGACTTTTAAAGGTATTTAAAGGAGGTTTGTTTTTCACGGGTTGTACATTTTTGTTGGCCTTTCTGTTTCATTGTATATGGTAACAACATAGCAGGAACTTGGGTGGAGAAGAACATGGTCACTTTTTTCGGTAAACAATTAAAAATAATGGGTAGGCCCCTTCTATATTTTAATTTTATAGGTAGTGATACTATCCATTGGGGGTCGAACCATATTTGTGTAATAAGGGCATTTAGCACCCCCCAAAAAAGGTGTTTTAACGTGAGGGCCCCCAAACCAAAAAGGGAATCGGAAGCCCTCCTCCAGAAATTCTCCGAAATTTGGATGCCCTTAGAACTTACATAGAGTGATCCACACTTAGACAAATTTACGAAAACTATATTCTCAAGAAGTTATTTGGAGTGGTTCTCACTAAGAAGATTTTTTGGAATTTGGAGATTTATTAATAGTATTTAAAGTGTTCACCTGGAAATCCTTTGAAAATGTATTGCCTGTAGATGTTATTTAAAGTAGTCTTCTCCTGACAAATGTTTGAAAATTGGATGCCTCTAAAATATATTTTTTTAAACTCCAATGACATTTTGTATTTTATCCTTTTACCCTGAAAAGTATGTCTTACTTAGTCTCATTGGTTTAGGGAGAATTTAATTTTAGGAGAGTTCCTAATTGTTAGCTTGTGACATAATGTTAAGACTTCTGAGAGATACGAAAATTATTTTAAAAAGTGGGGGTGGAACCCTATTTGTGTGAGGATTTTTTCTTTCTCCCAGTTAATGTTTGAAAATTGGATGCTCTACCATCTTTTTTTACGAATTTTTCTCCCTCCCAGTTAATGTTTGAAAATTGGATGATCCGGTACGTAGCAGTGGTCCTCTAAAGTGGAGAATTATACTTTTTTTTTAAAGAAATTTAGAATAGACTTCTCCCAATTTTTTCAACATTCGGATAATTCTAGAGACCATTTAGAATAGTCCTCCAGCAAATTTTTAAAATTTGTATGACTCTAAAAGCTATTTTAAGTAGTGCTAAATCAGATTTTTTTCTTAAATTAGAGTCCCTAGAAAATATCTAGTGGTCTTACTCAAGAAATTTTGATTCCTATTAAACAATTTAGAGGGTTTCTCGTTGGATTTTTTTAAATATCAAAACTAAATGCCTCTAGATACTATTTGAAGTGGTCTAGTCCCACCACATTGTTGAAAATAGGATACTTTTAGATGACAAACTACTATCTCTGAAGATCGGATTGCAGAATAAAATTAAGATAAATAATATTGTAAGGAACGTACTTTGGTAGAACAGCAATTAGATTGCACTGTGTTAACAACGGGATAACATCTCAACCCCAACATGAAGACCTGAGGAAGACGTAATTCGCCGAAACATGTCACCGAAGAGTTGCAACAAATTTGATAAGGAGTGGAATCCAAACATAAGATAAGGACCGCCTCTTTAATTCAATCTTTCAATTGACATTTTTAATGAGCATTTTTCAAATTAACAATTTTCGTTTATTACACTTCTTTTATAACAACCAATATCTTATATATAATTCCTTAATTAATCCTTTCGATTGTTAACACAGGCATTTAAAACCCTTTGACCCAGATAACAAGTTCTAAATATTATTATAACAACTATTTTAATTTTGTGGACTATGTTATTAGTTATATTATGATTTTATATGCATTAGCTATTTCATATGTGAAAGTTTCACAAATTAAGTACCTGTCAAATAGCTAACTTTCTATCAATCACTTTTTTATCAATCTCATTAAGTGTATTGTAAATGTGTAGATATTCCTTGCTAACTTTTTCTTAGACTGTTATTGGTAAAATTGATCATTCATATGATTAATTGATTTGATCCTTAGTCATGTATTAACGGCTCCATTCTAGTCATTTGACAATTTAATTTTTTTTAATTTTTTGTTTTTCAGTAAATTCTATACAATATTTTGTCAATGCTTGGTAGTATCTTGCGCAATTTACAATTTTACCTATTTATGAAATCAATTTTGCCCTTTAACAATCACAGAGGTGATTTTCTCATGAAGGTGTTTATGTATGTGGAATTGATTTGATTTCTTGATTAACTATTTCTCTTTGAATAAATTCATTCCTTTTTATCTCCATAAATTTATATTGTTTAGTTGACTAAGTGATTGAATTTCTTGAGCTAGCAATTTATCTTTGAATAAACTAATACCTTATTATAATCATAGCTTATATTGTTTAGTTGACTAAATAAGTGTAACAATCAATTAATTGCCGTTCTACCAAAGTACGTTCCTTACAATATTAATTTCATATTTCTCCTTACTACAATTAAAATGAAAATAACTAAAATTAAGATAAATAGTTTCACAAACTGGTTTCTTTAAACGCTCTTTTGCGATCAACATTAAAACGTCAGAAAATTTCCGAGAGATGTGGGGGGTTTGAACCTTGTATTTCCCCTTCACTACGCCAATGTTATATTTATATCGTATAAAATACGCCATAGTTCCAGCATGCAAGGTAAGCCTGCTACCGTCAGGGTAGACTAAGTGTACGTATAAACCCTGTCAAGACTCATATTGTCAAAGGCAACTTAATGAACCTTTAAACTAGGGTTGATTAAATATTTAGTATTTTTCTTATGAACCACGCATACAAAATAAAATATAAAACGACAACAATTTTTAACGAAAGATCTAGGTTTGAAAATACAATTTTTATTCAAATGACAGCAAGAAAGCTTATTAATTTTATTGATGTCCAGCCTTTTAATTTCATTAGGGGTGACCTGGTGGTCTAGGGGTAAGGTGTCAGACTTCTGTGCTAGGGGTCCGGGGTTCAATCCTCGGTCCCGGCACAGATTTAAACACATTAGCGTAAGTGCGTATAACCCGAACGGGTAGTAAGACGTGGTGCTAATAATAATAATAATAATAATAATAATAATAATTTCATTAGGGTCAATAAAAATATGGAAAAAATAAGATTTGAATTGTAGTTGAAAAACCACCTCGTGTCTTATTTAGACTTACAATTCAATTGTGAATTTTTTTCAATTTGTTCATATCTGTTTCAAAAAGGTCAATAAGTAATACCCTTTGGCTTTAACTATTCTGGCATGGTTTATATTTAAGGCAATCACAATTAGGTCTAATGTTAGCTACAATATTTTTGTGAAATATTTTTTTTTCGTGTGTGAAAAATAAACTGTAAAGTTAGGGCATTTAAGTTTTCTAATAAATTAATTATAAATGTATGTCTTTATTACTTAAAATGACTAAACTAAAGGTAACGTTTGTATATTTTATGTATGGGTTTTGACTTTACTTTGGAAATATTGGGGGAGGGGGGCCTTAAACTAGTCTCAGACCGCCAATATAAAAGAAGGGGGCTCAAACCCCCGTCCCCCCTGTTCTGGAGCCCCTGCATGTACACCACTCCCTATATATCAATTTTGAAAAATAAACTTTTGAGCTATTCTCAGAATATTTCTAATCTTCAAATATCAGCTTTCAGTAATTTAAGGCTAAAATAAAAATCACGATTTGAGCTAGAACATCAAAAATTTAACTATCAAGTTTAAATTAAATCCATCTAACCGTTTCGGCTGTGGCTTCCAGTAAAGAAAGACAAACATTGGGACAAAGATGATAATTGCAAGCCCAATTTTTTTGAATTTTTGGGACACACAAAACAAGGCCGTAGCCAGGTAAATATTTTAGGAGGCTTACAGGGACACGGCCCTCAAACGGCCACAGGAAAATAAAACGTACGTATATTAAATGTATCTAGAAGCTATCTGGAGCTAATATTTATGGTCATTAAGGGCAGGGATTTAATACACTAGGTCCTTTACATTTATTAAATATTTAGAAACTTAGATAGCGCGTCCTCCCTCCAGGTCTGAAAATTTATATTGAGAGCTTCACACGATTATAAAAATCTAAATATCTTCTAAATTCGAAGGCGTTTGTTAATATTTAAAAAATCAAGTGAGGGCCGTTATAAATATATTTAGAGGCATTTTTTTTTAATATGAGGGAAGACCCCTTCAAATGGATTCTAGAGGAGTATGATTAAAAAAATCGAGTACTACTCCAATAGCTTAAAGAAATCCAAATGTGAAAAGTTTTCCGGGGGAAGGCCTGAACCTTTTAGGCTGGGGTGGGGGTACAAGCCCCTCAAAATCTATTTTTGGTTAATTGCTCTCCCCGCTACACACATAAGGTTCTGCCGCCACTGAACAAACATTGTTAGAGATGGTTCCGTCTTTCTCTAATAAAGTTAGAGGTTTAAAAATGTGTACTTGGAAAAAAGGCTAAGTCACCCCTGCTCATATTTGAGAATTGTACACTTTTTAATTAAAGGCATTTTCAACTTGACCAAATGTATCGAAGAATTGGCTTATATCTGGCTGCAAACTATTTGGGGGTTGTTAGCTGGCGATCCCCCTTCCCCATATCTTATCCCACCCTCTCATTCTTGTTTCTTTGCCGACTCATTTGCGACGTGTTCTCGAATTACCATTCAAATAGTGTCCGGTTAGAAAAGGTTTTGTTTCCTAATCTCAAAGAACCACCCACTTCCACAGTTCTCCCCACATTCACTAATACTTCCTATATCCTTTGTCAATATTTTGCTATAAGAACACACTGCTTTGCTCCCTGTATAATCAACAAAATCACAAATTATTTTTTAAATATACTTAAACATTAGAATAAATAAAATACTTGAATGTTCTTTCGTCTGAAGCGTAAAAAAGGCAGTATTAATTTTTTTATTGTGAACTTTCGGAGAGTGGGGTGGTTTGAACATCCAAAACTACCCTATGACTACGGACTTGACACAAATCGTTAATATCCAACATCATCTTGAGGTCGAAAACATTCATGGTTACAAGACTTTTCCCATATGAGAAAGTAAAGAATGCTCGACGGGAATTCTACATTATCATGAATTCAGCTCAGTTCTATCATTCATTTTTCCAAACAGATACAGTAGTAAAGAATACCTAAAGGGAATTCACTATGGGACTTGGCTGCGCCTACCACGTTTGAATTATGTTTAGCATTTTATTTTTTAATGGAAAAAATACAGTGATTTCTGAAATTAAGAGTTCATAGTTATAAAAACTACTTTGTTAAGGATCTTTAACAATATTTACATTGTTACTGTATATAAATAAGTTTCACACATTTATTGAAAGTTTAGGGCTTTGTCAGGGAAATTCCAATAAAAGTGCTAAAGTGGTTGTTATAATCATCAAAATAATGTAAAATCAAAAGTAGTAGGTGCTGTGTTAATTTTTTTCAAATTCTACCTTCCTTACCCCTATCCCAACAAAATTAATATGCGGACAGCCCGAACGGGTAACAAGACGCTGTGCACTGTAAAAAATTGCTTTATGACAAGTCTGAGCCCCTCTCTTACCAAACCCTAAGCAATTGAAACTTTTTTTAGTACAGCGTCTTACTACCCGCTTGGCTTACATAAGTGGTTGTAGTAGCTAGGGTGCCCCTTGGGAACTCTATTTATAGCTCCCTTCCCTGAACCCCTCCCATATCCTCTATCTTACCCCCTCCTTCCTCTCACTTTCCCTCATCCCCTTCTCCACCCTCCACCCTCTTCCCCCTACCCATGTTATTGACCTCTCTTGATTACATCACGATAGTTTAGTGGAACTTTCACCGTTAAGTATTGTGCAATCATGGGTTTCCCCTGTGACATCATCCACCACCCTCCCCCTCAGGCGATAGATGGTAGAACCTTCACCATTAGCTATAGCTCTGTCCCCATACCCTCCACCCACTTACCGCAGCCCCTTTTTTTATGTTATTATTTAGAGTTTTTTCATGTTCCCTGGGAGGGAAATATAATAATATTTAGCACCGCGTCTTACTACCCGTTCGGGTTATACGCTTAAGTATTAATTACGCTAATGGATTAGGAATTGGGAGGGTTGAATTTAGAGGAAGTGAACCCGCATTTGCGTGGAGGTAGAGTGGAAAACCATTTTGGAAAAACCACCCCCAGTTCACCCGACCGAGATTCGAACCTCGATCTCCCCGTCCTCGGCGGTCGAGCTCAACACGACTGGCGCGTTAGCCAACTACGCCACTGAGGCGGGTTAGGGGTATATAGCTCATAAAATGGGGTGAGTATTCACAAAAATAATGATTTTTAGGGATTAGGAAAGTTATAATCATAAGAAGCGTACCCACATTTGCGTAGAGGGAGAGTGGAAAACCATTTTGGCAACACCAACCTCGGTACACATGACCGAGATCTGAACCTCGATCTCCCCATGATCGGCAGTCTAGTCAACTGTGAGAGTAGCGCCTTAGGGCATGCGGCCAACGAAGCGAGTGTGTGTTAAATTAAAAAGGGGTAAATATTTGAGGAAAAGGGGTATGTATCGACCAAAGGGGGGACAGAATTGAGCAAAAGGGGTGCGTGTTCAATAAAAAAAGGGCTACAGAGATGAACAAAATGGATACGTATCGACCAAAAGGGGAAAATAATTGAGCAAAAGGGGGTGTTCATTTAAAAAGGGATACAGAGTTGAGCAAAAGGGGTACGTATCAACCAAAAGGGGAAAATATATTTAGACCCAATGCGTGTTTCTGTGCTCTCTTAATTTGAATGTGGTTACACTTCTTCTAAATTTTCTTCATTACCCTAGTCCTTAATATAAAGCTTTTAATAACCTTAGTGCCTAGAGCCGAAACAAATTTACTGATTGTGCTAAAACTAGGTATCTAGTAGAGATGGGCGTTAAGTCACTGACTGAATTTTTCACCGATACCATTTGATCACCGTTAGTGCTGTTGCACACGTACCGTTATTATCGGTGTCAGCGCCGGCGCCGATATCATTGCTATCACCGATACCGGCGTGGGTTGTTGCACACACACCGACACTATCGCTATCGGTGCTTGAGAGGTATAGGCAGTTTTGTGGATGGTGGCGAGCAAATACCATGGTTCCCGTGTGGAATAGGAGGTTTCTTTTGTTGTGTTTGCTTCATCTCCGGAGGAGGCAACGTCGTAACCGGAGAGGAAGAGAATTTTGGGTGCATCCTATAGTAGCCGCAAGGACTCTTAGCACTTACCAACTTTTATTTGCTCCTTTCTGTCTAGTTGTAAGAAATTTGGCTTCAAGAAGGAATACACTTCAAGCCAAAGTTTATTTTTCATCTCCCGGTCCTTGAATTCCTTACTTGTTTTGTCCCATAAACACGCTCTGCTCTCCACTAATTCAATTAAGGTCACTATGGCATACTTGAATTTACTAGACATTTTACTCAAAAGTAGAACAGAGGAAACGAACGCGCAAGCACCTAGCCTCATGAAAGACAAAACCAAACAGTGCAAGATGACAGCTGCAAACTAGTGGCCAACTGTTCTGCGCACTGATATCGGCGTATTTATTGAGGGGACCGCCGACATGGCTCCGACATGTCGGTAGTCGTCACGATAATGCTGTCATGTCGGCATCGTGTGCAACAGGGCCATAAGATTACATGGAATCTCACTACCACCGATATCGGCACTGGCACCGACACCGATACTATCGGTACGTGTGCAACAGCACTTACTCCCAGTGACTCGATCTCAAAAGTATCGGTGATTGAGATATCAGTGATCGGAGATACTCGCATCAGATATCAACAGTTACTCGAGCTACGGAGTTAGTATTGCTTCTTCTAGACACTCGAGTAAATACTCGCTTCACGGTCCTTGTTATTCTTTTATTTTTTATTTTCTACCAGTTAATTGAAAATCGACCTTATTGACTGGCATGTTTTACGTGTTATTTATATTTAAAACACTTGATCTCGTAGAGCTCATTTTAAAAAAAACAGTATCAGATTGCTAAGTAAAAATTACTTTAATGGTTTAAATGTTTCGTTCACATGCGTTTTCAATACAAAATATTTGTTACTAAGAACAAAATCGAAAAGAGAGCTTACTAAGCGAATCACATTTCGGTTTCTTTTTAAAAGTAGGCTTTTAAAAGTATCCCCAAAATCGCAAATAATAAATTAAAATGAGTAACAAAATAGAAAAAATATAAATACACATTAATATTTACTATGCGTTGATGATCCTAATCATCCTAAAGTCTAATCTAAAGTGTGTGTATATAATAATTGAGTAAATATTTTCTAGCATCTCTTAATTTAATGTTAAGTCTCAGTGCTGTGGCTATGAGTTTTATTCCTTTATATTTAAATTAGTTTATTTGCTTCTAATAGATGTATATAGTTCATCTACTATTAAATGTACGGTATTTAAAATAAAATAAAACTACAATGATATAATATATGACCTGCATTCCAAACAACATTTTCTAAACCAATCGCCATTATGTTATGTTCATTTTTAATGTCACATAAATGTTAATTGTAGTAAAACAGATCACTAAATAAATTACACAATTACAAAAGTTTCTCATAGTACGTCAAATGAGTTTTAATATTGGTATTCAAGCTTAACATAATGTTTGTTAGACCACTAATTTTACCCAAATTATATAGTAACATTTCACTATAAAATATTAAATAACATTTTTTGCTTTATCTTTTTTTTCAATTGTATGAAACTTCTTAAAACGCATACTTTTGTATTGAGTATACATTAGTAGGTAACATGAAACCCAGATAAAACCTGAAGATTAGGTAGCTGTATGTCAATCGCCAATGTCAGTGCTGACAAGAAGAGCTCATGTTAGGCCTTTAAATATCGAATTCCATTGCAAGCCGCCAAACTCCCGAGTAATTAGTTTTCCTTCCAACCGATTGTCATGGGACTATTCGAGTAAATACCCAGTACTCAGAAATACTCGATACTCGATTGTACTCGCTTACTCGGACAGCAGCTAAATACTAGCTTTGACCGTGGTTGACAAAATATCAGTTCACGTTCACACTTCATTCTGTTGACAATATGGTGACCAACAGGGGGCGGATAGTGGCGGTCTTTGTTTTGATAAACCGTAACCAAAATAAACATAAGGTAATTTACATTTTCTAAAATACAGACAGACAAAATATCGACCTACTAGGTACCTACTACCTAGCAACAAATTGTGAAAGTGAAAAAATATCGGTCCATCAAGACACTGTGAATGCCAGTCACAGTGAAAAATCACTGGTATAAATCACCGATATTTTAAAATCACAGTCACTGTAGTCACTTATATCGTAAAATCACTGTTTAGCCCATCTTTAGTATTAGGGTTTTACTAATGTTCCCCAGAGTAATATTTTGAATTATATATCCAACCCTAAAATTAAGAGTAGTTCACTTAAGGGCGAAAAGAGAAATAATAGATTTTCTCACACTCAGCTATAACAATTTTGATTAAAATTCGTATCAATGAATTGCTTAATATTACAAACAAAATGACACATTTAATTTTTACATAATCAGATACCTCCAATTTTGATCATATCTCCGCAAATCATTGAGATAAGACTTCAATGAACAGTCTCAGTACTAAAAATAAAAATATTTACCTGAAATATATTTTTATAAGACCAATATTTCCAAAGTTATAAGAAAATAGTTTGTATTTAAATCGAGCTCTGTGAAATGGGAAGTTGGTTTATAGGCTCTTTGTGGGACCGAGATGGTCTTCTATTCTCAATATGTTTCTGAAACAGCTTATATAATTTCAGGTATGCTCTTTTGTGGAATATGATGCTCTTTTTTCTATTATATTTTTGCAACAATGTCTATTATTTCGTTTCACATACGTTACGGATTTTAAGGAAATATCAACTCACTATTGCTGATGGTGATAGTAGCGTACTGTAGAAACGGCATATTGAGGCGCACCCATATACAAATTTTACAGTAAAAAAATTGGGAGTACCGTAAAAAATTTTCCAACATGATGAAAGAATTATGGAAAAATGTCAATGGACCATTTCAATCTAGGAAACAAATAGGTTCTAAGAGTATGCAATTACGCGAGACCAAGGGAAATCTGAAAAATTTCTAATTAATAAGACAGAACAATTGAACAAGCGCATTGCTGAATTATATATAATAATGATTATATTTTACAGTCTCAATCAAATACAGAAAATCTCCCTTAACGGACACCTGTGAATATCAAAATCTTCTAGATAGCGGACAGTTTAAATTTCCCCAGCAAAATAGCATGGCCTCTTACGGTGAAACAACTTCCCAAAACCAGAATTTCTCAATAAAGGAAACCGACACTGCTAGAGACGCATATTTATGCTTAGCAATCTCTAGAAAGCGGACAAAAATTGAAAACACCAGTTCATATGTTTTACTGTAGAACTGCTAGGCATGTCATTACCTCATATTGAAGTGTGAGCAGTGCTGCCTTCCCCCTATAGTCGAAGTATATAAAATAGCCTACACAGAAATGACTAAGGTATTTCAAGGTCATACCTCCCACCCCTTTCGAGTCATCAGCAGGGGTTGTTCAAAATGTTAAGTCTGTACTTTTGCGCTTTTAGTGAATAAACTTGTGATTCTTCAAAGTTGTAATTTTATTAAAATGGTGTTTTGTCGGTTCTTAAAATGTTTCAAAAACGTATGCGTTTAACTTTGAAAGACAAAATAGAAGTTTTGAAAGTGAGTGAGAAATAAAAGATAAGTGTTCGTGATTTTGACACTAAAATTGACGTGGGGAAAACCCAAATTAGTGACATTATGAAGAGTAATAAATAAATCTTGGGCCAAAAATGAAAATCAGTTAAGTAAGAGAGCATTTCCGAAAAGGCAAGGACAAGCTGTTGATAATGTGATATTTGAATGGTTCTATTGCACTTGAGCCAATAACATTCCTTTGTCTGGGGCATTAATTCGTGAAAAGGCATTGGAAATTGCTAAAGAGTTGGGTTTAAGTGACTTTAAGGATTCTGCTGGTTGGCTAGTAAAGTTTCAAATTAGACATAATTAAAAATAAATAACTAAATTTATTTTCACTACTTTTTGTCATATAGGTCGTTTACAGTATGCTACGTACAATATTATTTAATTAGTCATCCCGCAAACAATACTGCACAGCAAGCACGAATTTAGAAATGGTAAAAGATATATTGAATGGAGAAACATTTGCGTGCGCTGTTAGGCATAGTGCCCACCCCTACTCTCCAACAACCTAGCAATAAGATGCAAAATAAAAATCACATTTTTATTAATGTTCATAAGGTTTTATTTACATGTAAATATATAAGATTAAAAACTTATGAAAAGCATGACAGAATATTTCAGGATAATTGATAAGTGCAGCTAAACCATTAAGTCTCTTTTGAGTGGATCGAAGATAGTATTTATTCTTCTGAGGGTCGAGAATGATCATTCCCCTGTACATGTTGTAACAGGCACTGTAAGATACAACATCAGAAGAGTCTTCACAACAGGGTACAAACTTGGTGTGGAAGCCATTAGAGTCTCAATACCTGACTTTGGTTTACGTTCATTGTTGCGCCACAACAAATGCCATATATTGAACTCACCTTCAAATTCAGTGAGACTTCCAGGAAGACTGAAACATAGAATTTAGCAGTTACCATAACTTTTTCATGGTTGAATCCACCTGCGAATTATGGTATAAGACCTCTAATATTTGTGACTAGCGTGTTCTCTCTTTCAAAGCTATCCTTTAATTCTTGAACAAGGCAATAAATGAATGGATAATACAATCTGATCCTGTAGTACACTTCTGGGTTTGTGTCAAATATTTTACATCTTTGAGTTTGTCTTGCATTTATCCTTGGTATTTTTTATTTCTATACTATTATCCTATGAACATTTGGCAGACTTTTGAAAAGTACCATTGAAGCTCTCCTCAGTTCTGCAATTTTGGATTGCTCCAACTGTAGATTTTGCCATATCCTAAGCGTGACCAATGTCTAACTTTAGCTTTGAAGCTGTCTTGACAAGGAAGGGTAAGGTGAATTTCATCACCTGAACAATGCCTTCCAAAGCAAGAATGAACTGGAAGCTCATTATTGAGTGGTACAGGCCCTTGGCCTTGACAAGGGGTTCACCAGTCTTCAGCTCTATTGCTTCCTCTAAAAATGAAATTACTGCAGGCATCACATCCTTAAATCTTAAAAATACTTCATGACGTTCAACCCAACGAGTTTAGCAGGGGGCAAGAGGACATCTCCAGTCACACCTGAACAGTGTTCTTGTATTTTGTAAATAAACTAAGAAACAATCAAAGGGTTTCTTATTTCAGTGAGTACACTTAATTAGTTTATATTTTCAAAACATCCTTATTTTCACTAAATTATTTTTATTATTTATAAATCAATTTTTAATATATATTTATGATTTATAATATAAGTTCTGTTTTGTGGGTTCTTATCATACACGGGATGGCATAGCGCATTCTTAGGTTGCAGGTAGAGAATATTGTCTTCAGATATGCAGGGACCTGCAAATATGTTGAATAGGTAAGCTGTCACGGACAGCCGATATAATGGTCCTCCAGTTTGGGGTTTGGGTGTGGGCGTGATGAGCTCTCACCACAAAACATATCCCATCAAGAAACACCCAAAAGTTTGCCATGTCTTTTGAAAAACAATATTTAGGGTGTTTGGAAACAAGGTGATTAGGAGTTTATTTGGTTCAAAAAGGGATTAAGATACTGGGGAGTGAATGAGGTCACATAATGATGAGTTACATACTCTGTACTCATAAAAAACATTGCTAGGATAATCAAGTCCCATAGATTACAATTGGTAGGATATGCAGCATGAATGGAAGAATCTGGAACCTTGTCCAGGGTATTTACTGGCAAACCCAATGGGACGAGACCATCGAGAAGTCCTAACCTCAGATGGGAGAATAACATTATTATGGACCTGAAAGAAATAGGGTGTAATGAGGTAGACTGGGTAGAACTAGCTCAAGATAGGAATAGGTGGATTACTTTTATAAGTACCGCAATGAGCGTTCGAGTTTCAATTGCCTTCCATCAACCTATAGGATCATCCATAAACCATGCAACGCTGTTGGGAGGGGAGATTTGTCTACTTAGTGTTACAGAAAGGGGGGGGGTTGACTGGGTACAATACAGTGATATATAACAAAAATGTTATAATTTATAGTGTTATAATGTTGAAAAAATGTTAGTCTTAATGTTTTCACCATTAATAAACATACTAATTATAGATAACTTTCGATTTTGATTTGTACTAAATCTCTGTCCCACTTTTAGTGTCACACAAGCTTCTCCTATGAAATAATGACATTCACTCTTGATGTGAAAAGTTACATAGCCCAGTTTGTGGGGAAGAGTGGCTCAGGTTAAATGTATACATGGTGTTACATGGGCGGGAGTGGGGAGGTCCAAAAGGTTACGTAAAAACATTAAAAAGATGGACAAACATTATTATTATTATTATTAAATGTTCTATCTTACGACAGGTCAATTCCTTTAGTCAGTGAACTTAGGCCACCAATGCGCCCTGTCCTCTGCCTCCTCCTTCAGCTTCCAGAATTGTCTTCTTTCTTTCAAGTCGTCCAATATTTGAATCCTCCTTCTTCCTAAGGATGTGTCAGAGCCATTTTGTTTTGTATCGAAGAATCACATCCAAAATGGTTCTCTTCTCACCCACTCTTCTAAGGATTTCTTAATTTGTCACTCTGTCTGTCCCCCCAATCTTCTCAAGTCTTCTGCATTACCACATTTCAAAGCTTTCAAAATATTTCTTTTCCATCTTCCTGAGAGTTAAAGCTTCTGCTCCATACTCCAAATGTAGCATTTCATCAGTTTCTTCCTCTGTTACAAAATCAACTTGCTGGTCAGCAATAACCTCTTCTTGTTGAAAACTTCCTTGGACATGGTGATCCTTACCTAATTTCCTTCACTCTTTAAAATGTTGGGTCCTTTTTCGACTTCCTCTACCTCGTCTTCTGATTCTATCTCCAGATTCTCTGGTCAATTTTCCTTGTTATACAGTTTTTATATCTCTCTTTCCCAAATCATAAGAACCTCTTTATGTTCCATCACCATCTATAGTAAAGTAAATTAAGCAATGAAAACTCAAAGCAAAATTAAAACAAATTCAGATTGATATACTTCAGAAAATCTAACCCCCTAAGGATGTTGCAATTCCAATGACAATCTTTGTCCATTTCTTTCAAATCAGCATTTTAAACAAACCCAATTTCCAGCCTTTCCTCCTTCAAATCATTAAACTTAACCTAGAGTAGAGCTTTACACCTCTAAGCACCACTAAGTCATATGGTTTGCTAAGGATTCGATTGCAACCATTACTTGTTGATATTTAGACCCAGCGAGAGAAAAAAAAGCCCCACAGGCTATTAAAATCTTAAGACATGATCTTTTAATACTTAATTGAATAGTCTCTAGCAAATTTTCAGCCACAGCAATCTGGTCCTTCTCTCATTAGGACACTGAAAAGTGAACATAACTTGTGAGCTAAATGGCATGCTGGTGTGGTGTTGGTTGTAAAAAATGTTTAAGCCACTTCCCCAGAATGATTAAGAGTTTACATAATGCAGTGGACACTCAGGACGGTTCAGATAAAAAAATTCTTTTTTTTTCTGCACCTGTACTAAGCTTTAGTATAAAAGTAGAATAGGAAACTTAAAATTAAGATAGATTTTTTTTTCTCTCTTTCAAATATGCTCTCCATTTTAAAAACCTATTAGATCTCAACTTTTTATTTTATTTCAAATTCTTATTTACGTGTTGGTGATTCCACTCTAGGTGCATAAGCCATGTGAAAAATATTTTTCTATATTTTTAATTTATAGTAATTAGTTAATATTCCATTAATGAAACAGTGGGACTGTAAGGGTACATTAGTAACAAAGATAATTTTATTAAATTCCAACATATATAATATTTTGTTTTGTTTTCCAATGCTTAATTTAATACAACTATAATTCCTCATTTATTTCACCATTTTTGAAAACCCAAATATTCAATTAATATACACAATTAAAAAAATTACTTTTAAGTGAAATTGGGCAAAATAATTGGCATGTACAGAAATGTTACATTTGAAGCATTTTTTGGGAGTTTTTTTTTGCATTGGTCACATATTGCTTGTTTTCCCAAAGGTGAAATCAAGTGCTTTAGCTTGTTTTACCTGACATAATCCAGAAGCCTCTTGTCAACTTTATTTAGCACCAGGTCTTATTACCCGTTTGGGTTATATGCGTATGTACCAATTGCACTAATATACTAGGGATTATGAAGGTTTAATTTAAGGGAAGTGCACCTGAATGTGTGAAGGTAGAGTGGAAAACAATTTAGGAAAAACCACCCTCAGTGCACCTGACCGGGATTGAGCCCTGGTCTTATTGTCTTTGGCAGTCTAGATTACCGTGTAGCGCATTAGAACAGAAGGCAACCAAAGTGGGTATCTTGTCAATTGATTTTGGGTTACCAGTCTGGCTGAATACTTCTGAAAATAGCAATTATTAACTTGTCCAGTGAACTTAAGAAGATCCAATGGTTGCTGCTTGTAGAGGGGCATTTGTCTATACATCAGCCAGGTGTTCTTAATAGATACATTTATCAGAAAAGCAAAGAGCTGATAGTAACACTTTTTCATTTAGAAATGTATCCTTAGCTTGCCTACACTTTCATTCAAGCTATCAACTTCCCCAATGAAACTATGATAAGCTGATAAGAGCCGGTGGTGATCACCTCAATACACCTATAGTCAGTTCGACCATAGCAATTTGATTTCACTGTAGGATGTACCCGATCACGGTGGATTTATTATGTTTCTTGTATTTGTAATTAATAAAACTGTAATCAATAATCTATTTTACTATTACAAATAAATACATGCTGCTACACTGTGTAAACTAAAAGAATAGTTACCTCTTCAGTAACAATTGCTCCTTTAACAACGTTTGTTACTCTGGTCTCAGACATAATTTAGTAGCTTCCCATTGAGATGGTCAAAATTAGTCTCTTTGTCTAATAACAATGGGTTATCTGAAAGGGTTTATATAAATATTCGCTATGAGTAATCCCACTTGTTCTTCTAAATATGTAGCAATTTCATCAGCACTCAAACTGTATCAGGAAAAAAATGAACAAAAAGTTCATATTGCCATTTGGTCCCAATTTCCCAAAATTGGTGCACCCATATTTAACAAACATTTTTGAGCTTATGAAAAGTAAAAAAATGGAGTAATTTCAATTGTAATACAATTTTACATTATCTTTCTATATAGTATTGAGATTTGACAAACAACAAGATGATTAAATATAAAAGTATTTACTCACCCTTTCTTATAAAACATAGGAAGGAAAACTGGATTTTCTAAACCATATTCCCGCTTTGCTTTCAAACCAAGCCTGAAACAGCCGGCTAAATGATGACCAGTGTTTCCTTCTAGCAATAATCAATTTGTCCAAAGTTGAAAATTAGAATCCGTCATAAAAAATATTTCCCTGATGTTTCAATAACAGAACTGTGGCAGTCAAATGGGTTAAATGTAGAGGAATAATTGAAAAGTTTAATTTTTAGAAGTAGCTTGTCTTTACTCTAGGCTAGTTGCTCTCTCAAAGTGGTGGAGAAACATGAAATCAACCTAGTTAGAAAATAGTTATATTTTGATTTAAGTCCTAGTAGTATCACACTGTAATGCAAAGTTATTCTTTATTTTCTTCTGAAAAATATTTTTTTTTTCAATAAGAATTGAAATATACGCTTGCAGCTACCTTATTAAAAACTCTATGAAATAGTTGTTGATATTAAATTTGTGAAGGACTTCAGTAGCAAAACTTCTTGAATAGTAAATTAAATGACTTTATGGATGAATTGGCTTAATTATGCACATATTAGCTTTGATATGAACAAGCATTTTATTTTGGTTATTTATATAACATTTTGGGAATACAAAAATATTGCACATCTTTATTAATAATATGACCAATATAATGATCAACTTCAAATAACAAATAATTATTTAAATATAGCTATATATCATGTTTTTATGTATGCTTTTAACAATTGACAATTAATACACAAATTAAATAACACACTCACAAAATTAAGAGTTGGATAAACTTTGTTCATGATGATATTTCACCCAGAATTCAGATAAAACATATCAAAGGATCCTTTGAAAAATATATTATATGTGACATTTTTGCTGAGCTCTGTATATTTGTTACTAATATGTTTGTCTCTCGGTTTAGCAAGCAGATTAATAGTTGGAGATTTAATGTGATATTTCCTAAAACAGAGTTATGTATTAACTTTTCAAATATTTTACATTTGTTTGATGGAATGAAATAACACACATACACATTTTTTCATAGGCACTAGCCAATATCCAATGAATATCACTTAATCATTGGTCTCCCTTTCTTAACAACCATTAATAGATGAAACTCAGTAAATAAACTAAAATACAATATTAGGATGTTTTGCTATCATTATGTTAGTACATCTAGAATAATATACTGCAGTAAACAATATAATTATATATATATATCTTGTTAAATCTAAGTTAGAATATATGTAGTTTTAAAACATAATTTACAGAGGGATCAGTAATTTATATCAATATATTTTTAGGATGCATTTAATAACCATGAGACTTAACAAAAATGTTTCATATTTATTTTGTTAATGAACAATGTGTTGACATAATTTAAAATTAAAAAGTTTGTTATTGAATGGATATTGCCAATGGAATAAATAATTTTGCAATATTTTATACAGTTTATTTACTCTGAAAATAGTGCTAAATTTTATTTGATACATTATGGCACTATGTTACAAGCTGCATCACAGTGGAATAGATAGAGTTAATACTACTACCTTTCAGTGTAAACAGAGCATTAAAAACACCATTAATAAATAATGTAGATACTCACTATATTATTATTTTAAAATTAGGTTATATTGTTAAGCAAAGCCTTTGAAAAGATCTGCTTTTAAGTTTGTTTATCCTTTTGCATAAATTAAGTTTCACTCATGTTAAAAAAAATCATACAGTCAAGTGCCCATAATTGGGATAGTAACCTTACTTGGGACTTTCATCTTTTCAGGGTTGGCTAACCTGACACATGTTTGTGGTGATTTGAAAGTAAGGTTTTTAGATGTAAGGATGATGTAGATAAGTTATTGAGTGAGATATAGGGCCAGTTTCATAGTCGGACTTAGTGAGCCTAAAGTGTGAGTCGATACTAAATCTGACTATGAAACTGGCCCTAAGACTATTTTAATTGGTTTCGAGTTTAAATTTGAAATTTGTTATTCAAAAAATAAAAAAATAAGAAATCTCAAAATAACTTTAATTACCCCTTGCCCTCTGATTAATTTTTGTGGAGTTTGGTAATTCCTGGTAACTTAAGCCTATTATTTTTGCTAAAGATTCAAGCCACTATTTTTGTTAAATCATATATTTTTTAAAATGTTTTGATGATGAAAAACCTTAATTGCGCGGTTGGAGCTGATTGGAAAGAAATGTCTTACCGAAAAGCCGAGAAAATTAAAAAAATGTTCAACAAAATCGATTTGGCAGGCCTTCAGTTTTCAATGAACAAAAAGAAAAACAATTGTCTGAATGTTTAGCCTTATCAGCTAAGTGGGGTTTTCCACTAACCGCATTTGATGTAAGATGTGTTGTTAAATGATTCTTAGATACTAGGGGTGTAGTTGAATCCCGTTTCAAGAACAACATGCCAGGGAAGAAATGGAGCACAGGTTTTTTTTAAAGACAAAGTGTCGAGTTAAAAACTCCCACGTGTCATAACATCAAAAGAGCTGCTGTGTCTTCAGAAATGATAGAATCATTCTTCCAAGAACTTTCCGAATCGTTGAAGGATGTTCTGTGAGAAGATCTCCTTAACTACGATGAGACGAGCATGCAAGATAGCCTAGGAAGCAGTAAGGAGAAGCTGCAAACAGCCTGAACGAATCATTGTTTTCTCTAAATCAAACTTTTCTGTCATGTTTGCTGGTACAGCGAGTGGTGTTACTCTGCAGCCATATTTTGTGTATAAAGCAGACAATCTCTACGACAGCTGGACAGAAGGCGGACCTGCAGGAAAAAGGTATAACCAATCAATATCAGGTTGGTTTGAAGGAAACATTTTTGAAGATTGGTTCCAAGCTATAGCTTTACCATATTTAAAGAAACTTGGTGATGGCCTCAAAGCTTTAATCGGTGACAACCTTGCCATCCATCTTTCTGTCAATATTTTGAAATATTGATGTGAGATTAATATTCGATTCATACTCTTGCCTCCAAAGAGCACACATTTGTGTCAGTCTCTGGACTTGGCTTTTTTCAGTCCATTGAAAATAGCCTGGCGAAAACAGCTGACAGAATTGAAGATGAAGTTCAAGGGGTCTATAAGGAAATATCAGTTTTCCAGACTACTGAAGAAGACCTTGGATAAACTCAGGGATAATGCAACTGAAAACTTGATAGCAGGGTTCCAAAAGAGTGGAATTGCACCTTTCAATAAAAACAAATTGCTAGACCGTCTACCACAAGTTTCTCGAGTAGAAGATGGCTCCACTTCAGCAGCAAGCTGGACCTAATTATTCGAAGAATATTTCAAAAGCAACCATGGAAAAGAAAGTAAAGTCAACCCAAGGAGAAAGAAGATATGTTACACCTGGCAAAAGTCTGGCTGAAGAAAATGTGATTGAAGAACTTAGAAAGAAGGAGAGTGAAACTGCCCAAAAATGAGGAAAGAAAAAACTGAAGAAAGTGATAGATAAAACTTGTGGGAATAAGAGGAAGGCTTTTGAGAAAGAAAATAATGGTGACGATCCTGACAATCCTGAACCAGTGCCTGAAAAGCGTAGGGGAAAGAAAATAAGGAGTAAGAAGAAAAAAGAGGATGATAGTATTGACGGAAGCTATGTTATGTCACTCCATGACAGTTTGTCATCAGTTGGTGAAGAAGATTTTTTAGTTTTGTTTGACGATGATGTTCAACAGGAACGAGATACAATTGTAACGGTAAATGAACAGCAAGTGTATACAAACATTAATGAAGTGGAAGTGAGTAATAGTAATAAAATTCAGCGAACAGCATGTATTGAAGTGAATGACTTTGTTCTTGTTGAATTTATTTATGATCTGGGAAGAAGAACCAGTCCAAATATTGTTTAATGGAAGAATAATAAGCAAGGACAATGACAGCTCTTTCTATTGAATTAGTTACATTTGAAACTATATGAGTTCTCGAGAAGTATTCATTTTTCCTTATGTAGAGGATGTTGATGCTAGTGTTTCATCTCAACGAATTAAAGAGTACTGAAACTAGTGTCTGAATTCAGAGGCAGATACACTTTTATTTTGTAAAAACAGACTTTTTTTTTTATTCCTTACTTTTTCAAATTCAATTTAAATTTCAATATTGTTATAAAGCTATAAAAATATTTTTGTATTTCAATAAAAGCTATTTGCATTATAATCTATTTAAAAAAATGTTTAAAATAAGTTTATTAGTGTCCTAAGTAAGGTAATAGCCATTCTAACATGGTGCAGAAGCTAAAACAAATAGTGTTCCAAGTTAGGGGGGAGGTATCCTAACGTGGGACAAGGAGAATTTTTTTTTAAATGAAAAACTTAAAGATAAAACATATTTAGTTAGTGTTATAAAAAGTAACGATAGACTAGAATTTGCACATGTTTATTATCTAATTTTCAGTTTTGATGTGTAATATTTGTAGTTTAGAATGTGAAAACTGTCCCAAGTATGGGTGCTTGACTGTAATACTATTATTTTGGAATAGTTACCGTTAACCACAGGTATGAGTTATATTTTGTATTTTAACTTGTTTACAGACATTCCATAGTAGCTAGTTTAAAATAAATGAAGTAATATTATTTACTCAATATATTTTTTAAAACAGTTGAGAAACATAAATTAGCATTAAAATTTTTAGCACTTTCAAAACAATACAACATGAACAGGCAGCGTTATAAACAAAGTTGAAATATGAAAGAAACAATGACTAGGCTTATATAAAATGGCAGTTATATTTAATAAAGATAATATTTTCCTAGCTACGTGACAAGGATGGTCATAATTCAAATCTTGGCAGGTTGCATTGGAAAGTGGTTTTCTACTTGTAATTTCAGTGTGGTATACCTATCCCCTCAATTTATCTACACAAAATTCCTCATCTCTTAGCTTATGCCAATATTAATAAGTATGAGTGCATACAAGCCAAACGAGAAGAGAAAAAAAAACTCAATGGCATTCAAAAGAATGATAATGATCATATAATATTATTATTATTATTAGCACCGCGTCTTACTACCCGTCCGGGTTATACGCACATCATATAATAATAGTTATGTATACAGATAAATTAAAAAAGGCTGTGTTAAATAAAACTTATGTATTTGCTTTGGAAATATTCATAAAATAAATTATTTCATTTTTAGATTCAGTAAGTAATCTATTATCCAAACTAAATCTGTATAGTAGTGATTTATTATTATTTTTTAGCACCGCGTCTTACTACTTGTTCAGGTTATACACCTGTGTACTAATTACGTTAATGGATTTGGAGATGAGAAAGGTTATATTTAGAGGAAGTGCACCCGCATTTGCCTGGAGGAAGAGAGTAAACCATTTTACAAAAAAATAAAAATAGTGCACTTGATTGAGATTTGAACCTCGATCTCCCGATTATCGGCAGTCTAGTCTACTGCGAGAGTAGTGCCTTAGACCATACGGCCACCGAAGTGGGGGATTTATTATTTAAATCACTAAGATAATCATACACAACACATTGCTAGCCCAATACAAAAAACATTGGGCAGGTATAGAAGATGTTTATATTTATGTGTAACCCTTCTGGAAAATTAAAATAAATAAGATACCAATGTCCATGACAAAACATGAAATAAATAAAGAATAGTGAGGCTAATCACCAAGGTATTTTCAGATTTTGATACACTTTTGCTAGCGTTTGAATAGCAATAATAATCTTGGATAAGATTTCTGTTAGTACTGAATCAAATAAATGATAACCAGCAAACAATAACTGTTCTTACATTTTAAAAGCAAGTAAAACAAATCATCATTTTAATATATTGTATACTTTTAATGCAGTAATGTAAAAATCTAGATTAGAAAATTTTACTTTTCATCATTATCAAAGAAATATTTTCATTTTTTGGAAATGCATTTAGCTACCCATTCAGGTTATACTCAGATGTACTGATAACACTACCCGCTTTGGTGGCTGTATGGTCTAAGGCACTACTCTTGCAGCAGAATAGACAGGCGATGATTGGGAGATCGCGGTTCAAATTTCGGTCGGGTGTACAAAGTGGGGTTTTTTCCAAAATGGTTTTCCACTTTGCCTCCACACAAATGCGGGTACACTTGATATCAACATGACCTTCTTAAGCTCTAAAGCCATTAGCATAATTAGTACATAAGCGTATAACACGAACAGATAGTAAGACAAAATGTTAATTAAAAACTAATTAAGCTAATGAGTTAGGGATGAGAAAGGTTGAATTTAGAGGAAGTGTACCCGCATTTGCGTGGAGGGAGAGTGGAAATCATTTCTGAAAAACCACCCTCAGTATACCCAATCAAGGTTCAACCCCCTATCCCCTGGTCATCCACAGTCTAGTATAACACGAATGACACCTTAGACTATGAGACCACCTAAGCAGGTATCAAACAAATAAACATAATACATTACTAAAAGAAAGGTGCATTATAGTTACAGTGCCATGTTTATTTATTAACATGGCATAACTATGGTTTGTATTTGTAAAACCAAAAGAAAAAACAGATTTATTTGAATAATATCACTAACATTAAATTCACATAATTATTGGCATACAGGTCTTTAAATTACAGTTTGATTCTTTTATGAGACTAAATAACCAACTCATCTTGAATATATGGAACACTTTATAAATATAACATATGACGTATCAACAATGCGGAATGTTTTAAAGCTAGCTGCAATATACATTCTAGATACTGGTATACATTATGTAAACATATATTCCAGTTATAAGTATAAAACATTCTCTTGTAAATGCAATTTTATTTAATATAACAAATTTTAAATAAATACATATAATAACATAAAATATTTAATGTGACAGTTTCAGTAAAGCTGGATGAAAAATATTTCATCGAAAGAGTTAAGTTAATGAAAAGTAAATGCAAGGGGGAAGTCGGTGAGAGTGTGTCCGGTCCTCTCCTTGGGGAAGTCCCCAAGTATGTAAAGAAACTTTTATTGGTTAGAGGCATTTTATAACATAACTCCTCTTGAGAAATTTACTTTTGATGCCCTTGAATACCCTTGAATAAATATCACAGAAAATATATCGCTTTTAAATAAAAATGCAAATAATAGAAAATATAAATAGTTATAGTGTGTGTAGAAAATATTAAAGCTTGTAGACAAAATTAATTAAAAAAATAGACTATTAAAGCATCAAAAAACAGCATAGCAACATAGCAAAAATATATAGTTGAAAGCAAAATAAACTTTAATAATAAACTTTGATATAAGAGATTAATAAAATAGTTCCATTTTAATAATAAAATAGTAGTAAATATTCAATAATAAATGAAAATAAAATAAATATAGATTAAATAAAAAATAATCTAATTAAATAAATTATTCCATACAAACATTAAACATTGCACTGTAAGGAAAGTCAATATAAATTAATATAGTGAAGGTTTAAATTAACTGAATATCTAAACAAACTTATCTATACAAAATATATAACACACATCAAAGTACAAAGCTACGTAAAATCAACTATAGCATGATTTTGGTAGGAAGAACATTAGAAGTTAGTTATTAAAGTTACTAAAACCATTTTAATATATTCACACATCAAGTCGTGTTATCTGCAGCTGTCACTTTTGATAGATATTATCAATACCTATAAAATAACACAAATAATATATACTAAAATGTTAACAATGTTGGCCAAAAATAAACAAGATTGAATTTTTTCTACTATTCTTCCAACTAAAATCAGGCTATATATATATATATACATTTCAACAGTGAAAAACTTTACCCATGGATATTTTAACACTTTTGTTTATATTATAAATCAGGCTGCCTAAACTATTTAGTATCGACAATGACACAAAACTTTTCTATTAATGAACAATATAAGTGATTAGTTAGTGACCACTTATATCAATATTAAAGTCCATTAGGATGTATGAATTTTAATTCATGCACTTTATGTACTCTTGAAAATTTGTTTATTATTTCTAATAAAATCTGCAATCAGACTATAAATTATTATACTATCAATTAAAACCATTTTGTAGTAATCAACAAAATTAATATTGGGTAAGCACCACCACTCTAATACTTTTGGATATTTAATTACACTGGGCATGTTTATAAAGCTTAGAATATCAACAACAAAATTGATATTTTATTTATTAAAAAATAGTTTTTTTTATGTTTATGAATGATTAATAAGTTTTGAAAGTATAACTGATGTATATTTAAACTTGGGACAGGCAGGTTTTGTATTAAATAAGTAATTATTTTCATTTTATAGTGAAAGTTTAACAAGGGCACTTAGTTTGAACACTATTCTAATCGTAAATACATAGCTGTCACAAAGAAGCAGCAATAGTCCACACTAGTGACTCAATGTACTTCATTTCTTCATCGCCATCAAAGGATCTTCAAATTTATCATCGGACTCAGTTTTAGTCACCCGAGAGAGAGGTTGAATTTTCACTGTCTTGCTTTGAGTTTTTTTGTGAGTCAAGCTGGGTTTTGCCGTGTCTATAAAAATAACCAAAAGATGTGAAATAATAAACTAAGATAATGAAGAAAAAAGTTTACTCAGAGGCAACTAAGAAAATGTATAATAAATCTATATTTGGTAGGACTAAGAAAAATTAAGAAGCTATAGTGACATGGTGAGAAATTCAATAGAACAAAAGTTAAGAATATTGTTACGTAGGTGCTGAACAACAATGCTGTAAAAGTGAAGAGGACTGGTGTACCATTTTTCTTTACCGATACATAATGTTATCTCCCATACATCGTGTTCATGCTAATGGGCCCATACCACTATGCTAAATGGCCGACAGAAAAATATTTTACCTTGGAGTTTAGCACTTGTAAACTACTATTCAATATTTTCATCAATAAAAACAATACCCTTGAATAAAAAACTTTGACATAAATTAATATTATTAATTTTAATATTGTACACTATGGATCAGGCGGGTACAATAGAACATTATTATGGTTAAAGAAGGGTACAAAATAGATTGAAAAAAAATTACTAATCTTATTTAGCTATTAAATAACTTTCCATAAGCTAAATTTTCATAAACATTTTGAAGGCTGGTATGGTAAAATCTTTTATAATATCCATTATACAATAATACTATCATACCTTCTAAGTTCTAACACATAACATAGACGCGATGGACCTAAATATACCATAATATGGTTAAATCATTATAATTTTCGTTGTTTAAATAATTTTAAAGAGTACAGTATCGATATTTTTCTTTCGATACCACATCCCTACAGTCAGTCTTATATCCCTCCAGTTGATGCTGATCTTCTGCTCAGCTGCATTTCAAGTGACTATTATGTGAGGAAATATGGTGATATAATTTTAGACTTAAGTAAATAATTATTTTACACATTATTAGTGGAATTGTATAATTATATTTATAGGTACATATAAATAATATTTTAATAATCGACATACAACTTTGTTAGTGTTTAATGGAGTGTATTTGAATTAACATCTAAAATTACAATTTGAATTAAACAAGCCTAAATAAATTTTAATCAAATTCACATTGATAAGCCAACACAAATTATGGTATTTATAAGACATTCAAATTGTTTACAGGAACAGCCTTACACCATATCTGAGTATTATCTTTGATAAAAAAAAACAAAGCAAGCATGCACGCCCACAATATAAAGTGCATTCAAATTTACTACTCAAAGGAAATCACCAAGGCTGTAAAAAACCTGATTATATAATTAGTGCTTAGTACTCGATATATAAATAAAAATCAACAATTTTAAAATTAAACTTAGATTGTGTCTTAATTAGTATGTGTATATTCATTATGTACACTTCATTTACCCTGAAAGGTAGTCAGATTTCCCTAACAGTTTACACTATGGTGCAGCTTGTAAGATATATCTCGACTGTCATTGGTCAGGGTAGGACTGCTACCTTCAGGATAAATGCAGTGTATATTTCCCTTCATTCTTCTCTCATACAAATAATAGGTAGCATTAAATTTATACCATATTTAGGGAGTTAAAGTTGAGGGTATCTTTCAATGTGTAAAGTCTATAGAAGGTGGGTATTGAGAATAAAATTATTTTGTTAAATCTTATAACTCCTAAGATAAATGGAGAAAGCATAAACTTTTACAATTAATTGTACATGACTAGCTAAGCTTAGAAGATTGAAATGATCTTGAGCCAATGATATAACCGCAGTATCATGTTCAACATTTTGAAAGATGACACCTGGACATGAGAATCGTATCGTTCTATGGCACATGTCGTTTTCGCCCAGCATCCTTGGTTTGGATCCTAAACCGGTTAGTATACGACCTGATTACCCTGGATTTGTGTGAGTCAGTTTATTACTCAGTGCTAGATTTAAATATATAGTGTTTGGGCGTCAACAATTATAATAATGGTTTTGATTAAAATTAAATATCATAAATAATTAGGGGTTACTTATTCCATACTTCGATTTTGATTCCCATTTAAAGAATGGATATTAATAATGGAAGGTGGGTAGGAGGGATTAATTCATCTCCTCGCCCCTTGAATGCACAAGTGTTTAACAAAGGTCAAATCTGGATGATGGTGTGACCGCAAGTGTATCTCCAATGACCACCAAGAGAGCTTCTTGCCCCTCGGCGAAGTTCAAAAGAGTCCACTCCCCTTGTGTTATTTCTATTGTTACAAGGGAATCAGCCAAGGTCGCTTTCACAGTCTTAAAAAACTGCAACTTAGGGCGGGAAATCTTTTAAAAATTGTCCTGTTTGCAACTGCTAGTTTTTGTGTATGAATCGTTTTTAATAAAACACAATATGTATTATAATGCAGATTTTCTAAAGTGAGAAAAAGTGATGCTGCAGTATGTCCTTTACTGTGACTAAAACCTCGCAAAAGTTAACAGGAAATATATGTTATAAGTGATTCATCGTGTTTGATTCCTATGTCCAGTTGTAATTTTTCCAAATTTGTAAATGTTTAATTGAATTAATTGAGAATTTGATGCTCATCAAATTACCTTTATATCTTGTGCATAAAAAAGTTAAAATATGATTTGTAGCCAATGCAATTTCACTTTTGTATGGCATTCAAACTTAATCGAGTAAATAAAGTATACAGTAGTAGTACCTGATTTAACATCCAGTAGAAATGATGAGTTTCCAGAATGTCTAGCTTCCAATGATTCAAATTGTGAAGGAGAGGAAAAAATATCTTCTCCATCATCATTAAAAATAGATAGTTTGTTCTTCTCTTTTGTTTGAATGTCACCAGATTTCTTCTTTGGTATGGTGAAAGAAGAAAATAAATCATCTGATTCTGGAGTATCATCTCCAAATAAACTAGTATTTGATTCCAATCCAAATGAACTGATTGTCGAGTTTACTATGGGCTTTGTGATGTCATGGTCTATACATTCACTAAGTTTATAACCACTTTGAATTTCCATCAATGAATCTATTTCATGTTGTGCAGGGATCAGTCCTTTTACAAGAATTGGGGAAGTTCTAGGTTTGGTTTTGGTACTCTCTGAAGAGAAAACATTAGGATCATTAACATCATTAATTAATTTATTATTTGACCTAGAACTTTTTTCTTCTGAAGAGGGAAAATAACTTTCATTTTCTGAAAGTTTATTTGAACCAAAAGTTGAAATTTGGGCTTCCCTTCTCATAGGAGAGTCAAAACTATCTGTAAAAGTTTTATATGGGTTATCAGAAAAGAACAAGTCTTCTTCAGGACTAGTATCTTGAACATTTGCTTTAGATTTGATTGTTGAGAGGGTATTGGTATTATCAGAAAATAAATTATCGGACACATTTTTATTTTGAGTAGGTAATAAATCCTTACTTTCATCTAGAAGGGATGTTTTATTGTGTGAACTGTGTTTTGCAGAAATTGTGTAGTTGTTTTGAGAACTAGTTTGGATGTCTACTTCACTTTGAAAAGTTTGAGACTTTTCTGTATAATTTTCTTTAGGAGTGTTTATTTCAAATTGATCAAGGTTTTCTTGAGATAGAAATGTACTTACATTTGCATCATCATCATCATCATCATCATCATTTTTAAATTTCCTTTCCAAACCAGTGACTATATCACTTTTACTGTCATCAATAAAATTATCCTTTATAATATCATTTTTTGATAATGATAACTGTGATGATGAAATTTCATTTTTATAAAATAACTTAGGAGTTTCTTTGTTCATTTCAATTTTTGATGATTCAGCGTATGTAACATCTTTGGTAAACAATGTTTTTCTTTCACTGAAATCCAATGGAGAAAGCATTGGTGCATCTCCAAACAGGTCTTTGTTACTATCTGCAATTAGATCTTTATTACTTCCATATTCTGAAGGCAAGTATTGTGGCACTCCAAAAAAGTCTTCTTCATCAGTAGATGGTGAAAGGGGATTGGTGTTCCTATTAAGAACTAAACTTCCTGGGGATGTTACTAAATTTTCTGGAATAGCTTCAACAACCCTATTATTTATTGTGACTTCATTACTTGTATTATCAAGTGAAATTAATGAAACTTGTCGTGTTGCTTCAAAATCATTTTTCTTCTTAATAGAATCAGTAAAATCCTCAACAACAACTTCTAGTGTAGAACTATCTGAATGCTTTGGAAATGTTAATGTAGAGTCATCAAAAACATAGTCCTCTGATGGATCTTTTCTCAATGCTTCTTGTCTGGCTTGTCTACTTTGAGGTCTTCTCTTGATTGGAATTTTAGCTCGATCCTGAAATATAACAAAAGGCAAATAACAATTATTCAAACCCAATAAATGCAAACTAGACTTCACCAAAATAAAAATCTCACTGTTGAGTGATTTAAACTTGCTAGGCAGCTGCATAACTGTTTTTATTATAATAAATTAAATATTGAAAGCAGGAGAAAGGGCAGGGCCTACACACTTACCAGAAAATTGTAGGCCTCAAAGTTCACAATTAAAACACAACAAAAAACATAATTACATAATTTCTGGTGTACATCAGTCCTCTCCTTCACCATAAGAAAGTGAAACACAACTGGACTATGGCAGCATGTCTATAGGTTGAGCATGGTCACTTAGATTGTGCTAATAAATATGTCGACCACATGTTAGGTATATATAACTAGTGTTTTTGTAAGTGAATTTTGATAAATGTCTTTAGAGTTAAAACTTTTTCTAATGAGGTATAGCTATTGGATGATTATTTTAATAGGCTGGAGCTGGCTTTGATCATTCATAAATCCGAGGAGACGGAAAAAGTTTTGCTTATGTTCACATAAGTGGGGCTGCGGCATTTTGACTTAAGAAATCATTGGTAATGCCAAAATTTTCTATGGATAAAAGTTTACTATCCCAGGCATGTAGTAAGCTTGCCAGGAGAATTTAGGGCTGACATAGTCCATGTTTCTTCCAAAATGGTGTTGCCTAATGTGGTAGTAATTTTGTACTGGAGGAGAGCTACAACAATTTAAAGGAGAATTTGGCTTTATTTTTTTAAATTAGATTGGCCATCAGAAGTTAGTTATCTGAGCGAAACTACACCGTAAAGTAGCGTGGCCTTAGTGAAAAACCTTTTTGATAAACATACTTAAGAATTTTGACCAAAAGGAGTAATTAAGGTAATCACGGGCAGTAATGTTTTAAAAGATGAGGAAACAATTTATTTTGTAAGGCAAGAAAGAAGTGTGTCATATGATCTAGTGTATGCAATGGAGAAGAAGTTGAGAAAATGAGGGACAAGGGAATTGTGTACCTTGTATGTCAGCAGAAGTAAATGGGGAACTTTAAGATGACATTGAACAAATTTGTTGAAAACCATCATGTGGAAGAGTATTTAGTAAATATGAAAAACACTAGGCTACTAAATTTTGAGATAGTTCCCATTTCTCTGAGATGCTAATTCAATTTAATTTTCCTTTCATTTTTTAATATTTCTAATATTATATTATTATGATTAATTTAAATAGTATTACTAAAATATATATTTCATTTACTTTATATTTATTTTTCATATAAAGAGCTAGATTGTATTATTAAATAAAAAGATATGAGAGGTTTTATTTTACCCCAACAACGGTTTACCACAGTGTTTTATCAGTTTTTGCTAATCCAAAATGAAGTTGGTTAGTGTTTTTCTTTTATTTTTACCCTATATTTTGATTGAGGAAATAATGCCAAAATATAAAAAATTATAAAAACTTTGATTGCAGTTCAATGTGTTTTGTGACCTCTTCTATAAATGCCAAAAGAAAGGATGATCTCCCATATATGTATTGGAATCTTACCGCATTTTTTACTTTTCCCTAGGTAGACTTTCTTCACTCAACTATTTGTTGTTTTATTTCCTTATTTTTATTAATTTGCATTATTGTATAATAATTTAGTCACTGGGCCTCCTCGTTGTTAAATATAAATCTGGTTTAAAATCGGATTTAAACTTGGAAACCCCTGAACAATTTTGTGAATCCTTTGGAAAGTTTTGCAAATCAAGTTTGAGAGCCAGTGAAGTAGGGCAAGGTTTTGTAAAATAAATATATCAATTTGTTTACATTTTGATTAAGGTTAGTCCTCAATGATACT
This sequence comes from Timema genevievae, assembly GCA_902155825.1. NCBI lineage: Eukaryota > Metazoa > Arthropoda > Insecta > Phasmatodea > Timematidae > Timema > Timema genevievae. Next base: position 68,881 of record CABFWO010000884.1, read on the forward strand.
TATAATATCTTTTCATTCCTAAGTTAAAGTGTTCCAGCATGGAGGATTCAACCTTTGAAAACCATGATTAATCATTTTAATCTTTAATGAACGGATATACTTAAAAATACAAATGATACAATCTTACAGCTTAAGTCACAATTTCTTCCCAATTAATGATAGTTGCTTTTATAAGTAATTTGATTTGATTCTAAATAATAGTGTCATTATAATATATTAAGTTGCTTTATGATATATTTTTGATATAGAAACATTCAACAGACATTATTATTCTTTAGCAACAAATCATAGCTAAAATAACTATAAGTAGCCAGGACTAGATTTTTAAACTTTATGAGTTTAGAATTAAAATCATCATCAATATCATCAACTGTTTCCAGCCTGTGGCCAGGTCAGTTTAGTAAAATGCCTACATCTTATTAGAATCAAAAGGCATTATATAATAAATGGATCATGTGTGTTAGTCATTATAATTTTCAGATTGTTCTATATACCTTGCCAGCACTGTGGAGTATACTGTCTATCCTAGCTGGCTTATCAAAATTTACAGCAGCTTCAGTCGGTTTGGTCTTCTCTGTAGGTGGATTAGTTCTTACTAAAACCTCCCCCGGGTTAATAGCCATCTTATTTTGGTTATGGATGCTGGGACTAGGCCTTAAAGATTTAGTTTTAAGGTGGGTGAGTTCTAAAACAAAGGAAACAAAAGCAGTGTATAATGTATTTTAGTTCCAATAACATATTTATGCAGATATGATAGCACAGCAAGAGTGTAACCAAGGGGAGTGGAGAGCTTTTGGGGTTAAATCCCCCCACAAAAAGTTGATGATAAGAAATTAATACTGCCCTATTTACGATTTAAGTGTATTCTAATGTTTAAATTAATTTTTAAAAATGGTTTGCAACTGTGTTTATTATTCAAGCAACAAAGCTCTGTAGACTACAACAAAATATGAACAAAGGAAATAGGAAAGATTAGTGAATGTGAGGAGAACTGTGAAAGTGGACATGTCTTTGAGATTAGTATACAAAAAAACCTTTCAACTTCAAACTATTTGAATGGTAGTTCTGAGAACATGTCACAAATGAGTCGCAAAAGAAATAAGAATGAAAGGGCGGGATAGGATAAGGGGGAGTGTGGTCCAGCTACCAATCGTAAAACAGTTTGCAGTTAGATATAAGAGTCAAAGTATTCAATATATTTGGTCAAGTTGGAAATAACTATTTGAAAAATGTAGAACTTTGAAGCAGGGGTGACTTAACCTTTTCTCCAACCTTTAAGTTAATTAGAGAAATATGAAATCTCTAAAATTATCCATGTTGGGTTAGTGAAGGCAGAACCTTGTGTGTGTAAGGGGG
>CABFWO010000884.1:70251-133977 GCA_902155825.1 Timema genevievae
GGGGGGGGGGGGGGGCAATTAACCAGCCCCCAGCCTTAACAGTTCCAGGAGGCCCTGATAATTAGATGACTAAGCTAATGGAGTGGTCCTAGAATGTTTTATTTTAAATTATACTTTTCTAGAATCCATTTGAAGAAGTCTCCACTGTTTTTTTTTTAAATTTGTGATGCACCTAAAAGATATTTAGAATGATCCTCGCCTCATTATTAAAGTATTAATCAAATGTCATTAGATTTAGAAGCTATTTGATTTTTTTATCAATCAAATTCAAAAATATAAGTTGGGAGTGAAATAAATACAGAAAGGGGGCGAAAATGATTTTAAAATGGAAATAACCCTTGAAATCTTAATCCTCCCGTGAAACCCAAATAACTGGTTCTACTGCCATTTGGCATGCCTTTAAATGCTTAATGCTAAATGTAAATTTTCAGACTTGGAGGGTGGATGCACTAAGTAAGTTCTTAAATACCAAACAATTGTAAAGCAATCGATGTATTTAAGCCCTGACTTTAATTAGCATAAAAATTAGTTCTGGAGAGCTTCTAGAAGTATTTAATATTTGTAAATTTTCTCTGCCTGCCACTATTGAATTAAAAAAAAAAAAGAAGTTATACTAATAAACAATTTAAATTTGTAATTATGTTGAATAGTGTTGAAGAAACTATGCTCTACTGTATTTAAAAGTAGAATTAATGTTTATTTACATAATATACTGGAATAAATCCTTTATTCCAAGATTTTGTGTTAATTGGGATATAAAATTTAAAAATCCCATAAAAAGAATGAGTTTCAAACTTAACATGTGGCATTTAGAACCATTAAAACATTGAAAAAAATATTGATTTTTCTTAAGTTCTTAATGGACTTGGAACAAATTAAAGTTTTTTATTTTATTTAAATGATATATTGAATGCTTATTAAAAATAGTATAATCTATAAAGAAAGTAATGTATGATTGTCATGTAAAAGAACATAATTCATATATTCAATTAGTAAAGTTTTTATCTGTCAAACTAATGGTAAAGCTATAACTGTTTGCCTAAAAAATAAACAGGCTGCGAGGAAGGTTAGGAGAGAGGGGACAAATAAGGCAGTTTGCCCAAGGCCTCTGCTTCTTGGGAGTCCCCAAATGCAAAAACATTTCTCTTTTACAGCAATAAATCTTACTCAATTAACACAACGCATGTGCATCAAAAGTAATGTTTTGTTTTTGAGCACCAGCAATGTAAACACAAAAAAAGTATTATAGCTTAGTAATGGAAGTAAAGTTACCTTTATCTTTAGTTTGTGTACATAGTGTGAATATTATGTTAGTAGTAAAAATTAACAAAGCACAAAATATGAATTTATTTTTTGGTAAAAAGGAAGCCTCCATGATTCTATTACAGCAAGTTCACTACATTCGAGTGCCCCTGAACATGTGACAATTCCTTATTAGCTTCAATATCTTCAGTGAATTATTTTAATTGAAGTAGGGATCAGCAAGTATTTGGATTTCTGAGCTGAGCCAGATATAGTCACTTGAAATGGATCTGGATCGACAGATTTATGGGCTCGCAATTTAGAGCTTATTTAAAAAGGTTTATTTCTTTGTATTGTATTATGTGTCTGATGAATGATTCTTTGTGTACTATTCTCTCTTCTTGTTGGGTATGTGGTTTGTGAAATTATATCCAGATAGAAGAGAGAAGGGGGTTAGTGTTGAGAAGAACCCAACAAAGAGGATATTGTAGAGATGACCAGTGGAATGTCAAGGTCAGAAACTGAGTAAATGGGTTGTTGAATAGAATTATTATTATTATTATATTCTAAGATACGAAACTAAGAGCAGTCATTTTGAAAAACAGCATCAATAAAAACGGTTCCAGACTATGGTAATGTCTACCAAGGTTTAACTAGGGGGGCTGTATTGCTTGGATGAATCAGAATGAAAATTTTTGTGGAACTTCAGTACAGGGGCTGTACTACTACCGATAATTAAGATTATTTGAAGTTAAACTGTAAGGTAATAGAGGATGAATTTTTTCGTTAGTTTTGGAAATTTCGAGGAGAGCTCCATTTTCTAGTCCTTCATTTTTACATCTAAGAATGTTCTTTATCGCAGTTTTGGTGGTCCTTACACCAGCCTACCCAATTTCAATCTTCCACCAAACAGATAAGTAGTTTATTCCTCTAGTTTAGGAAATTGAAAAAAACTCTCATTTACAATCATCAATTTATAAAGATAAAATATTTAATAATAATTTTGTTATTTATATTGTTTCCTCTACATTCCTGGAAAATTTCATTTCCTATATTCCCTGACAGGTGTTTTATACTTCTTCCAGAATTCCAATTTGAAATTTAAAATGTTAAGATGTTTATGTTTATTTGGAATAGTCCCCAAACCTACTAGCAAATTTCAGTTATCCACCAGAGATATGTAGTTTTTGTAATAGTTTTGAAAATTTTGACCCCACCCCCATTATTTCTTCAATCAATTTGTTATATTTTAATTTTTTATCTGGAGGAGTCCTTCTAACTGCTTGCTAAATTTAAATGTTCTACCACACCTAAAAGTGATTTCTTAATACCCTTCTCATCCCCTTTTACCTTATATACCGAGATTCCATTGAAAATTTTGAAATTCTTCTGGTTATTTTAAGTGGCTCCTTTACCTTCCTTCCAAATTTAAGTTTTCTACTACACTGAAAATATATTGTTTCTATTAATTTTGGAAATTTCAGTTTTTTACTATATTGATTAGTTGTAGTTTTGTACATTTTTGACCCCCCTCCTCTCAAAATCTTTTTTGAAATCACTCTGAGAAATTTTAGATTCTAGGATTAATTTGTTAGTCTTAAGTTTTTTCTACATGTTTGGCAAATTATAATTTTCTAGCTCATTTTAAAAGTATATTTTAACAATAGCTTCTCCTCCTCCATTTTCATAATTCCATTACAAAATTCAGACTTTAATGCTTATTTGAAGTGGTCCCTTTAATTGCTCTAAGAATTTCACTTCTATACCAAAACCCTATAGGAAAAACCACCCCGACACTGATGTGGGTTTTGAGAAGGTTCTTAAAAGGAAATTATATATAACAAATATAAATCATATAAAAGCTATGCCCTTATTATCTAATATAGATACATTAAGCCCAATAAGCACACATGTATTAAAAAAAACTATAAACTCATGACTGACACAGACACAGACTGTAAACAATTATGCATGTAATATAGCGCCTAGAAATTAGGTGAACCCGTGGACTAAAAATAAATCTCATCTATTTTCGTTTAATTGTGATGGATGGCCGGGGTATGAATCCCAGCAATGTATCAAATGTTTTTAGTTAAATGATTTTCTAATCGCCCTCTAGACTAGTTCTGATATGTTACCTCTAATTGCCTCTTCCTCATTCCTACCCAACTTGCGTAGTTAAATGTGGATAGCTCAGCCATGTTCATTGGAAATTAATAATAATAATAATAATAATAATAATAATAATAATAATAATAATAATAAAGAGCCAGTGGACCACAGAACAAATTTTACACTTAACAAGTAGGTATACAAAAAAGATTTTTTTTAACCATATTAAAGTCTCTCTACTTATTTTACCATATGCACATCAAAGCCGAATAGAGGAACTACCCGAATTTTCATAAATAAGGATATACTTCCTCCATATTATACCTTCCTTCCTCGTTTCTTTCTGATTTGTGTAAATATGAGAATAGCCTGGACGAATATTAGAAAGCAAAAACACACAACTAATTGTAATATATTTTATTTTTTGCTCCAGCAAGACTTTTCACACTTTAGTGGTGTTGAAAGGAGAATCTTAGATTAAAAGTAACCTCTTTCACATGGAAGAAGAGTAAGAAGTCATTTAGGAAAAAAACACCCTCAGTATGTACAGCTTGGATTCAAATGCTGATTGACAACATCGCCAGCAAAGCAAATTGGATAAACTTTGCTACAATAAGACAATGCAAGCTTCCTTATCTTTCCAGGACCTGTAATCTTAGTGAAACATATACTCTTATTTAGTGATAGTGTCAGAGTGGAAGAGATGAAGGTGAGGGGACATCATTTGGGTTTTGAAATGAGATAAAACTGTGGTTAGTTAGAATGACTGCTACAATTATCTGTAGCCGAGCATTTCAGATATGGTATATCGATGGAAAATGTCATGCAAAATGATGTTTTAATGACAACTTCACCAGCAGAGCAAATTGGATAAACTTGGCTACAATAAGACAATGAGAACTTCCTTATCTTTCCAGGACCTGTAATCTTAGTGAAACATAAACTCTTATTTAGTGGTAGTGTCAGAGTGCTGGAGATGAAGGTGAGGGGACATCATTTGGGTTTTAAAATGAGATAAAACTGTGGTTAGTTAGAATGACTACTACAATGATCTGTAGTCAAGCATTTCAGATATGGTATATCGATGGAAAATGTCTTATGCAAAATGATGTTTTAAAAATATGAACACCACGAGATGTGCATTAAGCTATTTTTAAAACCCGACCTCCTAATGGCAAAAATCAAATATCTAATGGTTCATAAATAGTCCACTGTTAATTTGAAAGAGATTTGAAACCTTAGCACAGTAAGATAAAAAGTGAATAAATAAAAAAACACATTGTGTAAAAATGTAATTTTTATGTGTAGTAGTAAATATTCAATAGCTTAGAAAGTAATAAGCGATCATATTGAAATAATTACACGTTTATCAAGTTATTAAGTCAAATATTAAAAATCAAATGCTAAGTCAAATATTAAAAATCAAATGCTAAGTCAAATATTAAAAATCAAATGCTAAGCCAAATATTAAAAATCAAATGTTAAGTGAAATATTAAAAATCTAATGCGTGCAGTTAATATGTTAGGAAAATTAGATACATATAATTTATAAAACCAGTTTTAAAGGAAATGAAAAAGTATAAAATTTAAAATAATATTTCTAAGAATTGAAACACAATTAGAATCAGTTTTGTTGGGGAAAAAATGTGTTTTTTCCATAAATGTTTCGATGCTAGAGTCCCCGTAAGATAAATATATAAACAAGACCATATTTATTTTAGAAAAGTCAACTTTGAATATTTTCTTTGAATTTAATTGCATTTTAGAGCCTTTTACTATTATCAGTATTTATTCCTAATTTTTTTTAAATAAAATATTATTTGAAGCAATATTAAAAATAGTACAATAGTTCACTCCCAAAATTTAATGACACCACAAGATAATAGTTCTGAAGATAAAAATTGCAAAACAGAAGTATTATTTGTGCTTCGAATTAATTCAGGATAACTCAATTTTGTTATGGTAATATTTGGATATGCTTTACTAAATTTTATAATATTAAGATTTTTATGTTGGTATAGTGAATAATTAGCATATTATGCAATACCTCTAAAATATGTCAAAGTCTAAATGAGGATTTAAAAAAATTACCTGGACTTTTAAATGATTCTGGGGAATTATGTTCACTCTTTGAAAGTTTTTCAGAAGAAATCCCTTCACTATTTGTAAAACATTCTCCAGTGGGCACTGTTTGTGCTGTATTAATCAAGTCACTATAGTTTCCAGCATTAAGTGATGCATCTGCATCATCTAAATTGAAAGATTTGCTAAGACTAATTGAAGGATTGGTAAACAAATTTTTTGTCTTGACTTTGCTTGAATTCAATTTTGTATCTCCAGTCACTATACTGTTAACGTCATCAGTATTTTCTAAAAGTGATCCAGTTGTTTTACGAATATTCAATGATTTTGGAGGTTTTGGTTTTGAGACCACAAATAATTTATTTTCTAAATTAGAATTCAATAAGGAAGGCATGTTTTGTTTTGTTTCTTGCATATCTGCACCAAACAATTCATTATTGTTATTAGGATGTAATGAATTGTTAGTCTTATGCAAACCATCATCTTGGATGGTATTTTCTGCATGTATTATGGATTGTGGACGAGTTTCAGTGGTGCTATCACTCTTCAAAGTAATTCCTGTTTTGTTTAAAGGAAATACACAGTCTAAGGATGGTGGAGATTTGCTAATTTTTTTGTTGGACTTGGAGACAGTCTCAGTATAAGAAGTTATTTTTGGTTTTTGAGCAACAACCGGTTTATTAATATCATAGGTTTTGATGTTATTATTTGCTTGTCCTTCAGACCCTTGATCTAATAAAGTTAAAGATTTTTCTAAGTCAACAATCAAAGGTTTATTTTTATCCATGTGGAAAGGTGATGATTCAGAATTTTCTGGTGATGGTTTATTTTTATCCATGTGGAAAGGTGATGATTTAGAATTTTCTGGTGAAGGTTTATTTTTATCCTTGTGGAAAGGTGATGATTCAGAATTTTTTGGTGATGCAGAAAAAATGTTGAAATCTTTATCTAATTCATCAGCAAATAAACCTATATCCGAAAATATGTTTTGGTAAGGTTTAGATTTCGAGGAATTTGGCAATAAACTTGAAACCAAACTTTGTTTTGAAAGAGATGAGCTTATATTAACTCCAATATCCAACTGTTTATCACTATAAAATATATTTGTTGAATTATTAGTCCCATCAAAATTATCTCCACTTTGGTTCATCAATGCTGATGATACATCTTTATTTGTGATCATGTTAGATGATATATTTTTGTAGTTTTCTGTACTAGAGTTGTGAATTTTTTCAAATGTGTTTAAACCACTTTGACTTGATGGTTCATCAAATATATCAAAATCTAGATCATCTAAATGATTTTTTCCAAAGAGAGAATTATCATTGTGTACATCTTTTCTTTGAAGTAGTTTTCTATCAGCGATTGTTGATAATAGGTCTCCACTACATTGAGATCTGCGTGACTTCGAACTAGTCGAACTAGTGGAAGAGAAAAGCAGCTCCTCCTCTCCAGAGTCAGAATCTTCAAATAAAGATAAAGGTTTTTGTCTGGCTGATTCTTTAAAGATGTTCAGGATAGGTTCTGATAGCCTATAAACAAACAATTTTGAATCAATTAAAAATAGTTAAGTTCTCAACAAAGACAACATATTTTTTTTTCTATTTGAATATACCAGTTAATAATTTAATATCAAGTTTTGAGTGAATAATATTCCACTAAATAAGCAGATCCAAGGTTCTAATTAAACCGACCTATCAAGTGCTTGGAAAAACCCAATTATAATAATTAATTAAGTCACGTTATCAAACGAGTTTAAGACTTTCATTATGGGCAGAAATATGTAACTAGTTACAAAAAATGACTGACTTGAAAGATTATATTTCTATATATCAATAATAATACAATTTCTTTTTTAGTGCTGCCTTGCAATGATTGAGTTACTTTGCAGGAAAGCAGTTAGAATTCATAGACAAGTTTGAAAATAAAGAATAGTTAAACAAAAGATTAAGAGGTAATTCGATCTAATTAATCCAAAAGTTTTGTAAGCTTGGCTAATTACATAGTTTGTATCATAGAGAAAATATACTATTTTGTGGAAAATCACTGAAATATCACTTTTGTGGAATGTTTTAGTAATAACATTTTGGCTATGTTTATAACTTTAAAGTAAGGAAGAGGTTTTACAAGTAAACAAATAAGCCCTTGTGTTGATTTGGTTAGTTATCATTCATTAGAACTACACAAGGCTTTGACTATATTTATTTATAGTTGAACTAAAAAAGTTGTATTAATCTTATTTTACAATAAATCTTAAGATCCATTTCAAAAAGTAAATATTTTGAGGAATATAACTTTTAAAAAAAGCTATTTATAAAGAGTGCATAGTAGATATTAATAGGATTAATTCAACTTACTGCTCTATACTTGATGGTTCATCAAAGGCACTTAATTTAACTATAGAATCTAGACAAATAATTTTTTTCTAGAAATCCAATGTGCACTTTCTGAACCAAATGATTGTCAGTACACAAGAATTTCTATTAACGAGAGCAAAAGGAAGTGCTAATTTTGTCAGGACAGTACTTTCCCTTCGCAGGAGAAAGTTGTGTTAAGGATTTTTATCACTCAGGAAAAATGTATCAACACCGACTGGGTCCTGAGGCGAGCAGTTTACCCTAAGACCATCGAGGTCAACTTAACAAAAAAAGAAAAAAAAATTAAGAACAGCTTTTAACTAATGTATAGAAAGAGGGAGAAGAAAGTCCATTATTTGGGTACATCAAAATTTTTATAAATATATACAATGAGTCTTATTACTAGAGCCCGATTTTTATGCACAATAAATAGTAAAATATGCATGCAAAATACACAAAAAATGTAAAAAATATGCACCATAATATGCAAAAACAATTGAACAAACTCAAATAAGCTATTTGTTTTGTGGAAAATTTTGACTTATTCATGGTTATTACAGTATATAAGGTAAGTCATACTGAGATTTTCTTCTGTGAAGCTCCTTCGTCTGTCACTCAAGAATGTTTTATGCAATAAAAATGTTCTTTCGACCTAGCATGGTGTCATAGGTGCATGTGAAAAACACCACAATTCTTCTTCAGTGAATCCCTCTTGAAAGTATTTCAGTTTTTTCACCAGACAACTTTTTGATAATTTGAAAGACTATTTTGTAACCAGGATTTTTATTTAATACCTGACCAAACTGATTGAATGCAATTTTAGAAGCACCGTGAATTTCAAAAGACAATGCTACTGAAATATGATTCCGCAGAGAAGGTGATAACCTCAAGGAATTACTTCGAGCCTGCAATTGTATTATAATTACAGGTAATTTAGAGAAGCAGTTATGGATGTGCCGGGTCTTTTTCTCAATACCACTTTCAGAACACACACACATTATACCCAATTAACTGCAGAGATTTAATTAATTATTAACTAGCCAATGACAGAAAAGGGACATGTACGACAAATATAAGTAAAATATGCATTTTTTCCCCAAAAATTGAAAATATGTATGCATAATCATTCTCCCCGAGAATATGCATTTATATGCACTATCAAACTGGCCAAATGGTCTATTAAGGTGAGACTTACAAAGTATATAATTTCCGCATACCTTTTGATATGTAAAAAAGAACATGCATCTTCCATGTAAATCCAGGCTCTAATTATTACCTATCTAGCCTATCTGCTAAGCGATTACATTTAAGAATTAGGGGTAAAAAAGGTAGAATTGAGAGGAAATGTAAAAACTCTTATTGACTTGGGATGTAACTTTCAAAGAACAGAAAATAGAGGCAGCAGAATTTAGATTATGCTCCACCCTTTTCATTAAGTTTTTCAACTAAAGCACAATAAACAAAGTTTTCGTGATGTGTGTTCAGTCACCAGTAGTCTTCTGATATAAACATGGATACTAGTAGATTAGAAACATGTCAATTTATAATTATTTTCCACATATGAACATTCTACACCTCACATTGGTAACACAACATTTTGATAAATCAGGTTGCAAAGATAAAGCTGTGCAATAACCGCTCTACATTTCACTGTGCAAATCATAAGGTAAGTGGTGTTAATTTATAAAGGCTCATATTACATACGGTAAGTTTTTTTTTGCATACTAAATTATGCACAAAAAAAAAAGTTAAAGTTGAGGATTAACCAAGGGTTTAAAAGCTGTTAATATTTTAAAATTCTTATTATGCAAGAAAGATTTTACCAGAGCTCAAAATTTCAGCATAGTTCCCAGTTTTTCTATGTCAGTGGCTAAGCTTGATAATATAGTGTGTTTATATTTGAGTTCTACTCTGTCTTGATAGATTAATGGTTCATTCTTGGGAAACATTAAAAAAGTTTGATTGTATAGTCTCATTAGAAATACATTTTAACTAGTTGTTTAATTTTGTATTTAAGTAGGTGACATGGTGGTTTGGGGGTAAGGTGTTGGACTTCTGTGTTGAGGGTCCGGGGTTCAATCCTCAGTTCCAGCACAGATTTATCTGATTGCCAAACCCTTCCTTAACCTATGACAAGACGTGTATTAATCACAACTTGTGAATGTGTGGAGTGCCAGGCCTCCCCCGTGGTTCGGACTCCACGTTAAACTGTAGGTCCTCCATTTTATCTCACAATCACCCTACCATTACGCATTAGTGTAAGTGCGTATAGCCCGAATGGTTAGTAAGATGCGGTGATGATGGTGATAATAATAATAATAATAATAATAATAATTTTGTATTTTATTTAATTTGTTTACTATGTGTCAATGATTTATTTTTTAATGTTCAAGATTCGGTTTGATGTAATTTTGTTGATATGGTGTTTTTACCTTTTCACTGTTGAGGTTGTAAGACTATGGTCATTAGATGATGGGATTATACCCTCTTATAACAATAATATAAATTCAAATAAGTTTTTTCTGTTAGGAAAGACAAATAAATAGCAAAATAAGGTCTTACCCTCCAACACATAGAGGTGATGATTTTGGTTTGATAAATAGTTTGTCATCAACTCCATCTTCTTTAAAGAGATCTGATGATTTGATACCCACATTTGCTTCATGTGTTTTAGATACAGAGGTTTTAAACAAAGCCTCATCTTTACTGTCTAGCAAAGATGATTTATAGGAGAATTCCCTAGTAATTAAAAAGAGAAGATATTAATTAGGTTTTTAAATAATCTTTGGAAAAACGTTAATGATTTAGATACTTCATAGTAAAATGTACTGTGCAATTAATTGGATATTACAAGTAGTCCGTGAACTTTACATATATTTTATTGTTATTCTGTTTAGACACAAGGTTTATTTAAGAGCACACACAAGTACAAATCAATTACCCTAAAAAGTAAAATGTTTACCTTGATGGGTATCCTCTTTGGTGTAGCTTATAAGACAGGGCCATACTGTAATAGGTCAAAGTAGGACTTCTAGCTTCAGGGTGAAGAGTGTGTACATATGTACCCATATATTAAACAATAGCATTTAGACAATTGAACCAAATCTTTGCCCTTAAGAAAATTGCACTTGGGCAAATATCCTTGGCTCAATTTGTGTGCCCAGGTTTCATTTTTTAAAATATAACATTTGGAACTGAATTGGTTTATCAATAAATAAAAGCTTTAAAAACCAATGATATAAACTATTTAGAAATAAGGTCTTACACCTTAGCTCAGTAGGTAGCATCTCTGCCTACTAAACTAAGGGTCCTGTATTTGATTCCTGGCATGGCTGAAAATTTATTATTGATTAAAATAGGGATTTACCATTACACATTGATAAATTAACGGCCGGGGATTGGATGTTATGCCTGTCCTAGTCTTAAGATAGATTATAAGGCATTTGAAGCTACGACCGGCCTAGCCAGCCGGTAATGGAAAAATATATGACTTGAATAAAAAACTAACCCAGGCCGTAGGCTGGAAACAGTAATGAATGTAAAAAATTTAGAAATGGAGAAAAACAATATATATTAAGTAAAGATGGGTCGAATTCACTATTTTCAAATCCAAATCTCGAATATTAATCTTTATTTTACCTATGAATCCTTATTATCAAATCCAAATCGTGGATATAATCATTAATATAATACATACCTAATCAAGCCATTCCCTTATAGGTAAGGCAAAAAAGTGCATATAAATAAAAAAACTACTTAGTACTTAATCCAGCCCTCACTAGTTTTTCCACACTTCCCTATCCTTGAATACTCCCTTTGCTTCAACAACATCCATACACCTGAGTCATATATGCTCTTTTTATCTTAACTCTTAAGGTTTTTCATTTTCACATATTCATCTACATCATTTAGCCATGTCATTACATGGTCTACATCTTTCTTTTGCCCTTAACACAATATTTATAATAGTCTTATGTTTGAAAGAAGGTAAATGTAAAAGCGAGAATAGGTTTTCCTTATAGAGATATATTGTATATATAGTAGGAGATAGAATAATATAGTATTTAAATAGTAGTTCATGTTAATATTTTTGATTTTAATGATTTCATAATAACATTAACATAATGAGTTCAGTGTTAAATGGTCTGGGGTTTCTTTTTTAAATATGTACTTTAATTATGTTGGGGATGACCCACAAATAAACAATAAGTATTAAGAGAGAGGTCTGAAGCCAATTTCAATACAAAGTTAAAGAAGAAAAATCAAACAATCTTGGAGCTGATATTTTCTCAGTTGCGTGAATATGAAGAATCATTAAAGACTGGAGAGTCTCATTCCTAATTTTAAGCCAAACATTCCTCTTAAATCATTTTCTATAGAAATTTTAACAAAATAAATGGGTATGTTGGAATACCATTACTGTATTGACCCGAAAATAGGTTGCACCCGAATATAAGCAGCACCCTAAATTCTCAACCACATTCAGAGGAAAAACAACATACAGTTAAAATAAAATCACTTTATGTAAATCACTTACAAAGGAAAATCAATGTTTTACTAAACCACTGGAAGATGAAAAACAATATTTATACTTAAAATGAGATCACTTCATATTTAATCACTTGAAAAGGAAAAACAAAAATAGTACCGGTATGTACAGTTAAATCAATATCACTTGTAAAGAAAAACAAATATTTACAGTTAAATTTTTTTCATATGGTCTGCCAGTTTATCACTTCCAAATGTAGTAAACACTCCTAAACTACCCCACCAAAGAATAGCAGCTTCGATCAACATACTGAAACTAAATTTTTATAAGGTAAATCAAATCCACTTTTTCGGCTATAATAGTAAAACTATATGCCAGTAGAATGTATTGAATAAACTAATCTTGAAAGTTTTGGCAGCCATCTTTGTGTTGGCATGAATAAGATACTCGGAAAGTCAAGGTCCTTCTATTTTAAGCGGCATGTCGCACCATCCGTTGTGGCGATTAGTAAAGATATGTATATGTATATATGTTATATGTATAGATGTATATATGTATAAAAATCTTTATAGCCCACATTAAGATTATATTAAGGCTCTTTCTGGGAAACAAGTGCGGCTTATTTTAGGGTCCTTACGGTCAATATTCTAAATAAAACTCGTATTTCTAGACAATTTGAGATTTATGGTAGATGGAAATGTATACAATAATAAATATATTTAATACAAACTGAGAGAAATTGTTGATTGTTTTTAGTTAGTCTATTCCACATGTGTTATCACTGAAAAAGTCTTCATGAACAAACTATATTCATAAGTTTGTTTGAAAGTTTTAAAGGCCTGGACCAAATACTCATTAAAAAGGATTTGATAGGACTAACATTAGATTAAGTGGTAGAATAGAAAATGATTGAAGATAAAAAAAAAATCATTTTTTATCTTAGAAACTTATCATGTTATGCAAACTTTAAAGGAATTATATAGAGTTGTGTGGTTGGTAGAGAAACAAATCACATAAAATGATAAAATTTAACTATCATAAATGATTTATTAAAATGAGGATTCTTTTTGTTAATGACATAAAAGATATAATAACTAAAACATCATTTGTTATTGGCATCAAAACTTAAATTACTTTCTTTTTTTAAATTAAATTTAAAATATTTTTCTCATAACTAAAATGGTATATTTTTAAATAACCTAGGATTCAAATTTGGATTTGAGATTCGAAAGAAAATTTAAGATTCGTATTCAAGAAATATAGAATTCAACCCATCTCTAACAACAACAACCACCACAACCCCCTGACCCCCACACAAAAACAACAATAATAACTATGTTATTATTATTATTATTATTATTATTATTATTATTAGCACCGCGTCTTACTACCCGTTTGGGTTATACGCACTTACGCTAATGTGCAATGGTAGGGTGATTGTGAGATGAAATGGAGGACCTACAGTTTAACGTGGAATCCGAACCACGGTAGAGGCCTGGCATTCCTCACATTCACAAGTTGTGATTAATACACATCTTGTCAGAGGTGAAGGAAGGGTTTGGCAATCAGATAAATTTGTGCTGTGACCGAGGATTGAACCCCGGACCCTCAGCACAGAAGTCTGACACCTTACCCCTAGACCACCAGGTCACCCAATATTAACTATGGTTATTGATTTAATTTATTGATGACATTGAAACGATACGGCCCCACGTTGGGCGCCAATTGAAACTATACGGCTTATTTTGTGATAATTGGTATTTATAGCCCCGTGATCGAGCTCCAATTATAGATACATGTTTAATCGGTATGCATTGGACGTCGATTATGATGTTACAGTTTTATTGAGATATAATTGTTATTTAAAGCCCCGTGATCGAGCACCAATTATGATGATACGGAATTATTATTATGCCCCACGTTTGCTTGGGGCGCCGGTTTAAGTTATACCGTTTAATCAGCTGATAATTTCCCCGTGATCGAACACTAATTAAAGCGGTTAAGAAGGTTTGTGAGAAAATTTAATTAAATAAATAAAACCTTTAATATTGCACACGATTTATTTAGATCATGGCACTGGTTTATTACAACATTCTGTAGATTTATGTTACTGGCACTGTGTAGATTTATGTGACTACTCTGTTGAGTTAAATTACTACAATATTTCCTACCGGCACTGTGTAGATTTATGTGACTACTCTATATATTTAAGTTAGTATCACTGTCGTGATATTACACGTTCTCTAAGTTTATGTCACCGGCACTCTGTGTGTTCATACGCACAAACAGCTTATATATGACATACCCCTTGCCCCTTGGACCTCTTGTGACTAGTGTCAAAACCAACAAATCGAAAGCGTCCTGGCAACAGGTGTCATGAAGGCTAGCTTCCTATTGGGTATAGGGAGCTAACGTCTATTGCTTGTTTGGTAAATACTATGGAGTTAAATTTTGAAATAAAAAATAAGTTTTAATGGTGCAATCCTTTGACATTATTTCTGAAAAGCGTGTGATTCTCCATGGATGAAGTATTGAAAGGATGTTTTACATACAATACTTTAAAGAAAAATGCACTTCATCCATGACTTTTTAAATATATGAGAGGGGTCCAAATCAGTATCATTACAACATTGATAAGTACATACAATATTCAAACTATTCAAAAACATCAATTTACTTGTTGATAGTTTGTATTTGAAAATATACATAAGTGGTATATTACAATACTCTACCAAAACTTGAATATCAATCAATAAATCCAAAATTAGGGCTGTAGATATCACTAAGAAAACCACCCCTATTTTTTTACTTTAAACTTGATATGATACTATTGAACGCTGTCTTTATATAATGACCTCGCTGTTTATGAGACCAAAAGCTCTTTTTTCATTATCCTGTTGATAATGTAATTTCTCACTCTCTTATATTACTTATATATACGACTGTTGGCTAGCACTTCAATAAAGTGAAAAAAGGGGGAAAAAAAAAATTACTAATATTAAAGGAATTTCTTTACAATTATGACCTTTACTTATTTGTTATTCATTAATATGCGTTTTAAAAAACCTTTCTTTTTGGTTGGTTTTTATAACTTCAATATTTTACTTTCTCGCACCTCCCGGGTAGAAAAGTTTTTCTTACATCCATTACTGATTCCAGCATATGGGCGGAGTCAGTTTTTTATTCAAGCCATACATTTTCCACTGTCAACATGCTAGGCCTGTCATAGCTTCATATGCCTTATAATCTAACTTAAGACTAGCACAGGCAAAACATCCAGTCCTCGGCTGTTAATTCATCACTGTGAAAGGGTAAACCCACATTTCCCCAATGATATTTTTTTGGCTATGCTGAGAACCGAACCAGGGGCCCTTAGCTTAGTAGAAGGACACGCTATCCACTTAACTATGGTGTTGTATTAGAGAAAGTATTGTGATCATAAATAATAAATCAATTAACTTGAGATTTGATGGATGTTGATATTTCATGACCCTCTGAACCCAGTTTTTTTCTTTTTGTATTGATATTTGTCCGTCTGTTACTGGAACTAAAGCCAAAACCATTTTAACGATTGGGCTCAAACTTAATGTCTAGGGCTTTCATAAAGTTCCTCAGAGGGATTTTTGAAATTATCCACCCAACCCTAAGATCAGAGGTAGTTTAGTTTACATTGAGGTGAAAAGAGAAACAACCGATTTTCTCACAATATGGTATAACGATTTAGATTACATCTCATATCTAGGCAAATTAACATTACAAACAAAATGGCAATTCTCATTTTCACATTAAAATAACCTTGAGGGTAATAATTCTACATTAGGTGGAAACTTCAAATTTGATCAATCTCCGCAATGCTTTGACATGCATCATAACTTATCATCTCAAAGTTTTAGTCATATTAAAAAAACCTTTCTTTGAAATATATTTTATAAAAAACAAGTTTCTGAGATATTAGCTAATACTGTAATACAGGTTTTTAATGAGGTTTGAGAAAATGAATGTTATACTCTTTGATGAAGAGAGATCTTATTTTTTCCTCAATGTGTTTCAGTAACAGTGTATATTAATTCATTTATGCTCTTTGGTGTAATGTTTCTGCAACAACGTATATTATTATTTTTCCCATGTTTTACCAGTTTTGAGTAAATATCTACATTTTTAGGCAGTGGAGTGAGAAAGTGGCTGGTGTCGTAGCATTTATCTGATTTAATCAATAAACTTCCCTGTATCAACTTAGTGTCTACATGCTAATTCATCTTTAAGCAATAATTGTTGCTTTCATGTGTAATTATTCTATATGCCCACCTCTTTATGTATATTTAGGTGCTAGCCTGTTATAGGTCTCGCGACTGTTGGCCAACATTGTAATAAAGGGTATTGAAACTGAAAAAGATTATTATTTATTATATTAAACCAGTTTTCATAAATAACTGTCTCATGGATTTCAAGACATATATTTAAAACCAATAGCTTTAAATATATTATTTATTCCAATTGTTATGAACAAAGTTTATTTAGATTATATTAGTTTTTTTACATCCAATACTGTTTCCAGCCCATAGCCTGGGTCCGTTTTCTATTCAAGCCATATATTTTCCACTACTGGCTTGCTCGGCCTGTTGTAGCTTCATATGCCTTATAATCTAACTTAAGACTAGGACAGGCAACACATCTAGTCCCCAGCCGTTAATTTATCACTGTAAAAGGGTAAGCCACCATTTCACAAACAACTTTTTCAGCCATGTCGAGGAATCGAACCTGGGACCCTTATCTCAGCAGAGACATGTTACAGACTGAGCTAAGGTGTTGGATAGATTAATATTAGTAGTTGCATTAATTAATTTGTTTTAGAGTGCAATACTTAAATTTAGAATACTAATATTGAAATCAATTTTGATTGCGGTCTTACCTAGTGGCTAAGTTTTGGTCGTCACTTGAAGATGGGTCTAAACCAAAATTTTTATCAGGAGAGTTTGTTCCATTAGTCTCCAAACTAGGGACCTCAGCCACCTTACTGTGCTTACTTTCAGAAGTAGATGGTGGGTGTCTTGCATATGCTAGATTACCATTGAATAGGTTTGGGTTGTTTGGACCCAATATAGACACTGCCCCTGGTAAAATCTATGTTAAAAAAAAACACACAGGAAATTCAGTCCAAAAATGTATAAATTCAAAGATATCAACTAAGCTCACTTTAAATCAATCATATTTAAAATAGAAATTAAAAAAAAGTTAATTCACCTTCAACATATTGTTTAGTGACTTTACCTAAAAGTCGGCGCAAACTTTGAACATTTGAAGAACCAACCAGCAACACTTTAATGCTTGTAAAGATAGTATTGGATACTTTAGGAGTGTTAAATCTCTTGTGTTTTTTTAATGATTTTGGCTTATGTTTAAGACAAATTATCTATATAGGCCCCTAAAAATATTAACTCTAAGGAAAAAAATAATAATTTGAAAGCATAGGAGTAAAACAAGAAATCATTGCTAAATATGAAAGGGGTGTAAAAAAGTGAACCTAGTTAGTGAATAGGTGGGATTTTCCAATCAATTATATCTATAAAGTAAGAGTTGAAAAGTAGGCCTATTTCTAGGTTTATAGTATTGGTTACAAAGAAATATGGAACAGAATAAAGTTGATGAAGTGGTTTGACTATTTGTAGAGGAAAATTGTATTTGTAAAGAGGAAAATAAACATAATTTAAATATTTAAATTTCTTTAAAAATGAAGAATTTCGTTGAAACCTTTTATTCTATTGAAGAAAGCGTGTGTCATGAAAAACCATTATTTCATTTATTTGATATATTTGATGTGCACTTTCTGAACCAACTGTTTAGATCAGCACATGGCTTATAAACTAACTTAAATCTAGAAAAGACAAAACACCCAGCCCCTGGCCATTAATTCATCAATGTGAAAGAGAAAACCCTCATTTTACCAATGATAAATATTTCGGCCATTTCAGGAATCAAACCCGGGACCCTTAGTTTAGTAGAGAGACATGCTATTTACTGAGATAAGGTGCCGGACATCAAAAAGAACCATTTTCGGTCAAAGTTTGTAATTTTCAAAAAAATTTTAAACATTTTTTATTGTATCTTTTATAAGAATGAAAATTTAATAAACATAATTA
This sequence comes from Timema genevievae, assembly GCA_902155825.1. NCBI lineage: Eukaryota > Metazoa > Arthropoda > Insecta > Phasmatodea > Timematidae > Timema > Timema genevievae. Next base: position 88,671 of record CABFWO010000884.1, read on the forward strand.
TTTTGAATTTTAAAAACTTTGAATTTCTTTAAATAAAGTACCTTTGATTTTAACTTTGTAATATAAAGTAAAGTGATTGGAGTCAAATAGATTCAGTGCTGTAGTGCTATAGTGCTGCACTTACAATGAACTTGTTCCTTATTTGTCTACACCACACTCTTTTATCCATTAATTCAACAAGATAAAATTGATGAGAGCTTTCAAAACATTTCACTTCAAATAAAGTGGATGTTTATTTTTGAACCAAATGTTAACATCATTGTGTAGATTAGTTATAGTAAGCAAATAGCCTGAACTGCTAGTAAGATGCGGTGCTAAAAAAAAAGTTACAGTAAAAACGTTTAAGTACTTGAACCCTGATATACACTCAATTTACCCTAAAAGGTAGCAGTCTTACCATGGGCCAATTACATTATAGCTTTATTTTTGAACCAAATGTTAACATCATTGTGTAGATTAGTTATAGTAAGCAAATAGCCTGAACTGCTAGTAAGATGCGGTGCTAAAAAAAAAGTTACAGTAAAAACATTTAAGTACTTGAACCCTGATATAAACTCAATTTACCCTAAAAGGTAGCAGTCTTACCATGGGCCAATTACATTATAGCTTTATTTTAAAATCTTTACCATTGTGTACCCCTCATGGCAGGCTTGCTACCGTTTGAGGTAAATGGAGTGTACAGTGGCGCAGGAACATTTTTATTTGGTGAGGGGGGGTTAAAAAAATAATGTGCTTTTATAGGGGGATAACATTTTTGAGATTAAAGAAAGATCAGTAAAATGTAATACAGCTGTCCCTTGTACTACGAGAGTGATTGGTTCTGATGAATAATAGTGTAACACGAAAATGCGTAAAAGGAATTGATTTTAACATGGTTTGGTTAGGGATTACTCCAAAGGAAAAAAGTAAATAAAAACATAAAACTTGTAAATGAATGCAATTTTTATTCATTTATCTAAAAAGTCCAATACTATAGATAGCCTAAACCTATTTTCAATCTTCAATTCCCTGAAATTTGTAAACAAATGTAATTTTTATTTATTTACCTAACTAGTCCAATACTATAGGTAGTCTAAAACCATTTTCAATCTTCAATCCATTGAAATTTCTAAACAAATGCAATTTTTAGTAAAATTATCAAATTGATCCAACACTACAGGTACAATTACTGTTGATCTTTAATCGCATGATAAATTAACTGGATTTGGCAAATCTGGTTTATTACTCTCTTGCTTTCTTGATGGTCCTGAGACGGTAAGCTCTTGCTCTCTTGACGGCCCTTGTATGGTAAGCTCTTGATCTCTTAACGGCTCTGAGACAGTAAGCTCCTGCTCTCTTGAAGGCCCTGGAATGGCAGGGTTTTGCTGTCGTGAAGGCCCTTGGTCTTTAAACTGTCAATTTTTAACTTTTTTAATGAAATGATTAAGACTCAGCTGACGGGCAGCATTTATCCTCTCTATAGAGAGTTCTTTGTAGCAAGCTAAGGAACTCAATCTCTCTTGTAACTTCAGCGCTTCTATCCATGTTAGAGTCATTCTCGTCAATGATTATAATTACTTTGTCAATGTGCTTTAAGAAAATCAGCAATTTGTTTGGTTGAAAGTTGTGAGATAAGCTCAACAATATAGGGCTCTTCCTCTTCATCCTTTATGCCGTTCTTCATTTCTAGAATATCTTCATTGGTGAGTTCTGTTGAGTGGGATTGGAGACATTCATTCACATTTGCCTGGTCTACATCTTTAAATCCTACATCTTGCTATGTAAACAATGCCATGTCTTGAATTGGAAAGCTTGTGTTTAGGATCGAAATTATGTGATTCAGAAACTTAGGGCCAAATGTTTTTCCAAACTCCCTACATACAGGACTGTTTAACTTTTGCCCATGCATATCCAATGTTGTCAATACCACCCTCCTAACCCCAAACTGTACAGTAAGGATCCCTGTCCTCCCTGGAATGTGCGCGCACAAGGTCACGCCACCACCACATAGGGTGACAGCAAAATTACAGCCGGCCATGCATTATTTTATTTTATTTTATTTTTTTAATTGTGTTAGAGCAAAACTGCTTTAAGTGAGATCGTGAGATCGCATACAACGAAGGATAGCTGTATATTTTAACAGTTCCATTGTGCATTGTTTTAATTTATTTTGGTCATGCCAAACATTAAAGTTAATAAACACAAAACAAATTAAGAAAAATTATATCTGATGAGATTCAACTAAAAATTATGGAAGGCTGAAAATTAGGGAAGGTTTCCATACACCTTTGCCCTATATTTGTTACTAGCTATAAAACCACTGTCTAGTTTTGCAATTTCAATTTTGTTGAGCCTCTCAGGGTATGCATTAAGCATACACAGGTGATTTAGTCTAAGTTACCTCATCGTGAAGCGAAGATAGTTTTTTCGTATAAGCATGGGAAAACTTCTTTCTGCAGTAGCTGATGTAGCTGGTATAAGTATCAGAGAGTTCAAAATCTCTTCAGTGTGTGCTCCAAGCACATTTTATTTTTATCATGTTAGCTTAGTGTGAGCTTTGTATCTTGCCTCAACAATACCTTTACACTATAAAAGCTTTACTATATTTTTTGAGGGGGGGGGGGGGGTAAAATGATATTTTTNGGGGTCAAATTTACCCCCGTACCCCCCATTCCTGCGTCACTGGGAGTGTACATATATTGTTAGCATATGCGTTTTAAGCAAGTTAAATAAATTAATAATAAACATTCACCTTTCGCTGTGTGGATTTTGATATGTTCCCAATCACTTTACTAGCTGGTGCTTTGAAAAGATCTTCCTTTTCTGTTTCCTTCGCTGAAAACACATCAGAATTTTTTTTAGTTTTATTGACTCTTAAAAAATGTGTAACATTTTGATGATACTACATATTTGACCAACATCCTTAAAAAGCCACCAGTCCTTATACATAAACAGCCACTATCACTAAGAAATCTTCTGGTACACCCTAAATCCTAATCAGACAATGACACAGCTTTCATCCAAACCCAACATGGCTCTCAAACTTGCAACAAAAAATCTTTCAAAAATTGCCGCTTTCTCTAGCAACAAAATTAAATCCATGTATCCCATCAAAGGCCGTTTCACATTTGTATTTGTTAATCTAATTGACCAACTAGAATGCCAAAAACGTGCAACACAGTAAAGTGGCCTCACCAATGCAACTATCCGTAAATGTATGAATGGACACTACTATGAGAGCAAAATCAAGAACCCAGAAAAAGTTTTAGCACATACCTCCACTTTGAGGAGAGTTACACTATTAAAGTGTTAAAATCATTTAACAGAACCCAATGCAATGGAACAGTTAAAAATATGCGAACTGGAACATTAATGGATCACAAAGTCTAGAATACTACCCAAACTAAATATTCACTAATTAGACTTGTTTTCAACCCGTTGTAGCAATAGCAAGATCTGCCATTCACAGAACAATATATTTACCCCCAGAGAAATTTTCATCCTTCACAAGAAGGTGGCATCACCATAGCTAACATCCTGTTTAGTCTTACTAGTGCTACTTCCTGAGGCAGATGCAATTAAAGCATGGAGATACACAAGTGTGTACTAACAAGTGTTTATGTTTTAACTTATATTTGTGCTCTATTTCTCTACAACTTTATCATATTTGTTTGAGTGTATATTATATTTTGCTTAATGCACTTTATTTCATTTATATGAATTTATTTAGAGAGAGAATTAATGTGTATTAGGGCATTGATAACTACGTAATGGATAGGATTTTTTTTCAGTCAATTGATCTTTTAATAATATAAATGTTTGAAGGATTCAAACCAGGTGAAATCCCATAAGATGCTATTACAATCATCTAAAAAAGCAAGATAGATATTGTGTAAACTTTCAGATGACTGTATGTATTATATTTGGAAGAAGGTATAGGAAAGGTGGAGAAAAACATATAAAAGGGACTATATGGCTTTTACAATGAAAAGAAGAACACAGTTCACACTTTACATTGCTGCCATTGGACAAAGAGGTAATGGTTTCCTCTTAAAGAAAATCGATCGTCACTGCCCAATCCCCCGACCTTGGTTTCATTTTTTTTTCCTTTTTTAGGAATTTGCGCTGCGCGTTTCACACTCCTCCCTGGTGAGTTCAGATAAATGAAACCTAGGTCGAGGGATTGGGCGGTGACGATCGATTTTCTTTAAGAGGCAACCATTACCTCTTTGTCCAATGGCAGCAATGTAAAGTGTGAACTGTGTTCTTTTTTTCATTGTAAAAGCCATATTGTGTTCGTCCCTTTTATATGTTTCGCTCCACCTTTCCTATACCTTCTTACAAATATAATATAATTACCTCATAAAGAGAAAAGAGGTTTTCCTTATAGAGATGAGTGTATGTGTGAGTCTTCATGTAGTATAATAGGGACATCAACATTACACAACCTTTTACTTAGAAAATTAATATAGAAATAATATTAAAATTCATTGTAGCATTTTGGAATTTACTTTACATCACAAAATAAAACGAAATTGAATTAGTTCTTGAAATTGATTAATTGGCATTTTATACATTTTATATTCAAATATTGGTCAATTCTGTTGATTTGAATAATCATTAGCAATATCCAGATTATAAAATTTTAAGCTTAGTAGCAAAATAAACAATGCTTTCCCTGAAATTGAGAGAAAAAATACACCAACTACGATATTATAACTTTCTTCTTAATATTCCATAACAAATCAAAGTTTCCAGCCCAGAATAAATATTTACCTTCCCAAAGACCAGTGGTAGAGAAGTAAAATATGGATTTTGATCTAACTATTATTATAAAAATCAAATTGTGACCAAAGGAAAATATTTAAGATCTCAGAATTTGACATTTGGCCATCGTTTTTCTACTGATATCATAATACCTGATTAGATTTATTAATCGTTATTAGCCAAAAATACCTATTATTTATGAGGTTTCAATACCAAAATCACACTTTTTATTTAGGGAAATCCAATCTTTTATTTATTACAAATCAATGTCTAAGAATTTAGTATCGATAATATTTTTAGTTAAAGCACTCATCATCAACAGTTTTCAGTCTGTGGCCAGGCCTCCACCTTCCTCTTTACTTCCACAATTTTTTTCCCCCCACTTGCATATTTTCTGTTATCTGCTCCTCCCATCCCTTTCTTGGTCTTTCTTGTGGTTTTTATCCTGCATACTTCATCTCCATAATTTTCTTTTTTAGTCTTTCCTTTACCACCCTCATTACATGACATCACCCTACCACCTCAGCCTTGCTTCCTCTACTATCTCACGTATTCCTTGTGTCCCTTCTCTTCACCATATAACTTCATTCCAAATCCTGTATCTCCTCATGACAGCTAACATGCTCTTCACAAACTTCATTTACATAGTCTACACGTTCTTTGTCTCTTAAAATCAATGTCCATGTTTCTTCTGTATAGTATAGCACTTAGTGTCAATACTATATTTTACTATTTTACTCTACTTTGTTGAGCGCCAGTAACCGCGCGGTTCTCAGTGCTTCTCTTTGCACAACCAGTGTTGGCTCCTCTCTCCACCTTCCTTCAATTTTACTTCTTATTCTCTTTTCCAGTATCTTCTCATATATTTTAAGTGGCACGTCAGAAGTAATTCTCCTGTAATTTGTACAACTCTTCTTGATTTTTTTCTTAAAAATTGGTACTATAATTTCCATCTTCCAGTCTTTTGGTATACTGTTCTCTTTCCATATAAAGTCTGTTCAGCGTAGGAATTGTTTTCTGAAAGCAATTTTACCCTACCAGAAATCTATTCTATAGTAGAATAATGGTAAGAAAAAAGACCTTTCAGAGAGTAATTTCTAGCATGAATGGAGTATAACTCTAATCAACTTGTATAACAGGTGTATTCCCAGTTCTTCTGCACCTCTTATCATTTCCATAGTTAGTCAACACATAGTGCTTTTCCCTGTTTCATTCTCTTTAATGCACCATTACCCTTTTTCCATGTGGGACTTCCTCTTTCATGCTCATCTGTTTCATTCTCATCTTCCTCCTCTTCTGGGTTAAGCATCTTCCCAAAATATCCCCGCCTTAGCTCATTTTCTTCTTCTCCTGTCTTCATTAGTCTTAATTCTTCATACATCATTCTAACTTCTTGTCTTTTCTCTCTCCTCCTGTTTCTTACTTAGCTATATGAAACCTTCTTAATACCTCCAATTCCCTTTCCAGAAACTCTGTCCAATTTTGCAGGCGATCCTTCCTGGCTTCCTGTACCACATGCTTTGTTTGTATCTTCCTTCACTGTTTCTTTCACTTTGATGTACCATCGAGGGTTCTCCTTACACTTCATCCTATCACTTGTCGTCCCACATATCACATCCGCAGCTCCCACCAAAACTTGTCTACTCTACCAAAGACTAAAAGAAGAGTTGTTTTTGTAATATAATAAAGTTATAAATTAAATTGTTATATGTATTTAACACTTAACCTAACCAATTAAAATGTAGACATGCAAGTTATATTAAATATTCCTTTCTAGCAATCCTAGGATGGATCCTTTTCATAGGTAGAGGCCAGAGTTTTAGTAGTAAAAAAAATTGAATTTGTTACGCTAAATCAAGAGAAAATGTCAAAAATATCAATATATTTGTGTAATTCTTCCTACTAGGACTAATATGTAACTATGTGTGTCTGACTACAAGGAAGCAAAATATTGAATTAAAAATTATTGGAGACATGTACCAATTAAATTTGTTAAAATAAAAATGGATTATTTCAAATGTTCATACATAAAAATGAGTTAAATTTATTTGTAGTATTTAATTATATATCGTCTTTTCCTCTACCCCCCTAATCAAAATAAGTCTGAGGACCCATTAGGAGAAAAGTAAGAAAGGCTTGACTACCCAGACAAGCAACCAATTAATAAGGCTAATGAACCGAGTACTTAGAGGTATTATGCCATTTTTAACCTTGTTCCATCAGGAGTTTCTGCTAAAAATGACTTAAGATTATAATTCAAAATGGAGAGGCATTGTAAAATTTTAAATATGGTATCTTGGGCATGCAAAGTATTTGTTTAAAAGTGGGTCCAAGGTATTTAGCTATACTTATATTTATAATTATAAAAATATTTTAGTGATTTAAACTGCTTTGATTTTACCAATTAGTTCACTACTTTTAAACAAAAGTCTACTATTTCTGCCTTCACCATATTTCAAAACATATGCTTTTTTTTTTTAAAAAAAAAGTATTAAAAATCAAATTACAAATTTATTGTAAGTTTTTGAATCAGTTTAGCAGACTTAAAAATATGTATTTTTATCAATCGCTAGTGTTAAATGTTCATTTAGAATTTGTTAGTTTGATATGTTGCAAATGTATTTGTATTTACTTGATATAAGGGGTATAAAAAACTTTGAACATTAACTTGGTTTCAAAAAAAATTCCGGCTTCGAAACTTACAAAGCTTTGTCAATCAAAATAGTGATTGCAAAAATACTCAATTAATAGTCAGTTACTAACATTCTGAGCTGTTAGATACATTATAAAATTAATATTCATAAGAAAAAAAAGCTTAAGTAATTGACTAGGTTTTCTAAACTTAATTTATCCTATTAAAACTAAAAATTACTAACAATTGTATGATAAAACACTTTAAAGTCATTTTGTTGCATAAAATTATTTATAAATAACCATAGTATAGAATTTATTTCACTCATAAAAAATTAACAAAAAAAAAATTGAATTTGATTCGGCTTAGAGAATATTTCAAATACTCGATTAGAGTTCACTTTGAATTAAAAAATGTGGATTTCGCACACCCCTACCTGATATTAAGCCTCTAGCAAACTATTTTTAATAAATACAAGCTAAAGGAAATACCATTAAGAGAATCTCCAAAAATATCATCATCAGAAAATAAACCTCTATCTTGAGCAATTTTGTTAGGCATACTGGTAGCATTCTCAGATATTTCTTTGCTGTATGTCTTGCTTATGGTGATAGGATCTGCTGAATTTTCACTCCTGAAAATATAAGAAACATAAATTAATTGTATTTCAAAACATTTATAGATTTTGATAAGTAACTAGGATTATAGTCCAAAATATTTGGTTGAATGAAACAATACCAGACAAAGTGAGCTATCACTTTAAGGACTTGTCCTAGTTTATGCTACCTTAATAAATATAAACCTCCAAAAACTTCAACTGAGAACTATAGCAGTGGAAGGTTAAGTACAAATTTCAGATTCAAAAAACCTGATCTATGTAAGGCCGTCACTGAAAAAAAAATACTTTCAAATTATTTCAAGTTTTTAAAAGAACTGTAACATATTATTTAACTTTTAAATGAGCAAATTTAGTAATTTATGATTTAGTAAATATACATATAGACATTAAGTTTCCAATGTTTTTATAAGGAAAAATTAAAATTTGATGGTAAAGCTATTATTTTCCTTTACATAAACAAAAAAATAGTAATTAAATATATATATATGTGTGTATGGTCTAGTGGTCAAAGTTCCTTGCTACAGATCCAGAAGTCACAGGTTCAATCCCCTTAACATCCAGATTTTTTGTGAAGCAGTAGCTTTGGAACAGGGTCAATTCAGCTTTGTGAGAACAAACGAGGAGCTACTTGAATGAAAAAGTACCGGTTCCAGTCTAGAAAACTGAGATTAAAGACCGGAGGGTTCATTTTGCTGATTATGTGACACTATATCCATAGAAGTTGGCACTATCTTCGACAACATATGACGGTCAATCAATCAGTATGGCTCAATTGCGGGTTGACACAATGGTGTTTTCTATGCATTTTTTAAACTATGATCTTGTTGTTGTTTCCAATGATTTAACATACATAATGAATATTAAAGATGAATAAAATGTCAAAACAATAGTTAGCATCCAGGATGCATATTAAAGGGTCATTAGGGTGGCATTCAAGTGTGAATTATAGAGACTTCAAAAGATCCGGTCTTCTAAACAAATTAGTTAAGTAATGTAGTTTACAAATGAGTTGAGTAAGCTACTGCCTTACTCTTTATCTCTTTATGACATTTATGTCCATATTAAATACCACAAAGTAAATTATTTTTAAACTATATGAGGTTTATATTTGGCTCGGATTTAGGGCTGTTTACATAATTATTTTCAATGTTAATTAAATAAATGGTAGACACAATTGTATATCGTGTCTCTCCTAGAGTCATTTATAATCTCTAAAATTGACTATTAGTTAACTAGACTTAAATAAGTGTTTCTAAGAAAAAATAATATACTATGTTTATAATCAAATATATTTTGGATAATAATGTTATAGCCATTTTTTGAAGTTTTAAAAATCATCAAATGATTTATACAAAACAACAACATACAATCTTATTTATAAAATAGAGTACATCAGACATCGATTTTGAACAAAATCATGATTTTGACGTGAAATATAATTATATGACATCTAAATATCATGTTGAACCAAGTTCATCAAACCCTTTCAGCTGTAGTCTCAAGTACAGACAAACAAAAGATGCACCTTTTTAACCTGGGCACATAAAACGAGCTTTACTAGAAGACTAAGACACATTTTTTGAGCTCAAGAGCACATATGTCATACTTTACTAGAAGACTATCTGATTATATTATTTGTAACTTAATAAGGTTTATATTAACTTATTTATGAAATAATCTGTTATTCTATGGTAAAATAGGTGTGTGTTTCTTTTTAAAATGTGAATATTTGTTTCCATGACAAAGTTACCTTGTCCTCATAACTTTATTAACTTCTTGTTAGTGAACAATCAATCATAGAAAATATACTTTTCTAAATTAAACAGTATTAACAGCTTTAATAAACATAATTGCTTACCTGGGAACAATTTTTTTCATAGAAGATGAACCTGAACTTAAAGATGTTGGTGATGCACTATTATTTAAAATGGCATTGTTCTCATTTTCTGGAATCAAAACTCGACCCTTTGTGGCAATAACACCTGCTGCAAAATTATTATAAAACAGTTGATAAAGATGCAAACAATAACAAAGATAACCAAAATAAAATTAAATTGTAGTAACTAAAAAAAATCCAAGACCCAGCTTAATATGTGCCATGTGCACTGACAAGGTATATACCAGATCTACAGCCTCCAGGTTAAAGTGGCTGCGAACAATGGAAGAGCTTGAGTCTTTCAACACAGGGATTGCTACGTGCAGTCCCAAGTGACAACTTCACTACTAAGCAGGCATTTTTTAAAAACAGTCTACTTTAAAGATGGTTTTCCTAAAGAACACATAAAAATTGATATGTATGTTCAATAAACCTCACAAAGCTAGGTTCAGATAGCAGCCCCACCCCTTCCAATAAACCAACCCTCCAAACGAGCTTACTCAGACCTAGAATTACAAAGAAACCAAGAATTCAATGGTCTTTTTTATTCTCTTCAAAAGGATTTATTGCAAATTATCTAGCTGTAAGTAATCCTAAAATACTGTCAAGTGATTACTTGTCTGAAAAGGTTTGTTCAATGAAAGGGTGTAAGGAGATGAGTTAAAGTAGGGGGAGGGAAGAGATTGCTGGTAACTGAACTATTGTGTTCAGACCACTACCCCTTTATAATAAACAATTTGAAAATGAGTTGTTTCACTTGGGTGTGCTGTTATCAGTGTGAACTCCCACTAACACTCCCCAGTGCCAAAGGAGTCAACCTGGCTCAAGGAGCGAAGTGATATTGCCATAAGGTTGAGTGTCTGGTCTAAACCTTGTCTGTGGCCATGTGTTATTACTAAAAACTGAAACCAAAATAGTGTAGTTACTTTTGGAAAACTTTTTGAACAAAGACAAATAGCTATAATTTTTTACTTTTTACAACTTTACAAAGTCTGTATTAATTTAAAAGGCTAAAGTATTACAATAGTCAAATTGGTGGTGTAATTTAAACATTAAAACTGATAAATTATTGACAATTGTTAAACATATGACAATGTCATTTATTACAAATGGTTCACTTGGTCTTGTCTTTTGAGGCTCCTGGAACTGTGATTTTTATTAGAGCACAAAAATGCATATTATTGTCTTGAATAAATAAACTTATAAATATTTATAGTGTTGAAATATTATTGTCTTGAATAAATAAACTTATAAATATTTATAGTATATGAAATTAACAAATTAAGGATTCCCAATGAATTCTCACAATTTATGAAAAAGAAATATACTTTCCAAAATAATAACAATAGTTTTAAAATTTAAAAGAAAGAAAGAAAGAAAGTGAAAAACATGAATCTATTTAGATGTAGCCAGATAGACACCAACCAAAAAGCGAAGAAAGTTTCTATAAAGAGAAGCTGAAATGTTGTTGTGGGATAAAACGTATCCTTTGGCAAAAAATATTATGGCTATTTAAGATAAACTTGGCATTATATTACATTTTTGGTCAGTCTTGAATTTAGAATAAAATGTGTAAGAAGCTGATATAAAACTGTTAAACTATGTTATTTTAAAGCTGGATCTAAAAACATATTTGTAAGCTTCTAAAAATGTGTTTTAATTATGTGATTGAATAAACCAAAGTTGAAATACTATAGCATTCCTACACACATGCGGAATAATACTAATGACTTATGCTTATCGCACTTTAATCACCAAGTGGTTTGTGTATTTTACCTATTTCGCCATCCAAATGATCAAAAAGGTCATTCCCGGAAGAGAAAATTCCATGAGTTTTCCCAAACAAGGAATCTTCATCTTCAGATTCCATGCCAACAGTAAATAAATCATCTAAACAAAAATCAATAATTAAAGTTAAAAGACATTAAAACATTTTCACAAAACAGGTATTTGGAAAAAAAATCCATCATATAAAAATCCATAAAGTAAGTTAAGAATTAGGAGGAATAGTTAGCACACTTGCCTTAGTAATGCTGGAGTAGAAATTGTTTAATTAGAACACTAAAAAAACACATTTTTAAGGACAAGCATTTGCCATCAACAGATCCATCAGATCAAAAGAATGGATTGATGTTCTTGGTTAGAACCTAAGTTTGACTGTCAAGATCATTAGTCTAATGACTCTACTCTCTTGACCTGATGAAGCTGTATGTGACATTGAAATCTTGTCTGTAAAAATGTGTTTCTTAGTATTCTAACTTAACTATTTCTACTCTGGAATCACTTAAGTAAATGTACTGGCTATACCTCCAAATTTTAATCATGATTTAACCTATTGCTCTATTCCAATTAACTTAAAGAAAGTTTAGATAGGCTAATTGTATGTTATTATCAAGGCCCTGATTTTGATGTCACGTCATCTTTTATTTTATTTTTTTCCTTACATAAAATGCTCATAAGTACATACACCATGTTCATGATTCTTTTGATGTATAAATTTATATTTTTAAGGTCATTTTATGTCACTATGGAATACTAGATCATATTTTCTTTGTTTTCGTCATTTTACTTTAGAGTAATTTTTAGGCATTTATAAGAATTTTTGAGTAATTTTAACGCATTCATGTGAAATAAGTATATTTTTAAATACTATTAATATCATGATTTATAAATGCATACATTTTTCCAACACACAGTTGTTAGAATGGGAGGATAATGTGGGCCATGAACTTTGTATTCTCTTTGCTCTTATGGTTGGAAGTGTATACCATAAAGCCTATATAGGTATATAATTTCAATTCTTTTAAGGTTGGAAAATACACATTCCTGGTGAGACACTGCAACTAGACTAGATATAATTTTATTGGAAATGAGTAGCCATTTCTTCTAAAGCAGATATTTGTAAATCAATATTATAGTTAGCAGAGCAAGAGTTCAGTTGCTGCTAAAGATCTCACTGCAATGGCAACTTTTAGTTTAAATTTGCAAAACACGTGTTTGATTTAGTTGTGTGCATTTATTACAACTTTTTGTTAATATTTTAAGGTCATTTTTTGAAAATCTTAAGTTATTTTTTAGAACGTTTAGGTCATTTTATAGGTTATTTTTTTATAATTTTTAGGTCAACAAAATCAGTGCCCTGGTTATTGTAATGTTTTTAGTAAGTGTAAATACAGTTTTAAAGATGAGAAAACTATTAAATTAATCTCCCAACTTATAAATATAATAATATATCAGTTACAACATATGACCAACCTGGATCTAGCTTTGTGGTTAGCAGAGTAGAGCTAGTATTGTGTATTCTCATCGAGATTTTATATATATATATATATATTCTCATTGAGATTATATATATATATATTCACACACACACAAACACACACACAAACATACACACTTAAAGATTAACAATAGAGATAAAGAAAAATAAAATAGATAAAAAAAGAGCATTAAAGTTACACACACAAAAAAGAGAAAAGGAATGAGGAGGGAGGAGGAAAGATTTAATCTAATGGATAAAGATAAGAAAAGATCGAGAAAATACTCATGCATTTGCATAAGGAGAGGATAAGAAAACCAAAGTTAAAATTGTCAGTGAATGATAACATCGAGTGTGCCTAGAAAATATTGGAGCCCTAGCTTCCCCCCCTCATAAGTGATCAAGGTAATGCAACCCTTATATTGGTGGCGATTTTGTTATGATTACGATAGTAATAACATTTATTATTCAGTGTTTACAGGCCCGGTATCTTACAAACTTTAAGTCCGGGCCGTTTTTCCAAATAATTTTGACTTTACTTTTACAATTATAATATGAATTTTATTTTTAAAATTATAAAACAGATTTTGGCTCTTAATTTAAATAAAATTCAACTATCCCTAGTTCCATTTGGTCCGCCCCAGGTATATTACGCCCCCAGTACCCTCACACGCTGGGACCTCCACAGTGCCTAGGATTTCACTTCCGAGTCCGCCAAGCACCCAGCAGAGGCGGGCATCCTCATATCCACCACCTAGGGAGGCGCCCTATCGGAGTTGGTGCCCCGCTACTTTATCACCACCACACTTCCATTTTCATCCTTCCTTCCCCCCTTAGCAATTGAATTTCCTAATCTACCCCCTAACTAGTTCCCCCTGTCCCTAATTTAGCTATTGTAACTACTAAACTAAGCTAACTTAACTATTTTATTCCCATTCCTGCCGGGGAACTACGTTTTCCCGATGGTACCAGAGGGCTGCAGGGCAGCCGACTTTCTCCATCTTGTCTCTGAGGGCCTATCAACCACAATCCACCTCTCTTGTTTCCAAGATGGTGGGTCTACGGTACAGGGAACCCCTCAGAGTTCATATTTACTCCACTAACTTTTGTTCATACGACTGGAAAACGGTCCTTAAGATCACAAGGGCATCCCCTGTGTTCCTCCAGACACTTAGTCGTAATAGAATCCAGTTCCCAGGGCTTGTGCCTGCTCCTCCTGGCACCTAATTTTTTTTTTATCCCGGCAAGGATTGTTTTAGCTTATACCCACCCTTAACAATCCTTTTTTCTCTACTCACTCCCCGCTGAGAACGCACTAGTGTTCGTGTCAGTCCCGCCCTCCATGTCACTGTCATCTTCTTCGTCATTGTCATTGTCAACGTCCCGTATTATTTGTTCCTGTGCCTCTTTAAGTTTATCTATGTAGGCGGTCTTTGCTCTACCTGACGCTTCCAGTGCAATCGGGTTCAAATATTTTCAATAGATTGGGTCCCTCAGTACTTCACCTACTAATCTTCCCTGGATCTCTTTCTGGTAGTTCCTTCTTGCTTCTAGTGTAAGGACACACTCGAGCACCACATGTTCAGGGGTTCCCTCCTCACCACATTCACAATTCACCCGACTATTAATCCCAGCTTCCTTAGAGATGCCGGGTACGGTCCCTTCCTCATGATGAAGTGGACAAGACCCCGAGATGGCTGGAGGTGTTTATTCTTTAATCTCTCAACCACATTAGGAAACAAGTGATAAGTCCTTCTACCTGTCCCACGTCTCTCCCACTCCTCCAACAGGGCTATTTCCGCCTCTCCAAATGTTGTCACATCAGGTGTGGTGAGGAGTCTCACCTTCTCCATGTTTCCCTATTTTATCCAGTACGCCATATACCTTTCTTCCTTATAAAGAGGTCCAAAGGCCATACACCTAGGGTGACACTCAGTGCATCTGTTGCCACAGTCCGGTAGGCTCCCGTGAGCCTCAGTAATACGTTCCTCTGTAGACCTTGAATCACCTTAGCCGGAACAACATTGGTTAGTTTGTGAGCCCAGATGCATGCCTCATAGCTCACAATGGAGAGAAGGATCGTTTGATGGTATGTCATTATTCGCATAGGCAGATAAAACCGCCTCTGTCCCATGCTTATAATTTTGTTCATCACCGACAGAGTTTTCCCCATCACTTCCTCCATGTGCACCGTGAAGTTTCTGTTATCATCAAGGGTCACTCCAAGGTATCTGACCATATGGCTTCTTCTTATATATTTCCTACCTACCTTTATGGTCGAATCCCTGGCCAATCTACTCTTGAACAGCATGTAGGTCATCTTCGCCGGTTCCATTTTAACTTGACACTTTTACACCAGATGTCAAGTTATTCAAGCACCTGGTTACTTTTTTCCTCTAAGTTCCTTCTAGAGTACCCTTCTATTACTATTAGAAGGTCGTCTGCGAAGGCGACCAACACCCTGCATCTCCGGTATCACCTCCAACAAGTACAACACTGATTTCAGGCTGACATCCCAAAAGATGGGGCCACATACCGATCCTTGGGGACATCTCTTCGTCAGTAGCTTCTGAACCCTGTTTCCTGGACATCTCAGGGCGGAATATCTGTTACAACAGTAATCCTTAAAACTCCTATACAGTTGTCCCGGACAATGAATCTCTCTTAATCTGTCAAACATCGCCGACCGCCAGAGGTTGTCAAAAGCGCCTGAGATGTCCACGAATATTCCTACGACGTATTTACCGGTTACCGAGTCAATCAGTTCCATTGCGCTGCAAATTGCGTCCTCTGTCAACCTGCCTCTTTGTAAGCCATACTGCTGCTGATGCATGCCCATGACGGTTCTTTGTCTCGGTAATCTTTTACACAATATCTTCTCCTGCAACTTCCCTGCTGTGTTCAACAAGCAGATGGGTCTGTATAACTTTGCAATCATTGGGTCTTTATCCTCCCCCTTGCTTAGCATGATTACCTCGCTCTGCTTCCAGATGTTCGGGATTCTGCCTTGAGCGAGGCATTCATTTAGCAGTCCTGCAAGGAAAGGAGCAATATGGTCAGCCGTCTTCTCCAGCACCTCGACCTTTATCCTGTCCAGTCCAAGCACCTTTTTCTTACCCATCAGAGCAATGTTCCTGATTAACTCCTCCCGACTAACAGGTTTCACCTCTTCCTCGTTTACATACTCATCATTCTACATCCTCTACCTCAACCTTCGGTGCTCTTCAGTATCTTCTGTCACCTCATCATATGGCAAGAATATCTTCACTAGAAGAACCGCAGATTCCTCCCAGCTGGCCGTGGTACGTCCATCATTCTTAGATAGCGTGGTTATCATGGCTGGGGGCCGTAATTTCCCGGAGGATATCTTGAACGGCACCCCCAAAGTCCCCTCTGTAACTCCTCCTGAACATACTTCTCCCAACTTTTCCTCTTCTCCTGAAACAACCCATCCTCAAACTCCCTCTTCCTCTCCCTGTAGATATTTAACAGCACCACCCGACCAGCTGGGTATCGACAACTCTGATATCTCCTACGAGTTCTCCTTGCCTTGCGACCGTGTGCAACCCACAAATTGCCTATACGTGTTCTCCATATTAAAAGCTTCCTCTCTCCTCTTGAAAACCTTATCAATTAGTCCCTGCAAGCTGTCCATGTCCATTGGTAGATTCATAGATCCCAGTTGAATTCTATCCAATGACTCGGGAGAGGGAAAAGTGATACTGTCCCCCTTTTCATGACCCAGTCTCACCACATGCCTCAGTGCCATGTGTAGCACACTCTCTTCTTCCAGCCTGGATAATCGCATAGTCTCCTCGAGGGTTCCGTACGCCTGAAAGGGTACATCCCCCACTCCTTTCAGCTGCCCCTCCACCTTCATATCCACTTCTGCAGTCTGGCTCCCCCTGCTTTTTGTGTTGTGGTCCATGTCCTTTTCCTTCTTTTACTTGCCATATACAAATCCCCAGAGCCTCTAATTTTGTTTGGGTTTCACGCCCAGATCTGCTTTTCTACAAGTCCCCCCTCCAGCTTTCTCTGGCGTCCCTTCCTCCTTTTCTTCGCACCTGACTCCATTGGTGGTTTCCACTGAATCCCTATTCATGTCCTCACATATGACATATATGTTCTCCGCCACCTGTGGAATTATTACTGCATTGTGCAGTTGTGAGATCAGGGTGGAGGACGCCGCTGCCGAGTCCCCAGTTGATGCAAACTTCCCATTCCAAAATTTTTTAACAGGCCAATAGCATTAATAACAAACATGGCAATATATTTATGTGCATTTACATTCATCAACAATGAAAAAAATAAGATAAATGAATGCTTAATAGCTGAGGTCAAGTATTATCACAGCCTGAAAAACATATTCGAATCAAATAACATGTCCATTAATACCAAAATGTGCGCAAATATTTAAATTGAGAGCCCAGTAGTAATGTACGCCTCTGAAACAAAGAGAGAAAGGGAGCGGCTAAGAATATATAAAGAAAGTTAATTAGGTTTGAGGGCATGTAAGAGAGGAGGAAGGATACAGAAGAAAAAATTAGAAACTATATGATCTGATACAACAACCCAATATTGTTCAGAATATGAAAGGAAATCGGATGAGATGGGTGAGACATTTAGCTAGGATGGGGGCAAGAATGGAGAGCAAGAGCTTTACTGGAAGGAATACCAGATGACCGGAGGGAGACCTCTAGGTTGACAAAGAACCAGATGGTAGGACAAACTAAGGAAAGAAATGAGGGAGCTGTGAGTGTAAACGAACACATGGAAGATGGCAGCACAGGACAAAATAATATGGAGGCAGCTGGTGATGTCAGTGCATAATCTAAAGGGTTCCTGATTGCCAATTGATTATAATCATACAACTGAAAAAATTACTTGTGATGAAGAACCTTTGTCGAGTTTTCGTTAAGGAATTAAAACTATACTAGCAACTAAAATAGATTGTTGTGCCTCACTGTTCAGTCGGCCTTTGTATCTTTCCTCCGCACTTGCACAGATCGCGCCAATCACCCTCTCTACTGCCTGGACCGCTCCACAGTCCATGTTCTCTGAGCCACCAGTGACGAGTTCCCCACTGTACTCAGCGCCCATGAGAACTCCTCTTTCTATTGGCTCGCTTGGCGACCATTATCGCTCCAATTTTTCCCGCGCCAATGGGAAGCTCCCTTTTCTCCCATTGGACAAGGCCAGGCAGCAGTGAAGGGTATTTAACACGGTGGTTCCTAGGTAAGAGGCAATTGGAGAGTGGCTACCCAATCCGGGTGTGCCACATGTTTGAAAGAGCTATTAAATTGTCTTATGTTGCAAAGGAGCAATATTGTTTTAAACTTCTCTCTCTCCCCACAATCACCCTTCCTCCCACCGCGACTCAAGTTGTCAGGACATCCTTCTGTTGCAGAGCAACTCACGTTGCTGTGACATTGTTCTGTTCCACCGCGACTCACGTTGCTGTGACATTGTTCTGTTCCACCGCGACTCACGTTGCTGTGACATCGTTCTGTTCCACCGCGACTCACGTTGCTGTGACATTGTTCTGTTCCACCGCGACTCACGTTATTGGGACCTCCTCATGTTCAACTTCGACTCATGTTGCTGGGACACTCTCGCCGACATTTATCCTACCCCTAACCACACGTGTCTGAACACGTCACCGTTGTCGCGACATCAACCAGTTACCTCCGAAGCCGCAAGTGAGGGATAACAAGATCACAGTTTGTAACAAGTGTTTATGACTAAGACTATACCAAGTTCCAGTTTAGTAATGCTTGCCTTAACTGTACTAAATTGCTTGGTTTCACACAATGAGCTGAGAATTGTGTGATAATTTTAAAAGAGGATGGATGACCCCTTATGATGAATTTTAATGGGTATAGTTTTGTTGTGAAATAAGATGGAAGGTGATTTAAATCATATAATGGATAATAATTATTAATTAGAAAATAATTATAAAATATAGTGTGTTAATTACTAGGCCTGTGCAGAATCCGAAACTTAAGAAAAAAAATTGGGTATTTAGATGTACACAAAATTAGTGTGAAAAAATTATGTCAAAGATTTTTCGGGATGATGGACAAAATACTATTTAATTTTTATTTGTAAAAATTACAATTTAATAATAAATTAAGATAAAATTTTTGTATGTACATATTTTTCCCCATTTAAACAATTCTGCAAAATTATGAAATTTAATTTGATTGTTCAGAGCCATAAATGAAACCGAATATGTGCTTTTTGTCTCTTTTCCCGACCCAATTAAAATATTTTTGATATCCACCCCTAAATTTAACTTAATTGAATCTAAAAAATTTTATTCCTTTCTGATCAAATTGCCATTTGCTTCTAATTTTATCATAAAATTCATTTTTATGTTTTTATTGGAACAAATGATGACTTTGGACCAAAATAATAAATTTGAAAAATAAATACAAGCCTAATTTGTAAAATTACTTTTAAAATTTTTCCTGTACAGTTTCAATAAGAAATTGTTATTTCCAGCCTAATAATTTCTCGAAGTCAACATGTCATTCTCGCATAGAATTGTTTATTAAAGATATGAAAAAATAATAAACCAAATTATCATATTGCAACATTTGAGATTGCATATACTGTGATTGTTTTAGGTAATTAGTTTATTTAAAAACAAACAATATTTTGATTTTTTAAAAAATATATATATAAATGGTTATGAAGCGATTTTGTTTAGATTGTTTAAAAACTTGAAAAATTATTGATAAATACTATTTTAAAATACAGAATATCTTACCAATAGAGCTATTTGAGGGTTTCTTATTAGTACTCGCCATTTTCTCTTGGATTTTAACAGAAGACATTTTACCTAGCTTGCTTGCCAACTCAGCTGCAAAGTTTTTTGTAGCACCTTCCTATAAAAAATCAATAAGAGAATAAAAAATAACAGAAATCTGTTTATGTATATTGAAATGTAGTAATTTTATAATTTGAAGAGCAAAACTCTTAATTTTTTAAAATTATTTACTCATTATTAAAGATAATAGTAGCATAAAAATATGTGCCTGCTTCTCAAAACTATCTACAAACATACATATGATTAATGCAATTGTAATTGGCATGGTCTAGAACAACTATAAAATTGTTCGTAAATTTATTGAAATATTGCATAGGGTTTCAATCTTCAAACACATTTACATTATTTTAATGATCAATTGCCAATTAGTTCAGAAGATATATTAGAATAAACACTTACTGCTAGCCTAAATGTACTTGAATGACTTTTTTTTTCATCTTGAGGTTATAAAGATACACATCTTTATAAGATTCATATTACCAAATAATTGAATTCAAATTATAGCTACTTAACCAATGTACCAAATGACAATTAGCAAAGAAACAACATTGAGATCACTCACTCACTAAATGAAGGTTTCATGTCACCTAAGTCCACAAACCTCCCTTTCTTGCTTCAATCTCTGAGCCACATATTTAATTTACATAACTAATTAACAAGCTCATAAATTTTGAACCTAGTGTCATTCAGTGTCATACATTTTTTAAATTTTCTTCTCTAAACAGTTATGTACAGATTTATAAGAATGTTGAAAAGTACCTTTGCAATATGAGGAAATTCTAAATCCAGCTCAGCTTCTGGTGAGCAGTCTTGTCCAAATATATTATCTTCTAAGCCATGGGAGGTCACTTCAATATCAAGACAAAGTGTTTGGTGCTTTTTACTTTTAGGTTCAGAGCTTTCACTTTCACTTGATACAAATACCTATAATTTTATACACATATTTTAATTGGTCATGAAATTTAATATAAATTGAAGATTAGTATTTAACTGTATTGTAAGCACTATATTTTGATAGTTATATTTTAAAAGTGGAAAAACAAATGCAATGCAAATGGAAAAAATTTTTTTTATAGTAATACATTTACTGGGCATTATTTTACCTCTGGCTGTTTGTTACCATCAAGAAGATCTTGTTCTATGTCACTGGTTGCTTCACTACTGCTCGAGTGGATGACATGTTTTTCAGAAGTTTCTTCATCACTAAGCAGTTCTCCAAGACCCACCCTGTCATCTTCAATGAACTCCTTTGATCCTATGAGGTAGGGCAGAGGCCGAGTCATGTAAGGATCACGAGGTTGGAATACTGTGTGACCCAAGCTATAGAAAAATGTATCATTAGTATTTTTTTTTATTTAAGGATGCTATTTAAATATCATCTGTGCAGAATATTGAGTGATAAATTTAATTGTAGCTGGCTGGTAAGCTTTATATTGGTAGCTTAGTAGTCTTTAGCTAAAATTTGATGTGTTTATATACTAGGGCTTTGCGAATACTTGGATTTGGATTTTTGAATTGAGCTTAAGATAGGTACTCAAACTCGGGTTCAAAAGATTTATGGGATTGCAATTTTGAGCTTCTTGAAAAGGCTTCTTTCTTTGCCTTGCATTGTGTGTCTGGTGATGAATGACTTATTGTTTACATTTCTTGCTGCTCGTTAGGTTGTGTTTTGTGCCAATGAAGTTTGATGTTTTGGGGTGAAGAAAGGGGGGCGGGGGGAGGGAAGCTACAAAGGGTATTGCACAGCAGATGGCGATTAAAAGGTCAAGGTCGTCAACTGAGTAAACTGGTTTTGTTGATGAAAGGAAGAGTATGAGGTATAGATAAAAGAATAAAAGAAGATAGAGAAAGGTAGGGATTTTAGAACACAAATATCTTATTGGATAAAGGTATCAAGTACAACTTAATGAAAAAGTGTAATATGTATATCTTAGAAATCATTAATGCTCTAATTTCTCTCCCTGGTAAGAGGCCAGCACCAAGAGAACAGGTGCACTCCAGATACACAGAGAGAAATGGAGTTTTTTTTAAAAAATACTGCTGAATCTCCAAATTTAAACTTAGTACTTAGTGAATGCTTTTTTTTTTTAACTTTCCTTAAGTACTATATGGTGTAAGGAACTCAAAAGTGTATTGCCACACTTACAAAAGTATTCCACATATCCCCATCATGAGCTAGTTCTATACATTCCATCTTATTACACCCGATCTCTTTCAGATCCATTCTAACATTCTCTTCCCATCTGCGTCTAAGACTTTCCAATGGTCTCTTTTCATTGTGTTTGCTAGTCAATACCGTGAGCACGGTTCTAGATTCTTCCAATCACCCAACGTAATCTTCAAGACTTGACAATCCTAACAATGTCTTGTGATGAGTAAAGGGTATGTAGCTCATAGTTATGTAACCTTCTTCACACCCCATCGTATCTCCATCTCTTTTTGGACCAAATATATTTTTAAGCACCTTGTTTTCGAACACCCTAAATTTGTTTTTGTCATGTAAGGTAAAGGACCACATTTCACATCTATAGAGAACTGGTAAAATTATTGTTTTATGTATGCTGAGTTTTATATTTTGTGAATTTTCTGACTATTCTTTTTCCAAATTCTACTCTAATATCATAAATGCTAATTAAAACTGTTCCTAAATATTTAAACTCATTAATTATGTCAAATGATATGTTGTTCCAATAAACTCTTAGTTATCATCCTCAATCTGTGTTCTCTGTGTGATCATAAATGCAGTCTTTTCAGCATTTACTTCTAAACCTATTTCCTTATTAGCCTCTAAAAAAAATCTGCATTTCTTACAAGAACTTCCTTACTATTACCCAACAAAGCTAAATCATCTGTGTATCCTAAAAGCTGTATTGTATCGTTTAGTGTCAATCCTTCCCTACTCTCTTGCATTACCCTAATAGCATACTCTAAGGCTAGATTAAAAGGTAATGGGGAAAGTGCATCTCCTTGTATCAACCCATTATGTATAAGTGACATCCAGCCTGTCAAACATACCTCAACTAACTTGACAAGATTTTTGGGTATCCCAAACTTAACTAAAATGTTGTATAATTTGTTTCTTTAAACTGAATCAAAGGCCTTTTTTAAAATCTATTAGGCCTATTCGGAAAGTAAGTACCGTTTGGCTATTAAAAAAATAGACCATTTATTTTTAAACAATTTTATTGTTACAATAAATGCCATTTCTTAAACTACTTTTCCACATAGCTTACACCAGTATTAGGTATGTCTCTTAAACTCTTTATAAAATGAAGCCACCTGTGTAGACTGCCAAGGTTGCACAGATCTTTTGACATCATCGTCGTCGTACCGCTGACCAGCAAGGAACCACTTCAAATGCAGGAACAGGTTAAAGTCACTTGGTGCTAAGTCTGGGCTGTAGGAGGGATGATTCATTTGTTACCAGCCAAATGATGTGATGAGCTGAGTTCAAACAGCAGCGTGTGGCCGAACATTATCATGAAGCAACACAACACTGCAAGTGAGCATGTCTCACCTTTTGTTTTGGATCGCACAGCACAGTTTTTTCAATGTCTCACACTATGATGCTGCATTTATTGTTGTTTCCCGTGGCATTAAATCAACAAGCAAAACTCCCTTTCTATCTAAAAAGGCGGTGCACAAGGACTCCCAAGTTGAAAATGTTTGCTCTAATTTCTGCTTTTTCAGAGATGTGGTGTACCCCCAAACCATGGCCTATTTTGATTCCAGCATAATGTGAGACGCCCATGTCTCATCACCAGTGATGATGTGACTTAGAAAATCATCACCTTCCTCACACAAAATCAACTTCATCACTGTTTTGCACGAGAAAAGTTAAAGCACTGCCAAGTTGCTTGTTTTTGTGCACCTCACAGGGCATTTTTGGCACCCAGCGTAAGTATACCTTCCGATATTTTAAATAATGTCACAATTTCATAAAGACCAGTTCTTGAAATTTTTGGAAATTCACAAGAAAGTGAAAAAAAAATCTGTTCTCAGGAATTTTTCTTCAATTTTCTACACAAAATTTTCATCAACGACAGATGACTGTCCATTCTGTGCCTCATCATCCACGTTTTCACGTCCTTTGTTGAATTGTCTAACCCAGTGGATCCCAATATTATTAGTCATTATTAGTATAAACATGAAACAGTTGATTTGCGGACCCCTTGATGTATAGTAATTTATAAAGAAAATGATAGCCATACATTTATTGTATATTATAGAGATAAATTAGTCAATACTAATTTATTTTTAGTCATAATTTTTTTTAATGTAAAAATACTTACAATATAAATGAAAATAAAATAAATATAGAAGTATTATATTTGTAAACTTTTAGTCATAATTTTTATTTTAAATAAATGTAAAAATTATTAAAATAGAAATGAAAATAAAATATCTGTATTATATGTGTACATTTATACCTATTGATAATTAATGCGAGGATTGTAACTGCTTTAGTGACTTTAAAATATTAATAAAATCGGGAAAAATTTTTAGTGACCATCAACCTTTGAAGACTGATTCCACACAGTGAAACGATTTCTTTTCACATTTTTTACACCACAAAGAGCAGAAAAGGCTTGCCCATACAAATAAGTTGTTGGAAAAGGCATATAATGTTTCAGTGCTTTTTCTGAACGTTCATTGTACTTATTATGTACACGCAACCAAAAGTCAAAGAGTTGAGAGTCGTTAAAAAGTTTTTCCAAGAACTATCACATGATAACTCCACTAGCTGGTCTTGTTCATTGTCAGTGAGGTCTGTCATTTCACTAATCTCTGCACTTGTAAAAGGACTTAGGATCCATTTTTTCCATCATCAGGAACAGTAAAGTACTCTCGGAAAGTTGACGATAATTTTTCCAAATGTTTTATAATTATCTTCTGGACTTCCTCAGGGAGCTCTTCATCAGAATAATTATTGAACTGTTGAAGCAATGGAAATGAAGCGTACGACTTCTTTTCCACTCGTGTGGCTAATAGATGCATTTTTTTTATTGTAGCTTAAACTTTATTTTCAACTTGGAAAACATCAATGGTTTTCCCTTGTAGGCTCAAGTTAAGTTCATTGAGAACAAAAAAAAAAATCTGCAAAGTAAGTCACTTTAGACAGCCAAACAAAATCCCACATTCTCTCAATTAACAAGGAATGTTCAGTTTGTTTGTCCAAAATAAATATCTGCACATCATCAAGCAGCTCAAAAAAACATGAGATAACTTTACCTTTGGATAGACAACGCACTTCTTTCTGTAAGAAAAGTTGTTTTTGTTCACTACCAATTTCTTCATTCCAATTCTATATTAGAGAGAATACAAGAATTGATTGTGAGGTTTAAGCTGTAATATTTGAAAGACCATCAATTTTATCGGATTTTAAGAGAAAAAATATAGCCTATATGTTAACTGGGTGTCTAAGTTATATCAATGAGAGATTTCAGCACAATCGGTACAGTGGTTTGGATATGAGACTGCGACAAATAAACCGACAGAAAACATTTCTATCTTATATATTAGTAGACGTACATTGATAATGATGTATACAAACAGATGACTTCTTTCACTAAAAGGCATCAAACTCCATTGAAACAAAGGAAATAATCATACAAATAAAAGGTATATTGGTTCAAAAACGCTGTAACGTCAAGACCAAATAACATTAACTAGTTGGGGAAAATTAAAGGTGTATACATCAAGCATAATTATTTTTATATTCTATCTGTATTCAGAGAATAGCTCCTTAGACTGCTTGATCATCCAGTAAGGTCAATTAATCCATAGAAATGAAACTTAAAATAGACTTATTTTAAGAAACCAGAGAGTATTTGACCTGCTGTGCTTCTTTTTACTTTTGAGAGCCTGATATCTTAGACCATTAGAAAACTGGGTCAACTAGTTCATAAAGCAATAAATATGGAAGTCAGAAATTGACAGGCTTATTTACTCATGAAAACCTTAGGGTGTAAACATTGTGAATTTTTCTTTTTTCAAACTCTTCCATGTTGTAAGCTGGATGACTTAAACAACATGACAACAGGTGTAGGTAGGTAGCTTCTAAACAAAGAGATCTATAAAATTTTAAACTTTACATATGTACTAAGAGAATCCTCTGTGCACCTAAAGATTATTTTTTAATCAAGAGATTGAGTGTATTTCTTTTTACTTTTAAATCCATTGTAATTGTGATGCCTTAGACCATAAGAATGCATATTTGGGAAACTACAAAAGAATGAAACATGGAAAGCAGAAACTTGGCATGGTCCTATGTACTTAGATTAGCTTTAGTTGTCTTATCTTACACATATTGCAAGCCTGACGTCTTAAGCGCTCTAATCACTGGGACAGTAGCTCTTAAACCAAGGAATATAAAATTTGAAAAATTGGTATAATTACTCAAAGATACTGTCCAAAGTCCATATTGGGTGTTTATTTTTAGTTTGTTTAATCCAGTGTAATAAGCCTCATGCCTATGACTGCGGTAGTGCAGGTGCGAGCAACTACAGATTAATAAACTCTGAAAGCTGAAACTTTACATACATACTAAGGGAAAAGTGAGGGTGTAGGTTGTGTACTTTTACATATATTACGAAATTGAAGACTTAAGATAGTGTCAATAATGGTTTGTGATGTTAAAAAGATATCCAATATGGTTCACTATGAATATGTAATCTTGAATATAAAAGGGATTGGTTTTCTATCGAAATTTATCACCTATCACCAAGGAGATATTTCAACCTTTAATGCAAAGAAATTTGATAAAACAACTCACACACACACACACTCAAAAAAAACCAAACAGTTGAAGATAGTATTTTACAATATTCTAGTATACATCACAATAATCTACAACACATAGCACTTTAAACAATACACACTTTCTTGATTGAATTTAAGCCTAGTATATGTGTATCTTAAATTTGTGTATGTTCATAAACTAATAGCAAGGAATAGGTGGCTTCTTAGGAAATCCTTTGAGAAAAATATCCTTCATACTAAATGTGTAATTGGGTCTGAACATTTTTAAAATAATAGTTAATGGTCAATAATTTAAACTTAATAATTAAAAGTAAATAGATTATAATATGTGCTAATCAATACTGACCTAGTGGAACTTTCCTCCTCGCTGTCACTGTCTGACACATCAACTGCATCAAACATTGCGTCCAGCACTGACATGCCCAAAGTTACCGAGGCTTTCATACGAGAAATAACATCTGCTCCCTGTTCTTCTTTAGTTTGAACCTAGTAAAAATAACCTAAATGTGCTTTATTCCAATTTGACTCAACCATCCTATATGGAAATAAAATAGCTTTCTAAGCTATAAGTCTCAAAGTTGATAAAGCGGATTTAACATATTTTTGACAAATTTACAAAGAGAAATATAAAAAAGGAATTATTTAAATAATCAATTCGCTTGAGAAAGTTTAGATTATCAACTACCAGCCAATTTAGCTGCAGAGATTGTGGGATATAAAAACTATTTTCAGAACCATATTATGCTATGGTGAGGAGACGTGTTCTTGAAGAGTAAGGAAGTGTTGTACAGGGCATAATTGTATCCAATGTCACACATGCAGCCAAATTACGAACATTGAATGTAAGAGAGACTAGGAAAGTGGAGGCCATGGGAATGAAGTTTGTGAGGAGCATGTTAGCTATCACGAGGAGACACAAAATTAGGAATGATGATATCCGGGAAAGAGTGGGGGTACAGGGCGTACATTAGATAGTAGAAGAAGCAAGACTTAGATGGTATGGGCATCTAATGAGGATGAAGACGAAGAGGATGTCAAAGCAAATTATGGAAACAAAGTATGTAGGGAAAATACCACAAGGGAGGCCAAGAAAGAGATGAAAGGAGCATATAACAGAAAGTGTGTAAGGGAGAGGAGAATAATGGAAGCCATTAAAGGAGAAAGAATGGTGGAAGCATAGAGGTATTTTACTAAATTGACCCTGACATTGGCTGGAAATAGTTGATAATACCTTCAAAACTTAATCTTACATGTTTACACAAACATCTATTTTGCATAAACAAAATGCAAAAAGTACAAACAAATACTCAGGGCAAAGAATTAAAACATTATTTTATGAGAGCATAGTTCCACCAAAAAATAAACCCAAACAAAATTTGAATCAGAGGCCTAAATACACATAAGCGTTTGCAAGGTGTTTACCGAGTTGGAGAAACAAAAATTAATGACTTTTTGGTGACCTTTTTTGCCACAAAATTCTTTCGGTAAAAGGCCGAACATTATATAATGCATATAGCCATAATGCACTTACACGCAACATTAAACTTTAACTAGATGGCGAACGTTAACTTTGTCCTTGGTATCATCACGGTAAAAACAATCAGGCAACTTGTGGCTAGTGCATGGCATCATGGGCAGATTGACATTTGACGCGTTTGTGTTGTTACAATGTCCAGGAAATTCATACAAAAATATTTTCTTGACTTTATGTCCAAACTATTGAAAATTTTTGACTTTTCAGGGACTTTTACGACCCTTTTTGCAATTAGTAACTTTTTCGTTACTTTAAGTGATTTCCGTGACCCAGTAGACACCCTGACTTGTTAATATCTTCTGAAGATGATTTTTTTTAATACGGGAGGAAAAACAACCCAAACTAGAACTTTGGTAATCCAAATTAATTGGGACGGAAGCTTGTTTGGATATGTGAAAATTCGGATTAGGCAGCCCCATTTCATAGTATCTGTTCAGGTTGTATTCCCATCACTGGCGATCCAATCCAACAAGAGAATAACACGTTGGACCAATGGATGACATTTTTTTTTAATTTGAGGTATTTAACATGCACTTTCTGAACCGATTGATTATATCGGCACACAAGAAATTCTATGAACAAGAGTGAAGGGGCCTACCAATTTTGCCAGGGAAGGTATTTTCACATATCTTTTAGGGTTATTTTACATGCTACAATCGACATGGGACAGACAGCCTTACTTACCCTTCAGAGGAAGTTGTGATGATGATGCTCAAGAAAAATTCATCAACCCCAGTTAGGTTTGAACCCAAGAATTAATGCTAGTTTTGTATTTGAACGTATTAATACAAGTTTTAAATATCTTAAGTTTGAAAACAATCAATATATAACTATATAGTTCTCAATGTTAAAATTTAATTTAAATGAAATTATAATTTTTGAAAGGAACTATGTAAAATTAGTAAAACTAACTACTATTCAATTTTTTATTGATCTATTTGGCCATTTTTATTTTCATTGCCTTGTCATAGCAACGCAACTTCAATCGAGGGTGATTCAAAAAGGAAGGCAATATTGAATAATTTTACCAGTTAAAAGTAGTTTTAGAGCCCTATTACATTATTATTGAGAAATTTGATATTAATTTTACCAATATGTAAGTTACTGAATGATTTATAAGTGAAACTGCCAATATAATCTAAATCAAATAGTCTATACTTACAATTGCATTTTAAAAATTATTATTATTATTATTAGCACCGCGTCTTACTACCCGTTCGGGTTATACACACTTACGCTAATGTGCAATGGTAGGGTGATTGTGAGATGAAATGGAGGACCTACAGTTTAACGTGGAATCCGAACCACGGTGGAGGCCTGGCATTCCTCACATTCACAAGTTGTGATTAATACACATCTTGTCAGAGGTGAAGGAAGGGTTTGGCAATCGGATAAATCTGTGCCGGGACCGAGGATTGAACCCCGGACCCCCAGCACAGAAGTCTGACACCTTACCCCTAGACCACCAGGTCACCTCATTTTAAAAATTGATTTGTAAGTACATAAAGAGGAATATCAAAAATAAAGAGTCTACAAAACTTTCAATCTCGAGCCTGAGCTTTAATGAAGAGCTTGGCTCAAACCTCCAAGTCCAAGTAATCGCAGAGCCCTAAAATATATATATACAAACAAACCAGATACAACTAAGCCATCCAATAGTAATGCCGGATTTGTACTCCTTTCTTGCTTAATACCAATCACATAGAATGATGAAACGATTAACTCAAAAGAGGACTTTATGTTTGAATATTTTAGAAAAAAATATCATGCTAAATATAGACCTAAGCAATGGCTACTAGCAAATCTTTGCAAAATAGATAGTAAAATTAAAACTAAATTGAGTGAAATTGCATATACCTAGCTCATAATGCAGCAGCCATACTTATTAACATTTATTTACCTTGTCAGAGTTTCCGTCTTCTAGAGGAGATTTCTTACTATCATCATCATCATAAACACGATTCTCCATAAATTGTGTGTTAGTCAATGATAGAAATGTATTTGTCACATTGTTGAGTCGAATAACTGTAGACTTTATTTCATCCAAGAGTGTTTCGACAACTGCTTCCGTAGTGTGCGTTTGATCTGAAAGAATCTAATGACACACAAACAAATGTCTTTTACATTCTGCTTTAGAAAAACTTACTTTTGTTTAAATGATATGTTCTTTCTTCAAACAAAAGTCAGAATTTAAATTACACAATAGGGCATCACAGTAAGGGTGACATGTTCAAATAAGTATGTTTGAGTTTTTCAATTTTGTTACTAGCAAAATTAAACTAGTCAAATAATGTTTATTAAAACCCCAATTTCAATTTGAGTTATTTCACAAAAGTGATTTATGAGCAGTTGATTTCAATTAATAGTCATAGTGTGGATCAATTTTATTTAAACCATGAATTCAGGGATCCATATGTAAGACAAATACATAAACAAAAAGTCTATTTCATATAATATAAAGAATGTGAAAACTAATTAATAGAAGTGAACATTTAAAATTTAACCTAATTAAATGTGTCCATATTTACAAAACAGGGGTGTAAAGAGAAGTACCAGGATAAGTAAGTTATACTTGAATAATTTATTGTTGCAGAAAGCCCAATGTCGTCCTGCTCTGGCCATAAAAATACAAGTTTGAGTCTAGAGTGTTAATCTACCATCACTACTAACTTCAAATAATGTATTCAAATTTCAGTTTAGGAGCTAAAGTGAAGATTTAGACCAAATGGGACTCAAAGTGTAGCTACATTTTAATTGATCATAAACATGCTCATTCACAAGCATAAAATTTAAAAAGCCAGAAAAAATGAAAATATTAGTATTTTATATAGTTTTCTGAAAAACAATAAAAATTCCATAACTAGAATATTTTCAGCATTTTGTAGTAATTCTAAAATTGGAAATAACATTAAAATGATTACTTTGTCTCAGGACACGTGGCTTTTTACTTTCTATTGTCGTATATAGACAACTTGTATGTGTATGAGTGGAAGGGATGGTAAGAATGCTACAAGGGGAGTGGAGTTTGGAGTATTATCACCTGTGAGAACTTTTTCAGATGCTCAAGAAGGCCAGCATCGCCAGCCAGACTCCAGTCTGTACTACATGCTCTTATCTCACACGTGGTCCAGAGTTGCTCCGAAAGTTTGGAACTGCACTCCAGTTCCTGCAAAAACAGCCCATTTAGAGCCCATTTCTCCAAAATAAGAGTTTCTGTGAACCATATTACTAGTCCCTTTTCTACTAGTGTGTGTGCATACAAATTTTGTACACATTCATACATGTCTAAGATAGATTTGACAAATGCTCTTTTTGTTTCAAATGAGTCCTCTGCAATCATGCAAAGTTTTCTTCAATGTTGCCTTCTGCCTAATCTTAACACCAATTTAGAATGCCCCATTTGGTTGAGCCATGTTTATAGAATGCTATGATTGCATTTCTGTTTGACATGTTAGGCCTAGATGTTGAAATATGCCACACTAGGATCTAGAGTCCAATGGCAGTAAAACTAACTCCTGTCCCTGACCAAACATAGGTATGAAAAGCTAGGAGTATAAAACGCTAGTTAATTATATATTTATATCATAACTATTTATTAATTATTGGTACTATTATTATTTGTTAAAATATTGTAAAATAAAGAGTGTCACAGCTACCAGAAGCCTGCTTATGAAGGATCTACATATATTATGAATCCTCACTTCTCCTTATCAAGTGGAAGAACTGACTATTACAATTACACATAAAGTTAAATAAGGAAGTTTTGGGAGGGATGAGATATTAGAGAAATATATAAGTTTAACCACTCAGTTTAATTAATTGTAAACAATATAAATAGAATTACATATATATTTAAATACATTATTGATCAACCAACCCATTGTTATTAAAGATAACTTTATTCAATTACCATGATCGTAAACTTCACGATACGCTGGAATACAAATAATCACCTTGGTGACAAGGCACTAACAGAAGTAAGAAAGTATATATTATAGAATAGTTTAGTAACTCTTAAAATGAGGATCAACACTCATTCTCCTACGAAGGAGCGTCTGCCTCAACATATCGATATTCAAAGATAGGCAAATAATATATGGATAAGCCACCATACATGAAGATAATACAGCCTAGCTAATACCAGACCAGATAGGTCTACTTATGAATAATAGTGAAATTATTATGAATGAAAACAAGGGGTATTTAATCATAATTTTATAGAATTACTATGAGGATGGATATTCAAATAAGCTAGTTAGCTTGAGTTAACTCCTTAGAGAGTTATGAGAACCTAAGGTTAATTTACTTGAAGAGGAACCAGCATTTTACAAATAGTATATGGCGAGCAATCAGGTATCTACACAATTAACATACTATGGCCGGTCACTTCCTAATAAGTACTGCCTGGACATTATATAGTATAATTATACTTCCACCCATTACTAGGGCACACAATAAGTACTAACAATATACAATATTTGTATAACTTGATACAAACGACTCCTACAGGGGCCTGAGACAAAACACTATTCCCGCGGGCCACAACCACCAACTAGTAGTGCTCCCACAGGATGCACACCCCAAATAGATACACTACAAAGAGACAATAGTGACTGCTATCTGTCAATGACCTAACTAGGTCATAAAAGAAAATGTTAGATAACCTGATTTCAGCCATAAAGAGATCCTAATTATGGACATATCATTTAGGGAGTAATTATTATTCCCTAATATATAAAACTATGTCTCAAAGACTTAGACAATGAAGTCAGACACAATGAGACAGTAATTTAAGACGTATAGTTCATGATAAATAGAGCATTAAAATTTCATTCTGAACTACACCATATGGGCATAGGAAAACATGTCATAACTTAGACGAACAACTCTATGTCTTATGGACATATAAAATAACGTCAGACATCCTGCCATAAAGACTTATGTCTGATGGACATAGACAATAAAGTCAGACATTCTGACACATAAAACTATGTCTTATGAACATAGCAAAAAAGGAATTTAGAATCTAACTCAGATTCTAAATTGTAGATACTTAAAGTCTCAGAAGAGGCTTCCTCTGCGATGGGGCGGTGAAAAAGACACCTGAAACATCATAAAGACTCGTAGATACTTTGGTGATGTAGGTTTACGTCCTAGTTCTTCCTCCGTCGAATTGATAAAATAAAATGTATTATGTGAAGTGAGGGATGACACTTATATGGTTACGGACCTAACAAACTCGAGGATAGGTTAGCATCTGGACATCTAAAGGGTGAAGGGGGATTAAGTTGTGAAATTGCGCTGAGTGACCACTAGTGCTCTTTGCTGGTGTGGCGCCCAGAGAAAATTAGAAATGTTATTTATATGGGTAGCCCAACGTTGCTTACTTTTGCAAATAAGTCACTATCGCTAGAAAGTAGTTGTGTAGTGTGGCCACCCTAATATATAACAAGTAAATGTGTTCTAGCATCCTGGTAACAAATATAGCTATAGCCTTAGTAAGTATTTATGAATCTTGAAATTTACCCACTTTGAATGGTATTCATTCCAACTTTTCTAAAATGACCAACACATAATAAAAATCCTGAATAGTGTCCACTAGTATTATAGCCACAAATGGTGGACTTTAACTTGTTATTTACAAGACATGTGGTCCTATGTAATTACATAACATGGTCATTTCCATCTAATTGAATTTAATGATTGCATTTGGATTGATACTGAGGAAAACATTAGAAATGAGTGATTTAAGATTTTGACATCAAGCTATATAATCCGAGTTAATTCGGTATCCTTTTTTTGTGTGTGTGTTTTCATGGTTATGTTTGGTGCGGGGGGGGTGGGATGGGATGGAGGTGGAGGGGGGGGGCGGGAAATATATTTAAAAAAAATTGGGATGGGAGGGATTATTTTGCTTAAAGTTGCCAGACACGACCTCTGATCAATCAGGAAACTGATGTCTAGAATTGCTATTTTGGAATAAGTATTTGAGTGAAGAAATCCTTGTTAAACTTATATTCTCAAAATAGCAATGATAAAAAATAAATATAAAACATGAAAAATTATTTTGGAAAAACTTAAGCTCGATGTAAGTCTGCCATCAGTTATATATTGAGCCTTAATCTAGTTTAGGTATGGATATATTTATTATTAATAGCATTAATAATTATAATTTATGGTGAGTCGATTAATTTAATTTTGAAAGAGCAAGATATGAATTTTATTTTTTAAAATGGCCATTATTCTCTTCAATAGCTTATCAATTTGAAATATAAGTAAGAATTGCGCTTGGATTTTGAGTTAGCTCGGTAATTTATGAAGATTGTCGAAGAAAAGACATAGTCACATGATGGTAGAGTATTTAAAGGTATTTTTTACATGCAAAAGAATAAGAGTGTTTTAAAGACACCTCATTTTATGAATATATTGCTATGTAATGAATAAAATGTTAAGTGGCTAGCTAGCACAACACATATGAAAGACACATAAAACTTTCTATTTAACTTTTTTTTATCTGTATTTATTTAAAGTCTAGCTTTGACAGATGAGTTCATTTTAAAAATGATTTGTTTAGAATTTATTTTTGAATGAATTTTAGAGTCTAGCTTTGACAGATGAGTTCATTTTAAAATTGATTTGTTTAGAATTTATTTTTGAATGAATTTTAAAATCTAATTCACAAACATTTTCTTAGGAAATGGATATTTTATGAAACTTTTTTTTTTAATTTTTGCTTCATATTGTCCTTTATAGTAGCACACTCTGGAGTGAGCCAAGTGGAATTATTTCCTCTATCTTCCCAAGATAAAAATAATTTTGATAAAAAGATTTAACATGTTGAGTAAAAGAATAATATAGAGAATATGACTTGGTGGTCTAGGGGTAAGGTGTCAGACTTCAGTGCTTGGGGTCCGGGGTCCAAACCTTGGTCCCAGCACAGATTTATCTAACTGCCAAACCCTTCCTTCACCAATGACAAGATGTGTA
The DNA here is from genome assembly GCA_902155825.1 of Timema genevievae. NCBI lineage: Eukaryota > Metazoa > Arthropoda > Insecta > Phasmatodea > Timematidae > Timema > Timema genevievae. Next base: position 123,918 of record CABFWO010000884.1, read on the forward strand.
TTAATCACAACTTGTGAATGTGTGGAATGCTAGGCCTCCACCGTGGTTCGGATTCCACGTTAAACTGCAGGTCCTCCATTTCATCTCACAATCACCCTACCATTACACATTAGCGTGCTTATAAACCAAACGGGAAGTAAGACGTGGTGCTAGTAATAATAATTAATAATAATAATTAATAATAATAGTAATATAAATAATAATAGATGATAATAATAATAAATGAAGAATGATGATGAATGATTAATAATAATAATAATAATAATAATAATAATAATAATAATAATAATAAAGAGCCATGCAAATGTGTCAAATGCATTGGCTAAATTTTAAGATCAGGATGATCTATGTTTAGAAGGTATATCACTAAGCAAATCAAAAGTACTTTTAAAATTCCCAATCAAAAAAAGGTACAGGCATATTAGTATCAAGATATTTTATGCCCCTCCCAAAGAAAATGTTTGGGCGCACCACTAGTCCTTTAAAATATTAACAAAACTTGTCTACAACTGGACACAGCTTTCCTCTTGAGGAATGCTTGCCATAATTGTTTAAAAAAAACAAAATGATTGACACATTATTCTTTGCCCCCATTCCAAAGTAAAGGATTGTTTAATGTATCTGTGTCCAAAGCCTCATGTCTGCATAGCTATTCTGTTGCTGAACAAGTGATTATTCAGAAACAGAGTAGATCATGATACAACATTGAGGTCATGAAATAAGCTTACCTCTACTCGACCTGCCATCTTGCAAATCAAGATCAAATAATGGTGGGGTGATTGTCACAGCTTGGTAACTCTTACGGCTCAATAACTTTGTTGACTATCTTCATTTGTTATTAGTTAAAAAAATTTAACAATATTTTGGAATAATTCAGATTGAAATTTTAAGTATTTATTTACAATTGGCATTCGTATAGGGTAATACCAATATTGTGAAAACTTGCAATAAATAAATAAATTAAATTGTGTTTTTAATCTGCATTTGTATTCACTTATTAGTAGACAGTACGATGCATCACCAAGTGGGAAGATGTATCATGGGTAGGGAGATTCATCGCCGATTAACATTAATAACAGTATTTGTTGCATTTTTAGGATATAATTTAGAATCACAGAATTTAGATCATGAAATATCAATTGCAGCGTTCCAACAACTAGATGACTATTATTTTATAGCTGATTATTAGTAACCTTGAGTTTTTATTTGCAGTAATATAAAAGAAGAAACTTTAGAAGCTCCCTAAGACACCAGATCACAACTATTGTAGGTCAGGATCAAGCATATATTTTTATATCATGGTAGACGATGCTTCACGGTACACTTTATATCGTCCACCGTGATGTATCATCCAGCACAATGCAGCATCATTTAAGATATACCGTGGTACATGATATACTGTATTAGATGTATCATGGTAGACAATATACCATGGTAGACTATATATCATGATAGATGATATACTGTAGTAGACAATACACTTTACAGATGATATATCATTGTAAATTATTTATTGTGGTAGATAATATACCATGTTAAGTAGACAATACACCCTGTATAAGATACGAGGGAGTATCAAAAAGTTTTAAGACTAGTTCTGTAAAAGGAAAACAGAGTGGAGCACGGGGATGCATGCGCTGGTGTGATGATCTGTAACCTTCATCTATCAGTAGGACACGTGGCATCATTCTGTGTAAACCAGTTGGCTGTGTTACACATGTTTGTTTGATGACATGCACGGGTGCATTTGCGATTATATTATGGGCAGTGAGTGAACATCAAATTCTACCTCTTACTCAGAAAATCTGGAAAGGAGACCTTCCAAATGATGCAGCAGGCTTACAGCAATGAATCTATGAGTCATCCAGTGTGTTTTGATTGGCACTCGTGCTTCAGGAGAGGCAGAACATCACTGAAAGACGAAGAGAGGTCAGGGCGATCTTCCACAACCACAAACCCGTAAATTTGGTCTTGGAGATCTTGGGCTCTTCCATTTCGAATATTGTTTGGTCTCCGGGTCATAACCGTAGATCCAGCTCTCATCTCCAGTGATGAACCTCAACATGAAGGTTGGGCCATCCAGGGCATGTTGACGAAGTTCCTGACAGGCTTGAGTACGGTGCTCCTTCTGTTCGGGGGTCAGAAGCCTGGGTACAAACTTGGCAGCAATTCAGTGCATGTTAAAAATGGAAGTGAGGATTGTCCACATTGATCCGTATAACACATTCACGATGAGAGAAATGTCCTTATTGGTCATCCGGCGATCCTCACGCACAAGTTGCCTAACTCTGCCCACAATCTCTGGGTTTGTTTTTGTGGAAGATCACCCTGACCTCTCTTCGTCTTTCAGCTTCAGAAGCATGAATGCCACTCAAAATACACTGGACAGCTCGTAGCTTCATTGCAGCAAGCCTGCTAGATCACTCTGTTTTCATTTTACAGAACCAGTCTTGAAACTTTTTGATACCCCCCTCGTATATCACGGTATACAATATACTGTGGTAGCCGATATACTTTGATACTTGATATAAAGTACACATCGGTAGGCGATATACCATGGTAGATGATATATTGCCACATCCAAAATCGTAATATCAGTTCAATGGAAATATTAAATCAGTTTTACATAATATATCAATACACTGCCCAGACCTAGAAAACATCCATAAATTAGTGATATATTTGAAACTAATACTTGCTTTATAGCATAGACACAGTTAAGTTGATGTGGTTAAAGGTTGGTGATAGCTACAAGTGATTGAAAATTTCACCAGTTACCACCAGAGAGTCGAACCAAAATTTATGTCATTTCTGGTTCTGGTTCCGATTCCTGTTCTCTAAACAAAAATCTTAAAGGTTCTGGTTCCTGTTAGAAGACAGTAAAGGTTCCAGTTCTTTTTGGTTCTTGATGGTGTTCCGGTTCTGGTGCTTTAGATTTTTAAAATTTTTTAAGCACACTGTCTTTCTATCAATTTATGCTACGTCAATGTACTAGATTTGATAATGGTTTTTTAATGAACGAGGAAGGTTATATTTTTATATTCAGAGGAAGTGTATCTATATTTGCGTGGAAGGAGAGCGGATAGTCAATTTAGAAATAACACTCTGAATCAAAAAATTGCTAGATTAAAAAAAAATACAACTTGCCTTAATAACAATAGTGCATCCTTCTAATTTGCATCTTGATCTGTCACTGTCAATCTCATAGCCATAGCTTCCGAACTGAGTTTTCTTTAACGTACCCCATCAATAATATTATTTGAACCATTTAATAACAAACAAAAATAATCACCTCTGCACTTTACACAAGGAACACATTCATTGAGCTACTTCCTAATTTAAACTTGAGTGAAAGAATTTAAAGTTTGCATTTCGCCAGCCTCCATTTCCCTTTTCCTGCTATTATAAGCTGTTTAACTAACAACCAGTTTTCACTTTCAGGAAGTACTAAGTACAATAGGTTTAGACTGCCTGTCCAAAAGAGATGATTTCTTGATTTCTGTATTCCAACTTCTGAGGAATGTGGTAATATCTTCTATCAAAGCTAAATACAGCTATTTTAACCTCTAGCTTAAACATTAAAGTGTGAAAACAGCGAACAATGTGACAGTCACGACATTCCTCTGGAATCTAACATTATTGTGTATTACCTAATCACCTTAGAAAAAAGGTTTCAAATAAGTTAGTTAACTAAAATATATCAAGCCCTTTCAGAACTTACTGAGAAAGGGAGAAACACAACATTTCAAAACTAATCTAAGCTTAGGAAAGAAAAAAAAAAGTGTGTAACATGTCAAAGTTATATACAATTCTGTAAAACTAGGAACCTTTAAGAACCTTTATGAACCTAAAATTATTTAACAGTTCCAATTCCGGTTCCAGTTCTTAAGAATAGTGTTTTAGGGTTCCAGTTCCTTAAAAATAAATGTTAATTTCGGTTATCGGTTCCTGTTCCGGTTCGACTCCCTGATAAATTGATATTCTGAAAAAACAGTTTAATATTAGCACCAAAACATCAATATTATGATTATGTATTTAGTGATATATCAGTCTTTTCATCTATTATATATCATTCAGCACAGTATGTCATCCACTGCGGTGTATCAACTACCACAGTAGATTGTCTACCATGATGTGTTATAAATAATTATGCATCACAGTACATGATGCAGTGGGATGGACGATATATTGTGGTGGACAATACATCGTGGTAAATGATACATCAGGTAGACAATGCACCATGGTAGACAATGAATCGTGGTGAATGATATATCAGGTAGACAATGCACCATGGTAGACAATGAATTGTGTATCATGATGCATTGTATACCAACTTACAATAGTTGTGATCTGATGTTTTATACACCTTTTCAAGTTTCTTGTTTTATATTACTGCAAATAAGAACTTAGTCTCTAATTATCAGCTATAAAGTAATATGGTCAAATAAGCGTTGGACTGCTGCAAATGATATTTCATGCCCTAAATTATGTGTATAAATAAACGTTGCTAAAAATGCAATAAACACTTATTAATGAAATTTGGCTTTATAGGGCCCCTACACGATCAGTCAGACTGTAAATTCTAAGAATCACTGACAGTCTGACTGTTAGTACACATCAGTATTTACAACGAGACCGTACACGGTCAGTCTTAGTATCATTATTTTCATCAGTCTCGGCTCCTGCGTGCAACGTACAACATGGATGATAAGAAAAAGGCGTGGGCAGTCAATGTTTGCCACTGAGACTGAAGGAAATACTGACGAGCGCGCACACACGGTCAGTCTTACTGTCAGTCTCTCCCACTACTTACAAGAATGATGTACTGAGACTGATGTGATCATAAAATTCGGATCATATCAGTATTTTAGTCAGTCCGGCCATCAATCCATCAGTACAGCCCTTACACGATCAGTCAGACTGTCAGTATTAATAAAGTAATAATTAATACTGACAGTCTGACTGATCGTGTAGGGGCCCTAGTATATTGTCTCATTCAATTATGCTTTGTCCTTCGCTGTCTACCAATAAGTGACTGCCAATGCAGATTACTAACATGGTTTAATGTATGGAAATTTTCACAATATTTGTAGGGGCCTATTACTGTACATGCATGACAATTGCAAATAAAAACTTACATTTCCAATTATTCTAAAATATGGTTAAGAAATTTAGATAAATTTAGACTACTAACAAATTGTGGTTCAATAGTCTCTGAAAGATGTATGACTTAGGCTTACATTTAAAACATGACTTAATGGCTAGATTTACTTAATTTAAGAAAAGGATAATAAGAAATCCTTACACTTTTAATAGTAACTCCATTATCTTTCACAAGCGCCTTTGTTTTAATGTCTTATTTTGTGGAATGAGTTATATAGTTGATGAGGCAGAACCACATTCATTGCAGTGTATGGCCACTGGCCAGAAAACTAAAGGGTGTGTTTTCATACTTAACACATACTTGTTTTGTTGACTAAGTCAAATCAGTTTCTATTTACAGTGGCTTCCTTTGTTATTAACTTCCTTGCTATCTAAGCTAAGCCAGCAAGAAATATTTATTACTTTGACAAGTAAAAACAAACATGATAAAAGAAATCTTTGAAACAGGGTTTATTTTTAAATGTGCCTAAAGAGTATATATACTTTGAGCTGATAATTCTGTGTGAACATTTTTTAAAAATAGAATCGCCACCCATGGATGGTTTATGATTAGTCGCTTAGAAAGAAGGTTGCCATTCGATTCTCACAGTTAGCTGAGAGCCGATGTTTGTTCGTCACAGTGGGATGGAATACCCAAGTATCATAATTTTGTTAAAGAATAAAATTTTGATTTGGCAACATTTTGGTCTTCCTGCAGATAAAAATAACAAAATAATTAATTAACATATTTTAATATTCTCAAGAATAATTATTCTTATTTTGTTTATTTTTTGTTAATGCTATTTTGAGAGCATAAGATTAACACAGATTTCTTCATACAAATGTTTACTCCCAGCAGCAGTTCTAGACACCAGTTTATTTATTGATCAGAGGTCATAGTTGTTAACAAAATTACACTCCTTTTTAAAATAAATGGACGAATATAAAGACAAATCAGGATGGCTTAGTGTACGAAGCCAAGTCCCAAGTTAAATTCCACCCAGACGATATTGAAATGCTAAAATAACATTATACATTGACATAACAAGAAATTTATGAGTTGATGGGTATTATAGGTTAAATATTGCTGAATATTAAAATACACTCAGATGAGCATGAAATGAGTAGGCCCCAATTTAAAAGTTAGAAGATACCACCGCCGTTAGAACAATATTCGCTTAGATATTTAAGAAAATAGAGAATTACATCAAATATTGAAAAAGACTAATTTTATGATATTGAGATAAGAGTAGTTTTTTTAAATTAGGCTAATTATTATTAGATATACTATGTTGATTGGCAAAGTCAAAGAGAAATATTAAGCTTCCTCACTTTGCTGCAGGTTTTTTACTACTATTTTTTAACAGTATGGTTACCTGCTTTGGTGGACGCATGGTATTAGGCATCACTTTCACAATAGAATGGATTGCCGTTCGGGTTATACACACGCTAATGTGTAATGGTAGGGTGGTTGTGAGATGAAATGGAGGACCTACAGTTTAACGTGGAATCCGAACCACGGCGGAGGCCTGGCATTCCTCACATTCACAAGTTGTGATTAATACACGTCTTGTCAGAGGTGAAGGAGGGGTTTGGCAATCAGATAAATCTGTGCCGGGACCCAGGATTGAACCCCGGACACCAGCACAGAAGTCTGACACCTTACCCCTAGACCACCAGGTCACCTTGATCGGGTGTAATGAGGGTGGTTTTCCCTAAATAGTTTTCCACTCTTCCTCCCTAAAAGTGTCGATACACTTTCTTTAAATTTAATATTACTCATTCTTAACACATGAATATAATTAGTAGGCCTATGTGTGTATCTAGCCCAAAACGGTAGTATGGTTATTAACGACTTAATCTAAGGGGTAGTAATGACTGATGAGGGTAGAGTAGAGGAACTCTCACATTTTAGAGACATTATGGAGATTTTAAGACCACAGTGAGAGACCATGTTGGGAAAACACACAAGCACCCAGCTGAGATTTGAGATTTAAGCTCATCACTGGCAATTCATTTTTTTGTGATGCCTTAGAATGACCACCCGTGTTTTTTCACTACTAACAAACTTATAAGTAAACATTTCATCAGAAACTAGAACTATGTATCTCTCAATAAAATTAAATCAAATAGCATAAGGTGTATGTTGTAGTAACTCGACTGGGCCTATTTTGTTAAAAACATCTCCAATCACTTCTAAAACATAGCAAAAATAGTAATTCACGGATGCATAATTGATATTGGCAGCCGCCCTAAGGGATTTTTGTTTAATAAATCATCTCAAGGACTATGAATTTAAAATTTTAAGCCATCAATTTCCTACCTAAGGTGTATTTTTTAAATTTTTATATATAATGCGAGAATTAAGTTTTTAACCACATTTATCATGGTTATTCTCTATGAATTTAATTTACTACTATTGAATAGAGTATGGTATTAATTTGTTTTCTGTATAATTTTATCACCAAGGACAAATCAACACGAAATCCAAGGAGAAATTATAAGATATTTCAATTTGAACTCCAAAGAGAAATACAAAGACTTTAGTAACAATACATAGAGGGGGCAAGGTCTATGCTTCACAAATCTATTGTTTTTTTTTACTAACACATATATTCCAATATCACTTTAATATATTTGAGGGCTAAGGGAAAGAGGATCTGCCAGTAGTGAGGCATGACCTTAAAGCAAGTGTTACCACACACCTAGACAATAAAATAGCCCTTCCCCAAAATGTTCACGCTTAGACCTATATGGGCTATTTTCAAAAACTTATTACTTTAGTTTGTTAATCTAAAAAGGTACAAGAATGTACTCAAGGCAAAACATAATATAGAATGATCAATATTTGTCAGAAAAAGAAAGAAAAATTAGAATTTATACAGTGTGATTACAAAACTTTTATCATAAAGTTTCCTGACTTTTTCCAGGCTTTTCAGGCAACATTTTTTATTTTTTTCTGACTATACGCCATTCCACACTTAAATTCCAGAGCAGGTCTTACAGAGACAGAGTGACAATTTTTATATTAGAAACTTATCAAGTTTATAAACCAGATTTTAATAGACAATGCACAAAATCCCCTATAATGAAGAGGTTGGGAAGTATGTCAAATTAAAGATGTTTTTCTTTTTCACAAGTCAGTTAAAACAAATTGTTTAACCCTCCTCTATAGATGTGAATGTGTATAAACTTTCTTAAACAATTACCTAACTCATCCATGCCTTATTAGATTTCAATTATAATTCAGGGTGATCCAAAAGTTGCGCAACCTTGTTTTTTCAAGGATATTTCTCGTAGAAGAACATCTAAAATGAACTTGTTGTTTTTATATGTATGCCAACACTGTAATTTTAGTCGGGTGATGTATAGGCCATGTGACCTTTAGACATAAACTAGGTCTAGCCAGTTGAATTACAGCATTTGAAAGTGTAAGATGAGTTTTTCACGAGCAGAGCAAGTTTTTATTTTGGAACATTATTTCAAAGCCAATTCGTACATGCAATGTCAACAATCGTTTGTGCGTAGTTTTCCAGAATCACACATGCCGTATAAATCAACAATATGCCGAATTGTACACCGTTTTTGTGAAAGAGGCAGCGTGAGTGACAAAAAGCGTTCTGGACGGCCTTCAAGTCTGACTGATCAAAATTTGTATGAGGTTAGGCAGTGCTTAGAACGGTCACCCAGGAAGTCCCTAAGAAGATTATCACAGCAGACTGGATTGAGCTATGGAACAACTCAGAGGTGTACCAGGTGGCTGAAACTTGTGCCTTACAAAATTCACACAATTCAAGAACTCAAGGAACCAGACAAAGTGAAAAGATTGTGATACCATGAATGTTTCTGAGAACTTGTGACCATGACAATGCTGGCTGAGATTTTTGTTGATCGTGTGATTTCTAAGAGCTTGTGGCCACCTTGTTCCCCAGACCTAACGCCACCTGATTTTTTCTGTGAGGATACTTAAAACAGACAGTGTATGCAAACAACCCTCAAACCTTGGCTAAACTGCAAACCAACATTGAGAGGTGCATTGCAACCATACCCCAGGCAATGTATGATTCGTCGTGTTAAAAGTGAATTTGTGTTACAGAGAAGGAGGAACACACTTTCAATACCTTCTGTGATTTCCTTATAATTTATTGTTTGGTTTACATTAGATGTATATATTATATGGCACAAAATATAAATTTTTTCTTTGGGTTGCGTGACTTTTGGATCACCCAGTATAGTAAGATGTTTATAGCTTTTGTTTTATGTTTGATAACAACTACGATCAAATCACTAAAAACCATTTAGGTTTGCATCAAAATTATTACCAAAACACAACACTAATATCTCTCAACTGGTAGACAGACTTCTTAGGTGTGTTTCAAACAGCTGTGTTTAGCCTTTCCAAGAGGACACCAGTTCACATTTCCAACTGTTATCAGTAGGACTCATTGGTGGTAAGCTCAGCAGGGCTATATTTATATTTTTGTTCTACGCCTGACACTTGTGTTTTGGCTATCACCAACTTATTAGTACTTAGCCTAATTTAAATAAAAATTAGATCTTAAGGATGAGAAAAGTTGCTTAGAATAAGTGCACCAGTGTTTGCCTGGAACTGTGACCAAATCTATTGATAAAATCAGCTCCAGATAATTATTTTTATTTGGTTTATTTTATGTGTAATTTTCAAACTACCTGATCATATCAACACATGACTTACAAACTAGCTTAATACTAAGACAACACAACATTCAGTCCCCCATCTGACAATTTACCAATAGCAAATCTTCGACCGTGCCAGGTATGGAGCCTGTGACCCATAGCACAGTTATCAAAAGCACTGCCTTTATAACAACAAAAACTTTTCCTAACAGCATTAATATATGTAATTATGTTAAACAAATAGGTTTTTTATATATATATA